>RHKH01000175.1:0-47183 GCA_009829795.1 Lasiodiplodia gonubiensis | reverse complement strand
CCCCTCCCCCTCCTCTTGCTCCTTCCCCTACTCCTCCCCATCCCCATCCCCATCCTCGGTTTCCCCCGACCCCTCCTTCCGCCACGTCGCCCGCGCCGTCCGCGCCGCCATCTCGCACTACCGCCACCCGTCCACCCTGCGCTCCGCGCTGTCCTGGATCGCGTCATGCCCCCGCGGCGGCGTCGGCACCGTCGAGATGGACTTCGACGTCGTGCTGGGCCTGGACGTGGTGGCGACGAGCTGGCGCGTGCTGCGCGCGTACGAGCGGGCGGATTTCGGGTGGAGCAGCGACGGCGGGCTCAAGGCGCTAAGGTGGGCGGCGCCGCTGTTTGATGGGTATTGCTTTTTTTATCCGACGAGGGTGGCGAGCGCGGAGGGACTGGATGAGGGGGTCGAGGTGTATCTCGGGTTGGAGAGGGGGTGTATGGAGAGGTTGGTTGAGGATGAGGAGTTGCGGGCGTGGGCGGAGGTGAGGGGGGAATGAGGGAATCGGGGTTATTCGAAGGCAGAGCTGATGGTGGCGTTGGCGCGGAGCCAGGCGAGTTCGTTGCGGCGGGCTTGCGTCTCTTGGAGGATGGCTAAGACGGGCTGTTTCCACCTCCTCTCGAATCTTTCGGTTTTCAGTTGACTAGGCCGGTCAAATATGTATGACCAGCGGCTCTGAAGAGATGTCCGTTGATCGTCTGTCGAAATGAAAAGCTGCGGAAGCATCGACTTGTTTCTTACCAACTCGGATTTATGTACTGCGGCGCGTACTAATGTGATTGCATCCTTGTAATTCTCTTGTGCTTGAGAGACTGAACGCGGCAGAAGGGCTTTGTAGACCTCTAAGTCACTGTAAAGGGCTTCATCATCTCCTCCAAGGTGCGCTCCAGCTTGGCAAAGCGATCGGATGATTTCAGGTCCAGAACACAAGTTAATTGCCATGCAAAGAGGCCAAATGGTGCCTCCTGACCCATCCAGACCTGATAGAACATCGACCCCATCGCCGTTCACCAAAGTAGGGAGGTTTGGGTCCAAAAGTCCCCTCGAGCTCAACCTTGGCGCAGCTCTGGATAGCCCATTCATAATGACCGTAATTGTGGTCAGATAGGGTATTGCCTTGAACACTTCGAGCGTACGGGGCCGTTCGTCCAACAGCGCTAATGGTGGGCTGGAACCGTCCATAAACTGTAGTGCCAACTCAATGTTCCATATTTCCGCAGGGGGGTGGTCGTTGATCCCAATACTGCCATCTTTTGTTACAAGGTACAAGAAACCGTACCAGTTCTCATACACGAGAGACCGTTTTGCTAAATGAGATGGAAGCACATCGCTAGGGGTTGGCAGATGAGAAAAGGCGTCGAGGAACTCGTGTGTCAAGGCCTGGTTATTGCTGGTATAATCGAGAAGCTCGAGCATCTCAAAACCAACAGCGTGACCGTGCTTGCAGACGCTATTGGCTGCGTCAATAACAGTTCGCATGCGATCAGGTATAAGTCTGGGGAAACTGCTGCAGATCGCGCCACACTGTTCCAAACTCTCAGAAAAGTAGATGATGAATTTTGCGTAGAATCGTTGTTCGATGAGTTCTCGATATTTTTTGCAAGATACGCCAATGTCGTTGTTTGATTTCCAGTAATCCAGCTGCTGTAGGGTCAGGGCATGCATCAAATCCCAAAGGGCATTTGAGTGTTTTCTACTGTCGATGTTGTTTATGAGTTCTTCTGTTCGGGGTTTGATGACTCTGAGCTCTTCGTCAAAATCGGGTGAATGAGCGCTAAGTATATCCAAGAGAGCCATAGTATATATCAGCGTTTCATCATACTGAACTTCCGTAACAGACTCCGCGTATAGCTTTGCCCCGCATGTGAGCAGAAATGCAGTGAGGAAATCTGGACTCTGTCAGTACAGCCCAGTAAATGATAATATATCGAGCAAGCCTACCGTCTCTGGTGGAGAGTTCCAATTGAATCCCGTCGTGCAAATTTATCACATTGTCCGTTGGTATTCTTCTACTCCAAGTACTGCGGGTCTTCCAAACATCGAATTGATCCGGAACTGAGTGATATGCGTTAGAGGAGTCTTACTGAGATCATAGCAAAGCTCTCAATATATCCGCGATATAATAGAACATGATTTGAAGCTCCTATTGGGACTTACCAGAGTGACGATACAAGTCCTGCCCCCCAAAGCCTTGCGCAATTAGGGTAAAAGTCTCGCTTTTCCCTTCCAGAAAAAGAATGCATTCATGCGTACCAGTTGGTATATGCAGAATGGCGAATCTGATACTATGTTAGCAGTAGTAAGTTGTTCATTGGACAGCAAATATTACTTTTGAAAGAGTATAACCCCTTCAAGAGTACCCCATTGTCTTAAACTCGGTCCACTTTCACCTAGATTTGGCAGCAGAGCTGTCGATGGCGTGGAAATCCAGATTCCCCAATCTGAACTTTCCAATTTGCTCATAGCTGGTCGCGGAAGAGAGCTGTATTCAAGGCCTTCGTGCTGGACTTTGACTGCTTGAACAATGTCAATGATGTCCATTTCCTGGATGCCACTACCCAGAAAGCCTCTCTGCGGATGCACAGCGATAATGTCAGTAAGAATCCATGAGGCCTTGATTAAATCCACCCATGCTTGGGAATACTCGTGAGCTGACGGATCAGCAGAGTAAAGCTGCGATTGGGCCTTTAAGAGCCACCATTTTCCCGTCTGCAACCAGTCGCGGATACCAATGGAGGTCCATGACCTGCCATTGACTTCTGCTTTCTCCATAAGCTTTCTGGTCATCCTGTGTTGATCGGCGCCGTGGAAATCGGAAAGCAGCGGCGTATGTCCCTTGGATCCAGTCCGGGAAAGAGCCGCCTTGATGTCTTCAAGGGCATTTTCGGTCTTCTTCTGCATATTCTCGATGCGTTCCAATGATGAGCTCTGAACAATCTGCAGCAGAAGGCTGATCTGGCCATTGTGGAATACCAACTTCGCCCTGAGATCGTTGATCGTGCGGGATTCAGCCGCAAATTTGACCTTGTCGTAGTTGCGCTTCCAGAAATGTCGTTTCGCCAAGTTGCTGGATGGCTTTTGCAGAAGGTCGTACTTCCCACTAAGGTCGTCGAGTTTCTTGAGCGTGTCTCGTGTTTTCTCCAGCACGCTGCAAGCAAGGTTGAGGCGGTCAGAGCCAGATTGTACAAGGATAGAGTCTGGGTCTTTGGTATCTTCCACTAGCTTGTTGATCGTGAGGTGCATGTCTCCAAGCTCAGCTTTGAGATTCTGGATCGCCTCTGGCGCGCCGCGGGAGACTTCGTAGACTTGGCTGTAGAGCTTCCAGCAGAGCTCGCCGACAGCGATGAAGTCGCCTACTCCAAAACCGAAAGACATCGTGGTTTGATGAGATGAGGTTATGCGGTAGCTGAGGTCTGGATAAGACGACGGCCGATAAACTGCAGAGAGTTTTTGGACTATTGATGCGAGAAGAAAGGCTTGTGAAGTAATGACTGAGGGAGTGAAAATATAAGGCTGAGCTGAGAAGAACAGCTGGTCATGCACGTGATGCTGCACTGCCCCGCACTCCATGTTACACGGAGGCAGCAGCTACAGGGGGGTAGCGCAGCCGATGGCTAGCGTGGTTTTCTTTTCTGCTCATGTTATTGGTAGCTGAAGCTATTGTCTGGGCGTGAATGTATATTTGTTAATTTGACATTTAAGTCTGGACGATAGCTTTAACTACCCACGTATATTATTTTCTTACGAAAGAGCTGAGGTATAGTTTCGCCTGGGGCCTTATTATACTCACGCTAGCCTTATGCTGCGCTACCTTCCTGTATTTCAGCTCAGCTACATTATGCCAACCTATGCCGTTCACCTCAAGTAAGGTCGATGTCCGAAAACACTGCCAATTCTATGTTGGGATGAATACGCCATTGTTGTGCGCTACAGTGTCGCTTCAGGATTAATCAGACCGTCTTGTCGACAGTCAGAGACTTTGCGCAGGATTGAGGTGGCGTCCAATGGTAACACAGATGCAAGGAAATCCTGCAAGGCATAGATGCAACTCAAGCTCGGCTAAGCGGATTAGACTTTTGCACACATTTAGGAAGACATTTCAAATGCCAACTTCAACGTACCTTTGCAAGGCGTCCGCGAGGTCCAAAAGACCTTTCATCGTTCCCTGTGCCCTACACGACTGATCACAAAATGTTACCGAATGTCTTGCTCCATTCCATAACGCTACTGCTGTTCATGGTTGAGCTGGTCCGCGCATTGGCTGTAAGCGGCCAGTCCTTGGGGATTTGCCAGTCCAGACACGCTTCAAGTCGTCATTGGCGGGCAATTTCAGCGCTCGAAGCCGACATAAGGCGTCATGGGACGAGGGACATCAGTGCTCGAGATGCTGCCGTACACGGTTCCAAGTAGGTATCTGCATTCACTAAGACATCAGAGGGAGAAGCTCACGTTAGAAAGTACTCTGATCGATGCCTTATGGCACGGCAACCAGGACTTGGTAGATAAATTTCTGAACAACGATTTCCTGAGGTTCCAGGCGGAGGGAACCACGGCGGACACAATGTCCTCCTATCAGTACTACGCAGTCGTCAGTGTTGTCGCGACATCCATAATTCATCGACTGTGCTAATATTTTATAGCAAGATTACTACTTCCTTGTGGACTATGTCCGGTACAAAGCGTTGCGGATGACTACCTTTTCAGAGAGCTTCACAACAGAGTTTCTATCAGTCCTGGCCGAGGAAACAGCATCTATCCAGGACGACATCGACGACGCGTGGTCTTTTCGTAATGAAATGCTTGCGGCTGTTCTCTCTGTGCCGCTTGACGCTGTCGATTCGGGCAGAAGAAGCGGAGCTCAGCTTGCTTATTCTAACTGGCTTCAGGAAAATGTCGACCTTGGATGGTTCACGCTGCACATCATGACGATTCCGTGTATATACGTTAGACCTCCACAATGCTGAGAATAGAATGAGACTGACTCGGGTGTTACAGGGATGGGCGAGGCTGGCGGCACATCTGGATAGCTCCAATACAACTAGGAAAGGTACGTCACGATAGTCATGCGCCTGGAAGGAACGTTGCTGATTACGCAGATACTGTGTTCTACAAGACATGGATCGAACCCAACCTTGACCCTTCCCATGAAAACGCGCTCATGGGTGAGTATATATTTTACTTGGTAGTTGCAAAGTTGCTGATAGAAGTGGGAGATTTCCTCGAGGCGAACAAGGATGTCTATTACTCGGCTAGCGCCAATCAGACCTGGACATCAGTATTCCGCCAGGCCCTACTATTCGAGATCGACTTGTTTAATAGCGCTATTGGAACGTCTTTAGAGGATCTGGCGTAGTTTTGTCTTCTAGGTAGAAGTGCATTCTCCACGTCAGCCACTTACTGCCACAACATCAATGAATTTGACAGAACACTTCAATTGACACAAAGATCCTTGAGGTCGTTATCTTGAATGCACTGACCATCACTTTTCAGCTGTCAGAAAGTTCTTTCGATCGCCAGAGTCAGTGGCGGAAACTAACGCAATGCGACGGTTAGCCGCAAATTAGCATGAGATAGCGCAAGGCCGGTGGAGCAGCTAACGGGAGACATTCCGGCGCCGTCTCCATCTCGCCCTGAAATATCCGCTCCGCCCAACGCTCGAACCTGCGCTTCCGCCGTCCATGTAGCGCCCGCCGACGCCGGCTGTGGCGGCATCTTTCCGCGGCCCGCATATGTACGCACCATGCAGGGCAGACCCGCCTTCGATCCCGGACCCCTTATCTCCACCCACGCACTCCCGCTTCAAAAATACACAGCTGCCGCTGCCCATCGCGGTCGTAATCCGCTCACTTCTTACTGGGCGAGACAGTAAGCGCTAGATTTCAACCACTCAAATGGAAGTCATATAAGATTGCCCGCCAGCGCAAGCGCGGGGTCGCTGCCACAATACAAACACCAAAGCCATCTCCTCTTTCTAATTCGAATCGGCACTCCATCGTCTCCCCTCCCGTCCCCGACTCCCGTCCCAAACCCAATCCCAACCCCGCCCTCCAACCAAAGGACGAACCAAACAACCGAAACAAAAATGCTACTCGAACCCGCCATCCCGCCGCACCTCCAGCGCCCGCGCACCTGTCCCGCGCGCCTGCCGCACGACGCCTTCGAGCCGCCCAACGCCGCCTACTGCGCCCGCTTCCCCGACTCCATCACCGACCTCGTCATGGCCACCATCTGCGCCCAAGCGCCTTCTCCCACCGCCGAGCTCACCCCGGCGACCGACGTCCTCGCCCCGGTCCTCGGGTTCCTCAAACACGACAAAGCTACGGATGACAGCAGCGACGACGGGTCGTCGTCGCTCCGCCCCAGCGCCTCCGACCTCATCTCCTTCCGCGACGCAGCCGGCCACCACACCGTCGGCGTCGTCACGTACTGGGCCGGCGGCCGCGCCGTGTTCGAGCGTTGGGCCGCCGCGAGCGGGTTCGAGGCGTGGTGGCGGGGGCTCGGCGCTGCGGAGGGGAAGGAAAACGACGTCGGCGGCTGCTCCGCGAGGTCTTCTTCCCGACCGTCGACCGCTACGAGACCGTCTTCTCGAACAGGGAGGCCGGCGAGGAGGGCGCGGCGAGGATGCGGGCGGGGATGAGCGGGCCGGTGCGCGAACATGTTTATTGGGGGAGCATGCGGGATCGCATGCCGGCGGCGCAGGTGGATGGGCTGGAGGGGGAGGAGGTCCCGGGTGCGGGGGAGAAGGAGGAGGAGGAGGAGGAGCAGCAGGGGGCGGCGAGGCGCAGGGTGGTCGTGCCGGGCAAGAAGAACCTGTGCGTGATCCGGTCGGGCCAGGACTGGTCGGCGATGCTGCCGGCGGAGCGCAAGCTGTATCTCGAGACGATGCACCCGGTGCTGGTCAAGGGCATGGACTTCCTGCGGGACGAGGGCCGCAGCATCGGGTGCCACAGCTGCCGCTTCGTGCAGGAGCTGGATCGGGTGGATGAGCGGAAGGACACGGAACGCACGTTTGGCTTCGCCTTCTTCAACGATATGGAGAGCTTGGAGAAGTGGTCCAAGTCGCATCGCACGCACTTGGATATCTTTGGGCGCTTCTTGCAGTACGTCAAGGAGCTGGATGGGAATATCTCGTTGCGGCTGTTTCACGAGGTTCTGGTCTTGAAGCCGGAGCAGCAGCTGTTGGAATATGTCGGATGTCACCCGGGGACGGGGCTGATGGGTGTTTAGGCGGGTAGTCATATCTTTGTTTAATAGCGAATACGAAGCATGAAGCACGTTGAAGTATTGAAGCTCTGAGAGTGGCAGTGATGTTCCACTGGTATCTTGCGAATCCCTTGCAACCAGGGCTGGTACGCCAGTCACAAAGACAGCTGGTGACGAGTCTAGATAGAGAGAAAGTCTAACTTGTATTGGCTACTTGCTTTTACCGAAAGTAGCTAAGAAGCTACGGGCTGAATATATAGCCTGCCGATCGACTGGGTTCGCCTAGCAAACCACCAGACTAAATGCGTACTCTGACATCGTCTTCCGACACCAACAATTGCGGAAATGACCACAACCATTACGGTTCATGATACAGGAGCGGCATATCCCTGCATTAGATCTATATTCAAAACTGTCACCAGTCGATATGGCTAAAGTACTGACTTGGACTTGATTTACCGTTGCGGAACAAGCCGGATGAAGGTCGCGCGAACTCTTGTAGAGTACCAATTCCGTTAACAGCCAAACAAAATACGGTACAGGGACAGATAACGGATCTTCCCGCTAGTCTGACAGAGATCTGGATCCCACATGGCAATATAAATACGGCTCATCCCAGCTCTCATTATAGATGATGGTACAGATGTCCAGGTACTTACCTAAGTGTTCCTCGAAAAGACTGCAGATGAAAGAGTGGTCCAAGCCCCGTACTCCTCATCGAACCAATATACCATAAGAAGCTCCTCAGCAGGCCGGACCATTTCAGCAGGCCAAGATACTACTTCCTCATTATTGAAAATATTGCCTGGAAGTCAAACCACCTCCAGCAGCAATGATCACTCACGCCGGGGGCGAGAGTAATTCAGTGGAGACGAGCATACAAGACGGAGCTGGAAGAACTGTAACGACCACAATTACACCAGACATAAACGAAAAGACGGTAACAGTAACGGTTTCATCACCAACGACAGTATTCGAAGGAAGCACAGAGACCATCACAGCAATGGCGAGTGGGACGAACGGACGGACGGATACTTCCGCAGCAAGCAACGTTTGGAGCGGCATCGACAGCACGTATCAAGCAATCAGCGCATCGCCCACTTCTCGAGGGGACGGACTGAGCACAGGTGCGAAGGCAGGTATTTCAGCAGGTGTGGGTGTACTCTTACTGCTGTTCGTTGGCGCCCTTATTCTCTGTCGGAGGCGGAAGAGGAGGAGAGAGATGCATCATGCGCCCGACCTACCGGGAAACGACAAATGGAAGAAGGTAGTATGGGACAGTTCCCAAGCGTCTCACCCAACGCTGCACCAATCTCCGGCAAGACCAGTTGAGATAGTCCAAAGGCCCCCGTTGGCGCCACCAAAGAGTGTTGCCGTAGCTCATCAGGATTAAAATCGCATCAGTTCGGTTCCGCGTCACTCTCACACAAGTAGTTACTCCAAATTCCAAAACTATCGATATGAGAGCGATGATATCCATTCTCTTGAAAGTGAAAAAGTATGGGTGTGTGAAGCGTTGATCCGGAAATGAATCTGCGATATGAAAGCGGACAAATGTATCCACACAAGGGCTTCGGCACCTCAATTTGGTGTAATACTAAGTGAAACGACCTCGTACTACCTACTGGAAGCTTCCAGCAATCACTGCTCAGCAATCTTGTAGACAAGCTTCTTCCCGCTGACCTTCCCGTCCCTCAGTTCCTGCAGCCCCTCCAACACACCCTCGAGTCCACCAGCTCGAACATCCGGGGGATGCACCTTCAACTTACCCTCCTCCAACAAATTTTCAGCCAGCTTCCAGATCTTCTTCCCAGCCTCGTAGTCCTCCGCGCTAGCCGGATAGTCTCCGGGCCCAAACGGCTTCCAGAAACCCTCGCCAAACACGGTATACGCCATCGTAACCTTCACAGTAACATCCTCACGCGGGCACTAAAAGGAAACAAAGAACAGTCAGCAAGCCAACTCTCCACGCACGAGAATGCCGTTGCCCTTACCCTGTTGTACAAAAGCGCAGCATACGCTGGCTTCCGCACCGCCGTGTCGGTCGACAAAGCATCGGCGCAGATCCGTGCCGAGCCGTCCTCGGAAATGCAGTCGAAGGCGTAGTACAGCCGGTTCGCGGTGTGCTCGCGGATGTCGGCGCCGACGGTAGCCGAGTTGTAGTCGAAGACGGCGTCGGCGCCGAGGGCCTTGAGCATGGCGAAGTTGCGCGGCGAGCTGGTCGCGATGACCTCGAGTCCGGACCTGCCGATTGCACCTCTGTGTCAGCATTCCGGCCTACGACAGATCGGGTTCGGTCGGCCTCACAGCTTCGCAAACTGAATCGCCAGCGTCCCCGTCGCCGTACTCCCGCCGTACACGAGAATCGCCTCGCGCTCCCCCCCACCCCGCTGGCCCTCAACCGGCAGCGGCAACCCGAGCGACTGATACACGCCCTGCCCGACCGTCGTGACGCCCACGCCCAGCGTCGCCGCCTCCTCGAAACTCACGCCGTCCGGGATCTTCAACGCAATCCCTTCGTTCGCGACGAGGTACTCAGCGAAGGAGCCGTCTTCTTTGTTGCTGATGTTGCCGCCGTGCGTCCACCCGGCGATACGGTCGCCCGGCTTGAAGCGCGAGTTGTCGGGGTTGCCGACGGCGGCGACGACGCCCGCGTAGTCGCAGCCCACCGTGCAGCCCGCGGCGCCCGAGAAGGCCCAGATGTGCTTCCAGTCGGTCGGGTTGAGGGCGACGGCGAAGGTCTTGACGAGGACGTGGCCCGGGCGGAGGTCCGGGATGGGGGTGGTGGGGACGATGGCGGCGGTGTTGCCTGGGGCGATTTTTATGGCGCGCATGGTGGTGGGGGGTTTGGTGGACATTGTGGGTGGGGCTGGGGAGGGTGTGTGTTAGTAAGTGAACGGTTGCGGCTGTGGTTGAGGAGCTATGGGGAAGTAGCAGCGTATGTAGAGGGGAATGTTCTGCATTGAGACTTTTAGAGGTTTGAGCGGGCAAGCCGAAGGGCTGTAAAAAGAAATTGGCTGGCAGATGTTTGTACGAGTCTCAAATACTAACAGGAAAGCTTCACGAGTGTAAGCCTGGGCGTGTCCAGTTCCAGTCAAGGGAGCAAGAGTCGTTAAAGGACGAAGATGAAATGCTTGAGGATCGAGGCAAGATTATTCCCGAAACTCCCAAAGACTATTCAAGTTATATGTTGAGGATGTAAAGGGTGATTTGGCTGACATGTGGATCTGATTAGATCTCAGCGTTGGATGGGCCCATAACCAGCTGACAAATAGAGTCAATGCGCTCACATCTGACTTTGGCAACATCATTGCTTACGAATCTTTTCGATTTGGCAAAGCGAATGACTGGAGTATTATTAGGTAACCCCTAGGCTTTAATGCTCGGAGATAAGTAAGGAAGTCTTATTTGTACCGATGGGATATTCATACCCCGCGGCAAGGCTATGTTTGGGGTTTTAACAATTGTTCGACTTACGCGGCCATTCGAAGCTATCATCCGGACGTGAACGTAGAGTTGTTAATTCGACATTTGCGTCCGGGCGATAGCTTCACCTACCCATGATATATATAAATAAATAAACTAACGCTAGCCTTAGACTACAATACCCCTCTGTAATGTTCACCTTTTCTTTTCGTCAAATTCTGCTTCGGCCCCCAACTTTCGGATGACAATGCGCTCGTCTATGAGCTCTCCACTTCAACAACCTTGAATTGAGCTTAGAAATCAGAATATATTTCTAAGCCAGACTCGAAATCCCCTCACGGCATCCCTTCCAGCCCCCAAGATAAGCAACGACTATCCAATCAACACGCACCTCCTGCGTCCTGCATCTATAATGAATCCACCGGCATCACCCGACTACCGGCTCTTCAACAGAACTGCCGCTATCTCCGGCACCTCCTCCGGCCTCGGCCGCGCCATTGCCCTGCGGTATGCGGCTGAAGGTGCTGAGGTCATCTGCGCGGACCTGACGCCCTCTGGGCGTCCGAAAGCTTTAGAAGAGATCGAGGTTGCGACTCACGCGCTTATTCTACAGGACAGCGGCTAGATGCATCTCATCAAGGCAGACGTAAGAATGTAGAAGAGGTGGAGAGGTTGGTGGAGAAGACGGTGCGGTTGTTTAAGAGGATTGATGTGGGGGCGCATGAGTCGCATTCGCAGGGATTGTGGGCGCTAAATAGGCAGCATTCAGCCCCGTTACGGATGGGCGACACAGCTGACTGCTGGCGTAAATTTGTATCTCTATAGTTATAGATGGACTACCTATCAAGTGCCAAAAACCGCGAATGTTAAAGGACAGTGATTACCTGCTCTTACGCATTGCTATCAACACTCGCGATCCAAGTTGGATGTGCCATGACTTGGTCTTTACAAGGCTGTCAGAAAAGCGAGGCTTTCACAAGTGACGTGCATGGCGAAGCTACGCTCATGCTAGTTGCACGCTGGGGTGCAGTCAGGGATTTCCCTCGCTTGTCAACAGAAGACGTTCAAGCAGCTCGTTCTGATGTTCTCATTGGAAGACGCGAGCTCTAGCTGAACACGCCATGCGAAAACTTTTCAGCCTTGCTTCAAGATGGGATAAAGAATCCAAGGCCATGATAACGCTAAAACCACACGTAGTCTACTTCTGGAAACCCTAAGCGACATAATAGGCAACGATTGCATCCGCGTTGCAGATCAGCGAGGCTGTGCTTGACCGGCCGGTTTCTTTTTCCATATAGTATATATTCCAATGCCTGCTCGAATTTTTAGTTCTTCGCCTTTTCCCCTCTTTCTTCCTCTGAAATCTACAGAATGATCAAATGAACCGAGGAGATCTTTTAACCACACCAATACTCAGGAAGCTATCAGTAACCAGCCATGGACCCACCGGTACCATCGAAAGACGAGTACACTGTGGGCTGGATTGCAGCCCTCAGCCTGGAGCTCACCGCAGCGATTCGAATGCTCGATTCTCGGTACCCTTTCCCCAGCGACTTTTTCAAGAGCCCGAACGATCCCAATGTCTACATCTGGGGACGGATCGGCGACCACAACGTTGTCATTACTTTTCTGGAAGCGGGTGCGTATGGAACTACGCCGGCAGCAACCACAGCGACCTACCTTCTTTCGGCGTTCCCCAACATCAAAATCGGCCTCATGGTCGGAATCGGGGCTGGAGTCCGCCGCAAAGACCTTGGCTTCGATGTTCGATTGGGCGATGTTGTCATCAGCCAGCCTGATGGCAAGTCGGGCGGGGTCTATCAGTACGACCTCCAAAAAGTCCGGACTGGAAAGGATCTTGATTCGATAGGGAACCTCAACAGGCCTTCGACGTCTCTCCTCAAGGTTCTGAATCTTGTCAAATCCCATCAGTTGGCTGGGGAGTCCAAGGTCTCTGAGTATTTGCGTCTGCTCACCCCCGAGATGGCCGACCCTCCTAATGGAGATCCGGGATTTGTCCACCAGGGACTCCAGAATGACCGCCTATTCAAGTCAACATTCCCTCATGTCTCAGCTCCTGTTGGTGCGGGGTCAGAGAATGACAAGAATGTGGACCTTGACGCAGATGACTCAGACTCAGACTCCGATCAAGAGGCACAGATATCCACTTGCCCTTATTGCCCTTACGAGCAAGAAGTGAAACGGAAACGGCGGAAAACAGGAATAATTCCCCAATTCCACTATGGGACGATTGCCTCGGGAAATACGCTTATCAAGGATGCGGAAGAGCGGGACCGCATTGTCAAGCGCGTTCCTGGAAATTGCATCTGTTTCGAGATGGAGGCCGCAGGCTTGATGAACAACTTTCCGTGTTTGGTTATCCGGGGTATATGCGACTATGCCGATTCACACAAAAACAACCGATGGCAACCGTATGCTGCTTTGACTGCTGCGGCGTATGCGAAAGAGTTCTTGATGACCGTTCCGAGCGTTGAGGTGCAGGTGCAGACACCGTTAGCTCGGCAGCTTGAAGGCAGTCAGTCCCCTTAAATCTCCCTGTGTAGTCAATCCGTATTAATTTTTCTAAGTCAATGAGAAAGTCGATGATATACGAAACAATGTTACTGCAACCACGATGGAGGAACAGCTAGAGAAGCTGACGGACTGGCTTTCCCCTCCTGATCCTTCATCCCACTACTTGACGGTGCTCCGTGAGCGCAACAAAGGCGCTGTTGGTAGTGGGCGCTGGTTTGTAAGAAATGCGCATTTTTCTCGGTGGATCTCGACAAAGAAATCATTCCTCTGGTTGCACGGTCGCGCTGGGTGTGGGAAAACGGTTCTATGCTCGACCGCAATCGAGTACCTGAGAGCTGCCAACTCCCCGGAACGTATAATTCTCTACTACTATTTCACTTTCACGGACAAGCATACCAGATCCCGAAGTAGCCTAGTCCGGTCTCTCGTCATTCAAACCTGCCAGCAAGACGAACGCGCTCAGAAAGACCTCGAACAGCTTTACAAGAGATGCTCAAGGTCACAGCCATCAGATGAGGAACTTCTTGGAGCTTTCAACACTATGATCAGCCGTTTCAACCACGTAATGGTTGTCTTAGATGGCCTCGATGAATTGGAGAGAGACAACAGGCCAGAAGTTCTTCAATGGATTAGGAACACTAGAGCCGATACCGTCACCCCGGACATACGAATCCTTGCATCGAGTCGTAGTGAACATGACATTGAGGTGAAATTGAAGGGTCTCCACCTAGAGCTCGAGCTCCTTCCAGGAGCTATCCAATGGGATATCATCGACTATGTCCGTAAACATATTTATGACAAGGATTCTGAACTACGTCGATGGCGGGAGAAGCCAGAAGTCCAGGAAGAGATCGAGAACACATTGATCGAAAAGTCACGTGGAATGTAAGCATTCAGTTCTTTGGTTTCGTTGACCCAAAGTTATCATGACGCATAAGTAAGCTAACCTCACCAGGTTCCGCTGGGTTGTCTGTCAGATGCAAGCAATAGGAGAATGCCTAGATCGTTCAAGCCTCCGTGAGACTTTGAACGGCTTGCCCAAGACCCTGGATGAGACCTACAATCGAACGATCCAAGACTTGCTCCATCGCAATCATAGAGGCTTCATAACTCTACTTCAATTCCTTGCGTTTGCGGAAGAACCTCTTTCACTTGGTCAAGCCGTTGATATTGTTGCCGTCGACCTCTTAAAATCACCATCGTTTGACCCAAAGAACAGGATGCCCGAACAGCTCGAAATCAGAAAGGTCTGCTCGAGCCTTGTGGTCTATGGGCAGCAAGAACAGCACGGCCGGTCTCGGTATATATCCAACATGGAAAAGACGATCCACTTATCCCACTTCTCCGTTAAGGAATACCTAGTTTCAGACCGTTTGCCGCACACTCTTCAAGAATATTTTTCCGAGGGGAAGGCCCACGTATCCATTGTTAATATCAGTCTTGGGTATCTGACGAGCGTGTTACCACTGGCTGAGCGCAACAAGGAGAAGGAAATTGAGCGCCACAGGGAGAAATCTTCCGCCCTGCCCCGCGCTCTCGATCTGGCATCTCGACGTATATTCCCACCGGCTGGAGACATTGTGGATAAGGAATACCCTCTCCTGTCCTATGCTGGGCGTATGTGGCTTGTACATGCGAAAAATGGTGAGAGAAATGAAGCGATATCCGAAAAAGCCAAAACTTTCTTCGAAGATACATTTGCTTGCAAATCTTGGCTCAGGAATTTTCCTTCTCAATGTTGGTTCAATGAAGGGATTGGGGCGAGGACGGAGCTGACTCCTCTTTCCATGAGCATTCGTTTGCGTCTTGAGAGAACAGCTCTCTGGCTGATCAGCGAATGTGCACAAATCGAGGCCCATGCTCCCACTCGAAAGGCACGGTGTAGCTCGCACAAATTTTCAAACTGCGAATGCTCTGCCGAACTCACACGCTCCGAGATGTACTTGGCTTCGTCAACGGGCTTATACGAAGTCGTTCGAGCTCTCATCTCCAGGGGAATTGATGTCCACGGTATTGGGGGAGACCACGGCACACCTCTCAGTGCCGCTTGCCATCATGGGCATGTTGGTGTTTCTTCACTACTCCTTGACTATAGTGATGATAGTCGGGAGGATTACGGCCAATACATCCGGAGTGCCTTGTACAAAGCTATTGGCAACAATATGTTACAGACTCGACCTCTGGTTCACCCGCTTCTCCGCAGACTTATCCACATCTCCATCCGACTGAAACATCCTGCTTCGAATCTGGGCACGTGCCTCAGAGCTGCCTTACATCTTGGCGACACGCATTTGGCAAAGGCTTTGATAGAAAAAGGCGCTTCTGTCGATGAATCGGCAGAAAACATATCAGAACTAGTTGGAAATGGTGAAAATCTCCTTCTCAATGCGCTGGAAGTTGTTTCGCACGCCTATTCAGGAGATATTCCGCCTGGGGTAATGAACAAAATGGCCCAGGGAGACACAAACAAAGGTTCATTACTGCATGAACTTCAGAGCGAATCATTTCATGATGCTTTGGAAACTCTTGTCTCCCACGGAGCCAGACGCGATATAACTGATCGTCAAGGTCGGACGGTGCTCATGTGCGCTGTATCTACCAGAGACAGCCGAGCCACGCGGATTCTCCTTGATCTCTCGTCATCAAGCACAACGGCAGACCACCTGGAGGACAACGAAGCGCGCTACCTCTTCGTAAATATACCACAGACGTCCTACGCCTTTACGCCACTACATACTGCTGTCCAGTTGGATTGCACTGAGATAGTGCAAATGTTGTTGTCGAGAGGAGCAGACGTGAAAGCGATAGACTCGCCGTCTAGAATGACACCAGCTCACATTGCCGCACAACTTCGGCATCTGGAGTCTTTCAAACTACTTGTCCAAGGGGGCTCAGACTTGAAGAGTCGTGGCTATTTGGGTCGAACGCCGCTGGACTATGTTCGAAAGGAAATTGCACGAAGGTCTGTTCGTCGTCGTTCCAATCGAGCTGCTATCTCCAGACTGAGAAAATTCCTTGAATGCTGCGAGGGTAGAGGATCTGATAATGAGGGCCCGTAATTTACCAGATTTTCGAGGCAATTGTTCAATTTGAAGAACGGTCAATAGACTGAAACTTGATTTCCACGTATTCCAGCTCTTTGTAGATATATTACATACGTAGGTATATGAAGCTCTCGTCCGGATATATATGTAGAATTTTTAATTCGACATTCTCGTCCGGACGATAGCTTCAACCACCCATGACGTAAGCAAAAATAAATACACGCTAGCTATCGGCGGTGAGAGGGGACTGTAAGTGAGTTGTTATAATAAACCCAATGTATTTGTTAGTTTATATTCTTCTGGCATGACAGCTGAGCCGGCAGAATCTCCAAACATTTACGATCCAGGTGTGAACTCTTCTTAGGTATACTCTACCCCTATTTTCCAACATTGCAAGTACTCGAAAGAATTCAAATTTGGATATATCGATGGCTGTTTTGTAGCATGACGGATAATGCAGGCATGGGGTATGAGGCTGTAACACCCGCGCTGCTGCACCTTAGCGAATATAAGGTCCGCATGATACTAAGCGGATCAATGCTCGGTCGGTATTTTTGGGTTGCAAGCATGCGATCACGCGGATGCTTAGGCAGGATTCCTATGAATGGGGGATCGTAGGTGAATTATCAATGTTTCTTCGGTTCTGGGCTCCCAACGGGAATAGAAAATCGAAAGGGAGCTGTCGACGTATACATGAACGATAAGAGAAATGCGATCAGAGAAAGGCGGCTAACGAATATATGTGGCGGCTTCCTACTGTGCCTCCAAAGGCACAGGGACGCGCTTGATCAGGCAGCCTTCGTGTGATTACGCGGAACATCACATCATTGCGATGCCATATACCCTGGCTGTAAGCATTCCACTGACGAAGGTGCACACTGCTGAAAGACTTGCTGGCGAGGAAACAGATACGTAAACTGCTATATTTGACAACATGCAAAAAAGAGGAAAGACCATGTTTCCATACACTCTACTGGTTCAGCGTGACATCTGAACCGTCAAGGTCTTTGGATTAACTAGAAATGCTCGTGGATACTACAAATGTACCAATATATGTCTCTGACATTTCGAACTGTCTGTAAACCCGAAATGCCTGAATCATCCTGCAAATCGCAATATCAAAATTGCGTTGCCCCCATAAGCACATAAGGATGGCGGTGTGGTACAGCATTGCTCTTATTGTACACCTGGACCATCTTCGTAGGCGGATTTGAGATGTCAGCTTGATAGACCAGCCGCGTAGCTGCGCGGTGCTTCAGATTATAAGAAAGGAAAAAGGATTCATTCTTTACGAGCTAATAACTAATGCCACCTGAAGTCAAACAAGACAAAGCCACCAAAAAGACCAACAAGAAAATCAGAGCTTTTAAAGACCGTTGAGGTGAAGGGTTCCTTCAAAGGAACTGACCCACTCCGAGATCTGTCCCTTCTAGATTGAATTCCCATATCTCGGGGTTGATCAGAGGGAGCTCCATGTAGTTGTACTGGCTACCTACTGGATTTGGGTCTAGATGTTGGCGCGGGGCGGCAGGTTCAGACCCGCGGAAGCTTGCGAAGAGGTTCTCCTGACACTTCAGAACAATTTCGACAAGCATTGACTGCAGACTCTCTCCCATTTCAATTGGGGCATGTGTCATCGCCTGTTTTATCTCACTTTCAACGAGCGAAGGCAAAGCCTCCCGACAGTGCTGCTCGTATCGGGAGAATAGTTGGAAGGCTGAAGAAGATCGATCATTGTCTAGAAAGAAGGTTAGAGTAGGGTAAAATGGTGGAATGGCTGCCTTCCAAAGAATAAAACTTACATGGACTCGGCGTGTCGCTGTCATCATCAAGGTTGAAGATGATACGATAAACTTGTCGCCATTTGAGTTCCTCAGGTGCATCGGATTTCATCTTGGAACGAAGTTTCCTCTCCTGTTCAACAGTGATGGTCTTGGTGTTTGGCTTTTCATGCAACTGCGGACATCTGTCTGCGTCCCTGAGGTGGTTCGTGAGACCATCCTCATCTTCAAATGAGTTGAAACACCGTGGGCATTGTATAAGAGCTGCATGAGTTCGATAAATGTGCTCCCTAATCGAAATGTAAGCCATTGTTTGCGTGAAAATAGTTAAAGAGCACGCACTTCACACGAGAAACACTCGGGAACCCAGGGTAGCAGCATGATGCAGCTTTGTACGGCTCGTCAGGAGCGTGTTTGGCATAAGGACAGGCGAACTTGGCAGCATTGTTGGCGATTGACTTGTTGCGAACGTTGCTCTGCCTCCGCCGCTTCCTGCCGCCGTCTTCATCATCATTTCCGCCGGAGCTGGAGCCGCTGTGTCCCCGTTTGATGTTCCTGTTTGTAGTAGAGCTCTGTGCTGATGCAGTCCTGGATCGCCCGTTTTTATTGGCGCCATGCATTGTTTTGCCGGGTCCTTCTCCAACATCGTCCGGACTATTCAAGGAACGGATGGATCCTCTACTAATGCGATCAAGATTCGGGTGGTCGAATGCGCCCTGGTCTTGCCCGATTTCTTCATCCTCGTACCTACGCTCTGAGCATGACTGCGTCAGCTCCCGGTATTTCTCCATAATCTCATCGACTTTGTGTTGGTCAATGGAGCCTATGGTGTCGTCGTCAGAAGCCATATTGTGATTCTCCTTTTTGCTCACTGCACTTTCGCTCGCATCAAGCGAGGCCTTGAGATCTTGGCCACGACGTAAGGTGTCGGGTTTGTGTGCATGATGATGTTGATGGACAGTTGCAGGCCCCGCCGGTGCACCTGTAGTTCCGCAAAAGCCTGTGGCTTCGGTTATGATCAAGAAATCGCTCGTTGACTGAAAGGATCTGAAGATCTCTTCGAGCTCTTCTCTCGTGATTTCTTGACGCGGACCCAGTCGGTTCCAGGTGTATCCCTTGATTACATCAAACATCCTGGTATTCTGCATTCTCCGCATGTCATCCGGACTCAAACCAGCTGCATTCATCATCAAAGCAGTCAGTTCTCCGCCAAACTCTTTGTTTTTTTTTTTGTTTTTTTGTTTGGTTTGCCACTTACAAGCTGGTGGGATTTCCCTGCGATATTCAGCAAACAGCTCTCTCCAGACTGATACATAATTTTCCCGTTGAGATGAACTATCGAAGTTGCCCTCAAGGCAGAATCCGTGAGCCTCGCGAATGTGCAATCTGTCAAGAATGTCAGTCTTGGAGCCTGAGTAGATATATGAGTACGGGACCGGGAATACTTCAAGGTCTCTATGTCCGAGAACATTTCTTCGCAGGAGTGGTACTTGATTGGAAGATGAGGATTGCACAGATAATGAGGACAGCGCATCCTTGTATCCGACTGTGATGATACATCTTCCAGAGAATTCGTGTATGTTGTAGTATTGCCATGTTGGGGGGATCTCAGCATACGCGCCCGCATCTCCTCGGTCGCTTCGGCGTCCGTCACTGACTCTAGTTTAAAGCCATATCGGGGATGATTGACACCATTATCAAATGGCAAGAATCGGTTGTTCATGGGCCTATGAGGCATGGCTTACTAGAGCTGATTGAGCAAAGCAGGATGTTAGTTAGGAGCTCTAGCACAATTAATAGCGATGCAATCGACTCGTGAATTGACTTATACCTTCCGGCTGTGTAGACAAGGACGTTTTTCATGTGGGAAAGATCCTGAATATGCGGGAGAATTCTGTCCCACACTTTATATGGCTTTTTTTCGGTGCTGGAGAATTCTGCGGGAAGGTGTGTCATGGCTTTTGGTATCCCGTCGTTTGAATCGCAGATGCGATTCTGAGCGGGGTAACAGGCCGCCATTGGAAGATCCCGGCTGCGTAACTTTGCGTTAAACCTTATTGGTTCTCAGCAGCTGGTCTCATGTTATCTTACGACAAAATAACGCCACGGTGTTCATAATTTCTTGGCATCGCAGTTGCGATTTCAAAAAATCTGCGGCTCCGCAGGATTCCGAAAAACATGCGCCCCTAGTTTAATTAACACATCTATCAATTCGCATTTTCGTTCCACCGTCAACCTGCTAAGGTAGCCTGTCCTATGCCTCCTCAGAAGGCATCGTTCATGGATGCGCTTCATCAATCAGTATGCGATCTACAGAGTGAAAATTGCCTCGCACGACGTGTTCGCGTCGCGTGGTTAGGTCAAGGTCAGCAAATACCTGCCCAGGTGTACGGAATTGTGGCAAAGTGGCTACCCCCCTCAATACAAGTCTCACTTTGCCCTACGATGGTCATGGAAAGCGGCATTCGTCTATATCAATTTCTGTCCCTCCCAGACCAAACATCGCGTAGTGTTTAAAATGCACATAAAAGTCTCTCGGGTCCCTCCTACAGCCTCAGGCGCAATTGAGCGTGGCTGAATGCAGGCTGTGACACGCCAGTGAGAGGCAGCCTTGGACCACGGTAATCGCACATGCGATCCCTAGTATAAATAGCCCTAGCCTACATGAACCAGGCAATTCAAGAGCTCTCAACGGCCGTCAAAAATTTCTTCAGTACCACATACCAAAGAACGGGCAGTCGCTATGCCCGTCCACGAAGCGCAAACCATTGCCGACCCAGGACAACAAACAAACCTTATCCAGGCTAACGGATTCAATTGCTGCAATTGCAATAATCGGCAATACATTGGCCCAAGCTGTATATTCTGCGGACAGACTAGATGTGGGAATTGCCACCTGATAGTGCTGTAAAGACCACACACTGTTCCCTTGCGATTTACCACCTCCACATACATTGGAAAGGAAGAGCGCGTCGCCTTCCAGCCTCAACGAAAAAATCATTTCAACGGCGGTGAGTTCTTCGAAAGTAGATGATTCGATCAAAAAAAAAAAAAAGTAGATAGAGCTAACCAGCCACTGATTCAGCGCCTTTTCAGTGAATTTCCACCTAAGGGATAGACTGGGCCATACCTTGGGTACAACCATCGAATCGGAAGGAAGCGCGCGTATCTCGAGGTTATTCCCCGCTTGTTTCTCTACAACAAACCCAAGAAACTTCGTGGTGACATTCAAAAGAGACGTTAATGAACGCGTTAGGTGTTCAAAATTGAATAGTATTGCTGCTACGACATTTCTTCCATTAGTGTCACCATGTGCTATATTCTCCGTGTTGAATATATAGAGCCTCATGTGTCGGAATTAAGGCCACGCGGAAAGCGATGGGTGCGCCGCACTCTGGTATCGAAAGAAATAGTAAGAGGAGTAACAGCGATCGTTCCCCTTCACTCGAACGCAGGTGCCGGGCGTGCGGCTCTTCAAAGCTCGTGGAGCGTCCGCACGCGCGATCTACTAAGAGTGGGCGGGGAAAATTATTTGTCAGTCACGCCCCCTGTAGCCAACGTACGCCAAGCCATAGCGTGGCTGGCTGAGCATTCGTTGGACGTAAGCTGCATTACGCCCATCAATGAGAGCGCAGAGACGGAAATCTGAGCCTCAAAAATTGACATGCAGTCTGCAAAATGTCGCAAAGTGGGGCAGCTGTCGTTGTCTCTTCGCCACTTGTTCTAAAGACTTTGCTAGGTCAAGTCGTTTGGATAAGAATCGTGCAGCATGCAATTCCGCAGCCCAGCCATTGGGAAGATGTCACATTCTTCCGCAACCAATGAGAGTATGACAACGAATCAAGTTCCCATGCATATGGGGGTATTTCGCAAATGGGAACAGTGTGGGGCAGATGCAGTCTCTGTACATACATAAGTATCCACAAAAGCACCTTCGGCGTTTCCGGAGCCAGAACCGGAGATTGATGGAGATAGACACCGGGGGTCCGGATTACTGGTTATTCCCAAAATTATGAAGGGAGCCAATCTGCGCCAAAGGAAGCGGGTACTGTCGATCGATCCACACAGTGCGCGTCTTCGCAGATGCGAAGCAGCGCGCGCTGATCGATAGAATCAGCGGCAGTGGCAGCGGCAGCATCAGCAACAAGGCCCACCTTCTGCAGTAAGAATCCGCTGTCAACCTCCAAGCCGGGCCCGTAGAACGCCCTCCTGCCGACTCACTGGTAGAAGCCTTAGTCCAATGGTATGAATACTTCTTTTGGTTGTAGCTGTGCAAAATCTACCCAATATCCTATTCTCTCGATTCAAGCTCAATATCTTCCGACGGCTGGGCGGATGATGATTTGCATTTGTCTCCGCTGCTTCCATGGTAGCAGGATATAGCTGACAGCGCGTGGCAAACAAACGAGAATATAGCAACTATGGTAAACATCAACGCCGTCTCCACATACTGTTAGCGCTTCGCTCCTTCAACGATGAAGACGGGCTCACAGACCTTGAAGTTTTGCCGAACCCAGTGCCCATCCTCACGTGAGGCATCCCATAACAGCCTGAATAGTCCAACGAAGAAGAAGCATATACCAAGGCGAAGCATCATGACCGGAATCTGCCAGATGAATACTTGCATTCGCCGAGGATAGAATATTTTATCCTTGGCGTTGTCGTATCCGAGCATGTGCCGGATGCTTTTCAGGTCGTCCGCATTGTTGCTGAATCGATGTAGTGTGATACTTTGCTGGGTTGCAGTTGCGATGCTTGCGATCATTGCCATTAGACCACTGTACCAGCAAGCTGAGGTAAGCCAACCGCAATTTGCAGCAGATGGCCACGTGAAGGCGCTCCCAAAAAGGGCCGTAAGTAGAGCGCTCTATGAGAAGATTTAGATAACTGCATGAGACGTGATAGTATGACTTACAGTCAATGCAAGATAGCCCAGCTCGTGAATCCTGGCTTCTCGCCAGTGTTTGGTCAGGGTATCTTGGTCTTCCTGAGTACGGGAGCTTGCAGTATTTTGGTTATTCCGATTCTCGGAGTTTCCGGCATTCTGTTGGTTCTGGGGTTTGAAGCCTCCGGCAGTTTGTTTATTTTGGTTCCTGGAGCTTGATGTATTTTGGTTGTTTTGATTCCCGGACCTTGCGGTATCTTGGTTTTTCTGGTTCCCAGAGCGTCCCGCTGGTGGAGCATTGAGTAGTGTTTTGATTGGCTGGTATGTTGCATTCCAAGGGATCAACAGACTCTCGATAACAGATTGGACGCCTCTAATCGAAAACATCCTAACATCCGATCGACAGCGATGTACTGTCAACCACGGAGCAAGGATGTTGAATTAGAAAGGAGGATCTTGATCCACTTTTTTAGGTTGAAATAGATGAACACACAACACGGAGAGGGTGCGGGGAAGGGCAAAGAGCAGGGCAATTTTTATCGTTCTCTGAGCTCCGGTTCCGGATGTACAGACTCGGGTAGAATGAGACAAATTTCTGTAAGATATTCCGTTTCAGGTAGTCAACGGCGCATCCCATTGTGGAATGATACACAAGAAGCACAGACTGCATGACTATGTACCACACAAACATTAAAATGGAATCAGCACATTACTCTTTAGGTGAAGGAACCATGATAAGCTGCATATTGCTCCATATGTGCATTAACGTCCCGCACCGGCATCCTGCTTCTCTCTCTCTTTCTGTCGTCGTTTTCTCTTGTCGTTGTGGACATGGATAAGGCTCGACACGCGGGTCGCCATTCACCTGTGCCGAACTTTTAACTATATGCGAAGACCCCTTACACTCCTTAATTCCTAGTGTCCTGTGATTGGTAGTTTTATCCATGATTTGTTCCACAAACTGCCCCATCCGACGAACCAATACGACGGCTTGGCCCTGCGACCACTGGTTCAGAGTCAAGAAAGGGCAAGCGAGAGTCTGCGTGAGGCTGGTACTGACAGTTTCGTAAACCAGAGCATTCTCTAACAGCACGAGAAAGCCTTTCTGCGACAATGCTACCAAGATCCTTGATTGCCATTATTAGTGCAATCTGGCTCGATCTCAACGGAGTCAACAAGAGTACTTTGAATGCTTGCGAGCAAAACTTCCGCACATTTTCTCTGATAAAGGACATGGTCATAGACACTAGTCTTACATTCCAAATCGGCTCGTCTTTTTGAACCTCGAGTGTCTCTTGGTCTAAGTGACCATGAGCATGCTGTCGTCGTCACCATCTTTGCCACCAAAGAATATCGGGAGAGCCACAATAGCCCCAGCAGCAGCAGCAGCCTTCTGAATTGAACCAACTACAATAGGGAGACCGTAGCCACCCATTGCGGCGCTCTGCAAGACAGCGAAGGGGCTGCCGGCAACCACAAGAGAGATTACGGACTGCACGGCAGCGGCGACAGTTCCTGTGATCTTCAGTCACTTGCAACGCCCAATGTAGTACTTCTCAGTTATATGATGGTCGACATAACTCACCAGCGGCGGGACCAACAGCTGTGAAGCCAGCAGCTGCCAACAGCAGAGCCACAAGGGGGCAGAGATGGTGATAGCGACGCAAAGTGCGACGAAGGCCGCCTGACGGGGTTATCTTCGACCCAAGCCCCGGTTCTCTTGGTCAAACTTTTGACGGAGTTTTTGATCCGCCGGACTACGGCCTTGAAATTAATGCCCGGCAGAAGGAATTGAATTGCAGCAGCGAATTTCTCGACGAAGCTCGCTGCAGCTGCAAATAAACCCTCGCATCCGTTGCGGATACCCGAAGCGATAAGCTTTGCGACGCGCATCATGACGCGTATAGCGCGCTTGAGCCAGTTCATTCTGTGTGCTATGGTTTGTACATGAGCTTCGGCTGTATGCTGTATGATTTGTTGTCATACTCAATCAGACTTACCGGGCACTAGGAAGGCTTTAAGTTCGTGGAGGCTGGCACAGGTCAGAGAGAAGATGGAGTGATTCTGTCCGCGCACTTTGATCGAATAAAACTTTTCTGCCGGACTGAGAAGATTTATGGAAGAAATTCTGGGTAAGTATGAATACTATCAACGGAATCCATTTTGTTACGGTTCACCTCATACCCGTTAACCAGCACCCAGTAATACTCAACGGGGCCCTCCTCAACCAACACCCCTTGTTGATTGCTAAGCCACGAGCTTGGGCAACGGTACATGATTCAACACAGAGAAATCTACTATTAAGCGATGATTCGTTCTGGTTACTTATTGTTTTTTTCTACTTCTTAATCCAGCCACCCTTTACACGTTTGCTTGCCCGTGCGTTCAACATCCTCATCAGCCCCCCGACAATAGCGAGGGTCAGAGTCTGAAATAGTCCCCGCATCTTGATTTACGTCCTACGGAGAGACTGGAGGTGGCTCATGCAAGATGCACTAGAAGGAAGCACAACGTCTCAGTGGCACTGTGCAGCTCCCAATCTTAGAATGAAGGTCTGAATCCAAAAGAATCACTCCAAATCATACACCAAGGCCTCCACCAAGGTAGTGAATGAAGCAACGTATTTGCACTCTGAGCAGAAATGGGCTTTTTCTGCTCGGAGTTAAATATTTCGAACAAAAAAGTAAACTGTGCGAGCGATTTTGGCTGGGAAATTTAAGGTCCAGCCATTCCGTGATAGTAATGTGGGAGGGTTATGTACTACATTAGTGAATGACACTTAAACATTTGCGATTCAACCTCGTGCTCGTTCAGTTTCCACTATTCGAAGTTTCTCCCTGACCTTGGCCAGCAGTCGACAACTGCTTCTTGCTTTTCTGAGTGAGGCTCTTGGTTGAGCGCTTGTTGGGGATGATGGAGGCTTCAGCCCCAAAGCCGGGGTCATGGATCTCCTCTTCCTCGTAGTTGTCATTGAGCGATAGTTCACCACCATTGAGCGAGATGGTAACGCCACTCGAGGCGGCGGCCATCTCCATCATTTCAGCGAAGTTACTGACGACGGCCTGCACCGCATTCAACCTTGAGGCCATGATCTGCGCGTCCTCGGCTGCACTGCCCGTGGACCCAAACAACTTGACTAGGAACAAACCTTACAGCCAGTGATGGCTGGCTTGATGGCTGGCTTTTCAGCACCATGTAGGGTCCGCTTCAAACAATTACGACAGAAGATGGGTGTTTGAAGCGTTCATCCGGATATGCTTGTGTAATTAATTTGTGAACAAAGGCCTCCGGATGATAGCTTCATCTCCCCGACTTGTTCAAATATCCAGGATCGTTGGCGAGTAATTGTTGTTGAGAGATTTAACGAACAGTAAAGATGTACCACTATTAAGCGAGTCAAGCTACAGTCCCCTCTCGCAGCCGACGGCTAGCGTAAGTAATGCTAAAGCCCTAGGTGTGACTATACCGCAGCTGTTTCCTAGAAATATAACATGTGTGGGTGGCTGAAACTATCGTCCGGACGTAAATGTATATTTATTAATTCGACATTCTCGTCAGGACGATAGCTTTAAGTACTCATGATATGTTAAATTACTTGCGTGAAGAATAGTAACAAATGTAGGTAGCTGAAACTATCGTCCGGACGTAAATGTCTATTTATTAATTCGACGTTCTCGTCAGGACGATAGCTTCACGTACCTACAATATGTTAAATTATTTGCGTAAAGAATAGTAACAAACGTGGGTAGCTGAAGCTATCATCCGGACGAGAATGTAGAATAAAAATATCCGGCATACACTTTCTTAATAAAAGTAGTAGTTTCGTATGCTCTAGAAGAATTCTGAGAACATTGGTGGTGTCCTTCTAATGTTAATATTCCCCGAAAGCAAGCGCTTCTCATACTAGTACACATGGCAGGGTGGGGCAGTGGGTAGGAGTAAGGATTTTGAATCCCAAGAACAGAGGACAGGCAGACTCGAAAGGGTTCATTCACTAAAGGAGTAACCATTTTCAATTCCAGGAACCGAGGACAGGCGGACTCGAAAGGGTTCATTCATCAAAAACTCCTGACAATACGCCACACCGGGCACTGACTATACTAAGAAGCAAAAAAACAAAAAGGAGGACAAAAAACAACGCCTGAAAATACGCCACACCGGGCGCTGACAATACTCAAAAGAACAAAAAGGAGGACAAAAAAACAACGAAAAAAATGCTTTTACATGAAACCAAACGCCAAACGAGCCGGAGGCAGCTCAACCAACTCGATGCCCTCCTCCTCCTCCACATGCGTGGCAGCCTCGCTGCGCACGCGGCGCCGAATCTGCTGGTTCTGCGCAGCGCGCAGCGCCAATGCTGTACTGTATGCAGCGTTTTCGCTGCCAAATGGCCGTATTCCAGGCCTCACGGCGACTCTGCGTGCAGCATTTCCTGCACGCCGGACTGGCGCCCTCAACTCCAGCCGTCTACGGCCAATGACCGTGATGTCGATGAGGTATCTCATCAAATCTTGCTCGGACTCTACCGAGCCAACGAGATATCTGGTTATTTCGGTCGAACGACCGTTCCCAAATGTGGTGGTGGTGGTGGTGCGGTGGATGTTGGAGGTGCCAAATACGATTTTCAAGGATTCTTGGGTACTTTTACCCAGAAATGTGTTCCAGGCCCGAAGGCCACGTTTGCGGATGAACCGCGCCTGCCAAACGTCGGTGTGGTCGCAGACCAGCATGAATCCAGAGGCAGCCGGACTCGTGAAAAACAAAACGAAGCGAGGAAACTTATGCTCCCACGAGCACCAGCCAATTCCCCGGCAAGCACAGAGAAGCAGCGTGGCGTTGCAAGGAGGGTCTCCGTCATGGCGTAGAAATAAACATTTCCAAGGAAGACCAGGGGGAGCAGCTTGATTGTAAACTGCGCGGAAACGCGCCTGTCTGGGCCGCGCAGTCGCCAAATCCGGGCCAAAGCAACGAAAATTGGCGAAATCGCCAAAACGAAAGCGACGCGGAAAGCAAGGTAATCCAGGCTCCAACTAAGGGAGATTATGAAAGGACCAGACGAGGCCCAAGACGGTGGCTAGAAGCCAGATGTGAACAAGGACAAAGCCAAGCCCATATCCTCCAGAGAGGAAACACCCATTCGATCCAAAAGTATAGACTCGGTAAACATGAGCGAGGGCCAACCGGGAGGGCGACAAGGGCGATAAAGGCGACGGCAGCGAAGCCAGGTGGCTAGTAGCCAGGAGAGAACAAGAAGCAGACCGAAAAAGGCGACTGGCCGGGTCTAGGCAGGGGATGGCGGCGATAAGAATTGAAAAATGGCGAAAGCCAGAGCTAACAAGCCGATATCCTCCGAAGAGGAAAACACCCAATCCAGCCAGAAGAACAGACTGGGCGGCGACAGGCGGGGGCCAAGAGAACGACAGAGCGCAACCGAAGCCGCGACAACGGCCAGCAAAGCCTTCACCTTCTTGGTGAGCGCGTTTGACATGGTAATCTCGCCGGCCGGAGGGGCCGCCGGTACCTGACTGGGCATCGTTACAGCTGATAATGGCTCCAAGGGCCTCGTTCTCGCGGTGTTCCATGAGTAGATCTTACCGCGCTCCCTCCTCTACTGGAGGTTGTGCTCGACAGAGGCGTTGTATGCCTGCTTCTCCGGATGTGTAGGCGAGGGATCGTCCGGCTGATAGATTAGCTTCCCTTTCGCGAAGTCCTCCAAGTAATCCTTGGTTGCCTGGGGCCAGCTATCCTTTTTGCTCATCCGTTCGGGATCCATTAGGCCGATGGCCTCTGGGTGTGCTTCGCCGTAGCCTTCGGGATCGAACTTGTCCGAGGTAGTTAGGCCCTACTGATGCTGCCTCCTGTCGTACCAGTTCATAAGCTTCCTGGCATTATATACGGTGCCGCCGCAGCGAAACCGACATCGAGCGCGCGCGACCGGGGATCAGCCCAGCCGCCAAGCAAAACACCAAGAAGAAGAGCCAAAAAGATGGCCAAATCGGCCGACGACAAAAAAGGCGCGAAGGGCGACATGGTGCAGAGGCGGCGTCGGGTACGGTGGTGGCGGGTGCGGATGTTGCAGAGAGATTGTGCTGCGCGGTTGTTTGGCCTACGGTTTCTACCCACACGCTCTTGCCTAACTCCGCTGTTCTAAGTCGCCACAGCAACAGTCCGACCAGAAAGCCCCTCCGTCTTCGTACAAAACGCAGCAAACATGGCAGGTATGCTGCTTCCTTGGCTGTCAACCCTCCCCCAACCTTACGATGCCGGTCTGACTCCACCTTTAATCTATACTCATTGCAATCCTACCTCCAGCCTTCAGAGCTATCTCCTCCCTCCACCCCCTGGCCCCCCGTTACTTCCAACTATGGTCGAATCAACTAAGATCGTTAGGCGTTCCAACCGCTGGCGCATGTCGCAGGCTGTACGTCTTCGAACAGCGCAGTACAGCTTTCGACGGCCAGCTTCCGATATTTCGGGATCGCGCTGACGAAACCCGTATGCCAACACTATCGCCATTCCGATGCGACTATTGATTTACTTCTACCCAAGACCAGAATTCCCATGCATGGTTCATCCTCAAGCGCATGGCGACTGCTTCAGCAATGATCGATCGGGGTTCTTTACCATCTCACCAACCACGTACTTCCGGCAGAGCTGCACGGGACCTAACAAGATACAACAAAGAATCAAGAGTGCGCTGCACAAGCAATTCTGCGACTGGGATGTCCGGGAGAGGTCCTGCGCTCCCCACCGAGCGAGCCTGGAGTACCACCATTGGCGAAACCGGCACACTCCATCTGGAATATTGTAAAGCCAATGCGGGCAATGTTTTAAATACATGTCTTCGACCTATTACGCCAGTGAGGCCCTTCATACCCATGGTTACCTAAGACCCTGGCGCCTACAGTTCTTAAGTTGCTTCGATTTGAAAATTTATTGCTGGACCCAGTCTTGAGACAGTCGCACAGGCAGCCCGACCAATGATCCCGTGGCGCGCGCACGAGGAGACCCCGTCCTTTTGTCGTTCCTATTCTCACCCGTGGTTACAACAATGGCTGTAACCGAACCTTTTTTGACAAGAAAAACTATAAATCCTCCGTGCTCGCATCTCCTTCTCTTGAGATTTCGCCTTTCCTCGGAAACCGACACGTCAACCAGCCTTCCTCAAACCGGACGTTTCAACCAGCCGTCTTCAACCATGAAGATCACTATCATCGCCATCCTCCTGTTGCGGCGGCAGCTGTGTCTCGTCCCCTTTATCTTGAGGACGACCGCTGCGACTGTGAACTCGTATGCGCGGTTAACCTTATTGAGTGTGACAGACTATGTGTGGATGACGATGGCGTAAGTAGAGATATCTGTTCGACGGCTAGATGGGAGTTTCACTAACAGGAAGAGCAGGAGTTTCTTGAAGAATGCAGGAGGGATCACGGAGACCCATAATGAAGAGGAAAAGGAAAGACATACTTGATGAATAGATATATCCATTGTCGACATCATAAAGGCAAAGGTGTCGGCTTTCGGCGGGTAACAGGTACATGGACCAATCCGTATACGAAGGCCCGACTTTCGCATAAACCTTACTATCACCTATGTCAATTCGATACCTTTCTCTCCTCGAATGAATCGAGTCCTTGGCATAAGCAAAGCCTTAATGCACGGTATATTAACTATAAGCCGATTAGGCGATTAGGCCGGCATTTCATCTCGCACTGCTACCTAAGGGCAAAGTTCTCACGCCCCGGCTGCTCGATCCCGTACCACTGCAAAATAAATTACTGCTCCGTTCAAGCCAGTCTAGCCAAAAGGCCACTCCTCTCAAATCACAAACACCAAAAGATCAGTTTCCATTCCACCAAGATGTCACTAAGGGCCATCTCCCTATACCGCAAGATCCTTTCCCAGAAAGGGCGACCTCCATAATGACGTAAAAATAGGAATTTCCACGAGACAACAGAGGAAGCAGGCTTTTCTGTGCCTCAAAAACGAAGACGACGCGGAAACGCGCCTGTCTGGGCCTTTGGATTTCCAAATCCGGGCCAATGCTACCAGAATTGGCGAAACCGAAACAACGAAAACGACGCGGAAAGCCAGACAAGCCAGGGAAAACGCCAAGTCCGGGAGATTGTAAAATGCCCAAACAAGGCCTGTCACGGCAGCCGAAAGCCAGACCATAACGAGAAGAAAGCCAAAAAGGCCAATCGTGGAGCGCCAGATGGCGGGACCAGGCACCAAAAACCGCTGAATGGCCAAAGCCAAACCCAATAATCCAACATCCCCAAGAGAGTAAATCACCCATTATCGCCAAAAGAGAAAGTTGCGCGACGACGGGCGGGGGGCGAGCCGGGAACAAAGAGCCACCAAAACGGCGGCGACGGCGAGACAGGCGACGGCCGCGAAACCAGGTGGTGGATCCAATTGAGCCAGAAAAAACCGTTTCTCAACGACAAGCCGCGGACCAGGGAGGAACAGAATGCTACAAAATCGGCAGCGACAGCGAGCAAAGCCACGACGGCGCATCCAGGTGGTGGATTCAGGTGATGGATGATCCAGGAGGTTGATCCAGGCGACAACAAACGCGAAATGGCAAAAAGCCAAACCCAGCAAGCCTATACCCTCCAGAGAGGAAACACCCATTCGACCCAAAAGTATAGACTCGGTGAACATGAGCGAGGGGCAACCAGGAGGACGACAAAAGCGGCGACAACGGCGAGCAAAGGGACGGCAGCGAAACTGACACCGAGGGCGCAGTGGTGCTAGCCGAAGCTGGTAGGTATTCGTGACGTCATCTCTGAGTGAAACCTCAGTCTGCGGACGTATTAGCGCGACCGCGAAGATTCGGGGCTGGCCGCAGTGAGCTGTGCCATGCTATGACGTACCAGCGGCGATAGGCGGCAATTGGGCGCATATCGATCTCAGTTGATTTGGCCATGGTGGGCGGTGGGCGGTGGGCGACGGTGGCGGGCGGCGATCGAGGCGATGGACTTGAAGTTGAAGAATGGGTCGTGAAGAAGAATTGAAGATACGTGGCTGGAGTCATGAAGGTGAGGGGGTCTTTCCATGCAAGGAAGCAGCGCAGGCGTACCTGCCACGTTTGGCTCACCCCGCCCGCGGACCCAGCCTGGACACATTGCGTCACGCTTCACGCAATCCGTGGAATCTCGTCAACCAGCGACCCTGTTCAAGGAAACAAAAAATATAAAAAACATTCGTGGGTAGTCGAAGCTATCGTCCGGACGTAAATGCCCAATTATTAATTTCACATTTGCATCCGGACGATAGCTTCAACTACCTATGGAATGAACGAAAAAACTGCTTATATTCTCTGCTTGTAGGTATGTGAACGTGGACATAGTATCAGTGGCCTTTCTACTGACTGGAGAAGAGATGGGGAGAGTTTAGCAGATGAAGCGATGTCACCATGCGGAGATGGTCCGCAAGAGTAGGATGAGATCGATTGTTGTAATTGACTACTAAGACTTGAGAGAGGCTTGGATTGGGAGGAGTATTCGGAACACGACTAATACGCTTTGGCCTTTTTTTGCCATCTGGATTGCACCGCACTGGCTGGACTGTGCATCCCGATTGAGTCACCTCCCTTGCGTCCAAGGCTCCAAGGACCGGTGTATCAGCGCGCGCGGCCGAATTCTATAGGAAAAGCATCATCCTGCTAAATAAAGCCGCCTGGACGCTCATTAATGCGGAGTCACGTCGGGGCATCCATAACGCAATGCTAAAAAGAGCCTGTAGCGTCGGCGCTAGAGATGCTCATTGGTGGCACGGTCCGTCCGGAGGGACAGGGGTGTAAGCAACCCGTTCGCTTAGGAGTGCGCTAGGACATTTCTATAACGACAGGGGTATAAGCAGCCTACCTTAGCGCGGCGTACCTACACTTCTCCATGGTATATATTCTCATATTTCTCTCGAGTCACAAAGGCATCTCAGAGAACAATTCATATCTCGTTTTCTCAATCTTTGCGACCAACCATCATCCAACATGACTTGTGGCTCTACCTTCAACCCAGATCGGGACATCCCTGCTCTTGACGGACAGGTCATCATTGTCACAGGAGGCAATGCCGGACTGGGTCTCGAAACGATCAGGCAACTCGCAAAACACAACCCCTCTCATATCTTTCTTGCTGCGCGGTCGAAAGACAAGGCCGAAGCTGCCATCAAGCAGATCAAGGATGCCGACCCCGAATGCTCGCCCATTTCTTTTCTGAGCCTGGACCTGTCGTCGTTCGAGAGCATCAAGGCAGCAGCCAGGACCTTTCTCGCATCCGAATCCCGACTCGACATCCTCATCAACAATGCTGGCATCATGATGACCCCCGAAGGCCTGACCAAGGAAGGCTACGAGATCCAGTTCGGAACAAACGTCGTGGGGCCGGCTCTCTTCACCCAGCTCTTGCTACCCATGCTCCAGCAAACTGCCAAGATCAACCCTGAGACCCGTGTTGTCAATCTCTCTTCGGCTTCCGAGGCCGTCGCGCCAAGCAACATCTACCAGTTCGACGAGCTGAAGACAACCATGTCTGGCCGCCATACTACAGCACGTTATACCATCTCCAAGATAGCTCATATCCACTACACTACCGCCATGGCCGAGAGGTATAAGGATGTGAAGTTTATTTCTGTGCATCCGGGAATGGTTGCAACAAATCTTCACCACGAGTCGACGGGTACCTTTCTCAAGCCATTTCTGAATGTTGCGATTTGGTTTGCTACTCCTGTCGAGAAGGGTGCTCACAGCCAGCTCTGGGCTGCAGTCAGCCCTAATGCAAAGAGCGGAGAGTACTACGGTCCAGTTGGGGTGTCGGGGAAGGGATCGCAACTTAGCCGAAACCACGATTTGGGAGAACAGCTGTGGAACTGGATTCAAGGAGAGATTTCCGCAAGCCTGTAGAAGCATTGCAGAAGCTTTCGGCGCGCCTTTTTGAGAGCCTTTGGAATTTAATCTTCGCTCATGTCAATCTTTGTACAAATAACACTCTAACTCCTTCTGGCAACCGAATGCTGTCTTTGGTTCACTTACTGATATGTCATTGGTCTGTAACCGAGATTGCAAGGCACGTACAGTGATTTTCCTTACTGGGCTAGGGGTTCGCAACTAGGTCCAAGTTGGGAAAAGGCCAGTCCAGACGCCATGCGATTTACTCGATATTTAGCCGTCTCCCGCCCCCGCTCCGGCCGTGGCAACGGGGGCTGTTCTCCCATACTCCCGTATCAAAATGCAAAGGCCCGACGACATCGTGCAGACCGTGCCGCCTGGCCAGCTCTCCGAAGCATGGGCACCTGAAGATGATTGGATGGGGATAGCAGAGCGTAGGGAGAGGAGAAGGCGGCAGAATCGGCTGAGCCAGAGGGCATACCGTAAGCTCCAACTCTCCTTTCTTTCTCTATCCAATGCGATTTCCAATTGACTTCCTGTAGGCAAGAGAAAACACCTTGCGCGATTCGCCACCATCGTCACAAGCCACTCACCAGACGTGAGTGGTCACCATGAAGCGCCGCGTGAGCCAGGCAATACCGCCTTAGTCATCGCGCCAAGCCACGCCGACGCAGCCAACCATGCATCTGCATGGATTGCCGCCTTAATCACGGCCGCCAGGGAGAACGCTTTCACATTCAAGCGCATGCTTCTCTTAGACCAAGGCCTCAGGATACAGGCGCCAAGCGACCTCCCGACTCTTGCGCGGATGAACGTGCTCAACGCGCTCTCGAGCAATGCAGCCGCTCTATCCATCACGCTTTTGGAACTGGAGGAGGACGACTCCATCTCGCCGTTCAACCTTGCCGGCCCCAGGCCTCCAGATCAGCCGCGTCATTTGCCGGCTGCACACAATAGCAGCCTCTCCCCCACCGCGCTTCAGAAAGCTGTGGTCCACCATCCCTGGATCGATCTTTTCCCGGCGCCCGGTATGAGGGACAATATGCTTCGTAGTATCAGTGCAGCTGAAGTTGATGAGGATGCGTTGTGTGGTGAATTTCTGGCGATGGAGGATGGCGACGACGCAATAGCGTCTCTTGTTGTTTGGGGGGATCCTGGGGATGCATCGAGCTGGGAACTTAGTCCAGGGTTCTTGAGGAGGTGGAGCTGCTTGGTGCAGGGCTGTCCGGAGATTGTAGAGGCAACAAACTTCTGGCGGCGGAGGCGAGGGAGACCGGAAGTGGTGTTCGCATTTGACAATGAGGGGAAGTTGATCGAATGTTCATTAAATCTAGCCTAACTCAACATACTGAAGTCGACCGTACCTAGGGTCGTTTGACACGCCTGCAAAAAGGAGGGTTGGTGTTGGGCATAAACTGAAAGGAGTGGGTCCAGCATTGCACGTTGGACTCGGCGCCTGACTTGGAACATGGAAAAGCTCAAGGAAGACCCTGGCGAACATCCGTGTGCTCATTCAGACCCCAGGCTTGGCTGCTGTCATCGTGGACTGTAGCACGCCTCATGTCCCTCCTGTCCTTGTAGGCAAACTCGCCACCCACGGCCCTGTGCATCGTACAAGTATTGTCCCAGATGACGAGGTCTCCGACGTTGTGCCACTCAACCATGGCGCGGTATTTGTCCTGCGTAGCATGATTAAACAACTTCTCGAAGAGCGCCTTGGACTCTTCTGGCTCCAGCCCCTCGATATGGTGGATGTGCATGGCGAGATACAAGTTCATCCGACCAGATCTCTCATGCTTCTGAACCAACTTGTGGCGACCCATGGGGTAGTCGGCCGGCTCGATGTTGGCGAAATGATCGGGCGCAGCGAGCTTCTTGGAATGCAAGATGGAGTGACAGGCGACGTAGTCCTTCTGCAAAAGCTCCGTCTTGGTGTCCTCGTCAAGATCATCCCACGCCGCCCTGGTATCGCAAAACTCGGTGCTGCCGCCGGTGCCAGCAGGAGGAAGCTCATGGGACAATAGGAGCGAGTAGCCGGCGCGGCGCGGATTGAAACTCGAGTCGACGTGAAAGAGGCTATTGCCCCTGTTGGCCTGGGCTCGGGGGCTGGCGGGGTCCACAACAGAGCCATCGGGCTCAATGTTGCCTACATCGAACAGCTCGTCGAACTGAAGACGGTTCTTCCTGCCGGCCTTGTTGTAGGGTTTGACGTCGTCGAGCTCTCCGAATTTGCGAGCCAGCTCAATGTGTGTCTCGTCGGTCAGGTTCGTTCGGCGAAGGACGATCACGCCGTACTGGACGAATACATTAGTGGGTTATGCGGCAAAACGCTGGAGTTTATTTACCTTCTTCACCAACTCTTCGATCAGGCGGTAGCTCTTGTCGGTGACACCGTTGGTGAAATCGAGGCCCTCTACCTCGGCACCGAATCCGGCTGTGAGTTCGCTGATGTGGAGACTCGAGGGAGATGAGGTGATGGTTTCCGTGACGGCGAGTGTCATGATTCAGGGTAGCGTGACCTGTTCTGCTGCTACGATGTGGTTAGTTGAAGGCGATAAACCAAGTCTAGCTAGAACGAGGTGTTTAGTCTGTAGACTCGGATCACATTACCTCCAAGATTTGTGATGATTATCGTTTCGGAATGTATTTCCGGGGCGAGATGGATAAGGCAGGTTTGATGGACGCGTTCGACAGCCGGGGACTCGCCGGATCTATATATCTTTTTGCATTTCCCATCAAAGCCAGATTCGCCAGCGCTTCGGCGATGGACTATTGCCGACAATACTATGTTCTGTTAAATTTGCCGAGGGCTCGGTCGTTTTCTATCCTGAATATGACCGTTGAGCCAACCACGTTTCACCATCCGTTGCCGATATCCGGTGGTGTTGTAGCAAACCTTCTGTAAGCGTAACTCCCCGCGGCGGTGTCGTAGCAATCCTTCTGTAAGCATAACCCCCGCATCGCTTATCGCACCACTAAGCACTCTATGCATCGCCTGACCCATATCCGAAGAGCTACCGACGACCCCATAGTCTGTGCAAACCCAACCAAAATTAGCTTAGTCTCGAGACACTTCCGCACGGTGCTTTTCTATATGGGGAGCTGTCCCAACTGCGTAGCGTGGTGAGTGCAACTGGCAAACTCTCAGTTAATTAGGTCATGCTGTTGGCTTAGAATAGCCTGCGCTAGACTATAGACCTTGGAACCTGAGCGGCTGGGTTCTGAATGACTTGAAACTCTCGAGAATCGAGTCCGGTACCGTGCAAGCAAAGTTCCTCTACCGGCAACAGGGGTAGACGACGATGTTACTGTTTCTGGGGTTCTAGTAATGCATCCATGCTTAACTGGCGTTTGGTCGTCTAGCCCCATGACGTGCTTGACGACGTCCAGGAGGGGAATGAAGCGGTACGCGGACAGTCCACAGGGGATAAGCTCTGCATGCGGGGCAAAGATCGCTACCGCGCGGGATACCGTCGGCTTCTGAAAGAGGAGCATTGTTCGTCATTCGACCATGGTCATTTCCCAGCTCCCTACTTACTGGCAACCAGATCTGTTTCAACAGCCACGCCGTCATCAGGTCTGGAAAATCCAAGCCTCTTGGTCAATACACGCAACATCTTGATCGGCGTCCCCCACTCCTTTGCCCCGCTCGTGACCATCCGAAGCAGATGCCGAAACGCAGACCTCCAAGCATCTGACCTATCGCCGATGAAGGCGACGCGGTATTTCGAGAGATAGCGGTGGTGTGAGGCGTACTGGCGAGAATGTGAACGTAGCTTTAGAGAAACAGATGGTCAAGAGTTCTATAGGAGAGTGATACCATCTCGGCTACCATCTTGAAGGGTTGGGCGGTTTTACTATTCAAGAATAGGATCAAGAATAATGGGACAGTAACTCGTCCAGCCTCGGCGTCTCACAAGAGCTGGTCATTTCTGTCTATTCCGCTTATTCATATCCTCCACGCTGCTGTATGGCAGTATATACGCTTCACTATTGGGCGCTTTTCTGGGCTGCTTGGGCATGCACTATTTTACTTCGACGTTGCGGCTGCATCTGGGCTAGCCGCTCCAGTGTATGTGGGTGGTTATGGCAATAGGAGAACTTCTACACGATGCTGATTTGCCAGGTCGAGAAGTTTTAGTGTAAGCATAGCTTGTCAAATGTTGACAAGATAACGCATGCATTGCCCTTTATCTGCGGATCAAGCTCCAATTTTGGCTGGGTTGACATGTTTAACCGGCACAGATTTCAAACTCGATACTAGTAGTGATGATCATGCTCATAGTTACACGGATACGCATGTTAAATTTAGGCTGACATCGAATACAATTCTATCCACAGAGGCACAGACACCCGCATTCAATATTTGCGGGGGTTCAAGCAGCGGAAGATACACATACAGATCAAAGGCCAGTCCGCATAGGGCTGAAAGTTGGGTTTGGTCAGCATAGGTGTTAAACTCGATTGGGATAGTGCCGAACTTCCACTACCTGGGGAAGTCTCACGCTGACATCAGGGGGCATTGCACGCCAGAGCTAGCGTGTATTAACTTTTCGCTCATAGCATGAGTAGCTGAAGCTGTTATCAAGATATAAACGTTTGATTGATTATTTAACATTAGTGGGTCGTTGAAGCCATCGTCCGGATGAGAATGTTTAATTATTAATTATACATTCGTATCTAGACGATAGCTTCAACGATCCACCGATGTTAAATTTACGTTTTAGGATGCAGAGATGACTATATTTAGTATGGCGTTGCCTTACTAATGAAGTCCGTCTGGCAAGAGGGTCTGCCCCGATCTCAGGCGCTATCTCTTTTTTTGTGAAAGAAAAAACTGGCACACTTACCCCGCTATTCTTCGGGCTGAAAATCGGCTGCAGTACCACTTTGTACAGCGGCGATCCCCAATTTCGGAATGCAAATGCCGCCGCAGGAATTACTGTCATGTCTGGGAATTTTGGGGCGTACATTGAGAACCCAACCTTGTTTAGGGAGCACATCCGACCTCAACTACCTTCCGCATGAACGGTTATCACAGCATCAGCGAAACAAAGCCTACCTTATCCCTTCCACGAAGGTGTTTGCCTGATCTGCAAGATATGGTTGTGCTTAGACGATTGTTAATTGGAGCTATGTTGCTTGGTAATGTGTCGGAAGCTATCGCCGAGAAAGGCAACCTATCCGCAACAACGAACGTAGGATTATCAAGCACACATCAGAAAAAATGTAGCTTTGCAATCCCTTAGCGGATAGATTGCCGTTCTCTACGCTGTCTTTCTAATCCGCCTGGCTAGCAACGCGACTCGTGCACTCTCAATGCTGCTGCGCTCACAACACCTCTACGTGAATACGGACGTTTCTCTTCCCGAGTCAGCTCGCACACCGCCATCAATCTCAAAGTTTCATTGTCAGGAAGCAGGCCACTCTCTGAATCTATTATTATCACCATTCCTGAACACTGGTGCGCCAAATGTCTCCCAATGAATCAGGCCAGCACGAGGCAACCCACAACAGTACAGATCACCGTAGTGGAGATGTCGAGAAAAACGAAGCCAACCAGGAACAGCCGCCAGCCGGATCTGAATCAGAGTCAGAAGACAAGGGAAGAACGATCCGCGGCATCCCTTGGTTCATCGTCTGCGTCTCGCTTTACGTTACCTGCTTCCTCTACGGCCTCGACACGACCATCGCAGCAGACGTCCAAGGCCCCGTCATCGAGGCTTTCGGCCATGTCGAGCAGCTCTCCTGGATCGGCGCTGGATTCCCTCTAGGCTCTGTCTGCGTCATCCTTCTGCTGGGCAGCTTCTACAACACCTTCAACATCAAATGGGTCTTCATCGTAACCGTCATCCTCTTCGAAGCCGGCTCCGCCCTCTGCGGCGGCGCCCCAACCATGAGCGCCCTGATCGTCGGCCGTGTCATCGCCGGCGCCGGCGGCAGCGGCATCTACCTCGGCTCGCTGCAGTACTACGCCGTCATGACGGAAGAGAAGGAACGCGGCTTCTACATGTCCCTCATCGGCGTCTTCTGGGGGCTGGGAGCGGTGCTGGGCCCCGTCATCGGCGGCGCCTTTTCCGTATCCGCCGCGACCTGGCGCTGGGCCTTCTACATCAACCTGGTCATCGGCGCCGTCTCCGCGCCAGCACTGCTCTTCTACCTGCCAGCCATCCACCCGCTCCCCGGCGTCAGCATCCGCGCCCGGCTCGCCTCCATCGACTTCGCCGGCTTTGTCCTCGGCGCCGGCGTGTGGGTCAGCTTCCTGCTAGCCTTCACGATGGCGGGCAGCCAATGGCCATGGGCCGACGGCCGCACGATAGCAACCTTCACCGTCTTCGGCGCCGCCCTCGTCCTCTACTCCCTACAGCAGTACCTCTCCCTCCTCACCACCCCCGCCCGCCGCGCCTTCCCGTGCCACCTGCTCCGCGACCGCACGCAGGTCCTCCTCTACATCGCCACCGCCGCCGGCACGACGACGCTGTTCGTCGTCGTCTACTACATCCCGCTCTACTTCCAGTTCGTCGCCAGCGACGGCGCGCTGATGGCGGCGGTGCGCCTGCTGCCCTTCGTCGTCGTCGCCGTCACCGTCAACCTGGTGTCCGGCTCGTTCCTGCACTTCATCAAGCGCTACGCCGCCATCTACGCGCTCGCCGCCGCGTTCCTCGTTGCGGGCGGCGCGCCGCTCGTCGCGTACCTCGACCCGAACGCGTCGACCGGCACGATCTACGGGTTGACCGTCCTGGTGGCTGTTGGTAGTGGGTTGTCCATGGTGACGGGCTACACGGTCGCGACGCTGACGCTGGAGGCGGAAGACGCGGGCGCCGGGCTGAGCCTGCAGAACGTGGCGCAGATTGGTGGGCAGGTTATTGCGTTGGCGGTGGCGGGGCAGGTGTATCAGTCGACGGCGAGGAGGAAGTTGGCGGCGGTGCTGGCGGGGAATGGGTTTTCTGATGAGGAGGTGAGGGGCGCGGTGGCGGGGGCGCAGAGCGCGCTGTTTGAGGAGCTGGACGGGGAGTTGAGGGAGCGGGCGGTTGGAGCGGTGACGGAGGCGATGCGGATGACGTTTGTGTTGGTGCCGGTTGCGGGGGCTGTTATGTTGGTTGCTGCGTTGGGAATGAAGAGGGAGAAGTTGTTTGGGCGGGCTGTTGCTGTCGGTGCGTAGAGGTATAGAGTTGGAGAAGATGTAGATCATCGATAAACAAGCAATGGTCAAGTCTTCGCTTACTTAGCTCTGAAGTGGATTGTGCTTTTGAAACACTCTGTCAATGGTTGTGTCAAGATTGTTCAGGAAGCAGATTCTGCTTTGTCCACATTCAATTGTACACTGATGCTATTCACTATAATGAAACGCTTACACTGCAGCCCTTTGGAAGCCTAAAATCATTGGCGGGAGGCCCGCTTCGGATTCAGCCTCACCGTTCCTTCCCGTTAAGCGCTAAGCTTACATTACCCGCTCTCTATAAGAGCCATCTGGATTCTTCTGTCTCCCTATCTCTTCTCTTCAACTCATTTTTCCAAATGTGCAACGCTCTGCATTACTTCGATGTTGGGGCTGTTCCTCTCTCTGACGTCGGATTCTTTTTTCTCCTTCCAATTGCGGAGCCGATTTTCAGTTCGACTCCACAGGCGATACTCCATTTGTTTGCGTAGCCGATGCATTGTTCGGTAGATTAGAAGGTGTTTCGGTTCTTGCCTAAAACTTCTGAAGCCGCGCGGCCTCTTCCACACGCTTGGCAGGTGTATTGAATGTTCAAAAGCCTGGGCTTGCAGCATGTAACCGTGCAGACGAAATCATTCACAAAGAATTCTTTGAAGTCGGGGGGGAAGTCGTAGAATGCTTTGTTGACCACGTCTCGGAGTGTGTCAATGTGAATTTCTTTTTTGTCATTTACTGAAGTTCTGCAAGCTCGTAAGAAAAAGCCCATAGACAAAGGTGGGATAATTTACTCGAGCATCTGCCAAAAGTCATTCATTTGATCGTTCACCATTTTATGAACAGACTCCAATGTCAACTTTCGGTATCCAAAAATAAAAGCCGCTTCCTCACGGATCATGGAAAGAGCTGATCCCATATTGGTGTTGGCGTTTATCGAATTGGTGGTTGGGCTTGAGAATAAAGACTCTACGGGTAGGTTACTTATCAAGTCACGTCAGGGTTCCTTTATATTCGAACACTTGGCGGGAGAGAATCACATGCCGTTCAACCCCTTCACTCCCATCCGTCCGTGACGTAAGAAAGCCTACTGACTAAAGGGTAGATCCAGACTTCACCAAATGCCGCAAGGCTGAAAACAAATAGTCAGCTGGAACCACCTGTAACGGTCCTGCGTGCAAGAGTAGCAAATCCTACCTTGAAAATTTGGCCTCAAGCAACGGCACCGGCTGAAGGATCTGCAGATCTCATTCCAGAGGATCAGACGGCCTATTGCTTCAACTTATAACACGCTTGAATGTTCTGTGGCCAGGAGCGGCTAGGAGTGCGGAAGTGCCGCTAGTTTCATCCTCGCGAGGGCACCAGCTCAGCTGGTACCCCATACCGGAAGTAGACATCCCAGGGCATAGCTCAGCCATTTAAGCCACCACGTGAAGACTCCACATGCCCGAAAATGACGTCGATTAGGCTGGGCGCTCGAAGGGCCGCAATCTCACCACAGTCGGTTGCTTGCGGAATAGGGCACGTGTAACTCCAACTGAGGAGGAAGATGCAGGGCAAGGCATAGGTCTTGTTCCTTATATTCTCATCGACAAATAGAGCTCTACAGACCTATCTAGTATCAATTCTATGAAATAGTGAATCGGATTGACATCAAACTTGTTACAATAATGAGCCCCGCTGTTCAGACTATTTACAACTCTTTCGCCAGTCTGATCTTCACCGGCAAAGGCTTTTTCTCCCAGACAAGGAAAACATTCTGGTCTAGCCAACCCTTACTCTCAGGAGCCAGTTCCAGATCGAAACTGTACACTATCTTGGCCAGAATCAGGCGCATTTCAATATACGCGAGGCTATTTTCAGCGTGGCTGTGAGTTAGCAACTTGATCGATGAAGAAGGAATCTTGAAGGCTAAATACGTACTTCCTTCCAATGCAATTCCGTGGCCCGAACGAGAACGCCTGAACAGCATCTCTGCGGTCGTTCTTCCACGGCTCCTCGTCTCGGTCAATCCATCTTTCCGGAATGAATTCCTCCGGCCGCGTAAAGTTGTCTTTGCTCCGATGCACGACATACTGGTTCATACCGACCGCGGTGTTGCCAGGAACGAATTTGCCTCCCAGAATAGCCCCCTCCGGTGGGGTGCGACGCAAATGAGGATTCGCGCCTGGTGGATACAGGCGTAGGCTCTCATCGAGCACAGCCAAGAGGTAGGGCAGGTCGCCAATACGATCAATAGTGATCTCTTCGCCGCTCTTGAAGGTCCCGCGCACCTCCTTCTTGAGCTTCTCGTAGACCTGCGGGTGCGACAGGAGGTAGTACGTACAACCACTCAATAAAGTAGCAGTTGTTTCGCTTCCAGCGACCACAATCACAGGCGCATTGCTCCGCAGATCGACCGGCAACAGCTGGCCCTTTTCTTGCGCAGCGAACAAGTGCGTCATGAAGTCGGTATACTCGGGTTTACGCTGCTCACGGCGCGCCACAAGCTCCTGTGTTAAGCGGTAGAGCTCTTTGTGTCGCCTTGGAAGGGTGGGATCAAAAATGGCCGAGAGCCGCATGAAGAGAGGGGCGAGCGTCCCATTCAAGCGGATCAAGCAACGCATTTTAGCGGTGTGTTTGAGTATAGAGAAAGTGAGGCTGATCCAGGAATGGTATTCGGTCGACTCGAGGCAGTTGAACGACTCGGCGAAGGCGAGGTGGCCGATTACGTCGAATGTGGTAAACTGCAAGTTTAGCCGGGTTCAGAGAAAGGAGAGTGCTTTCAGCATACATTAAACCATTCAACCAAGTCGACGGTGGTCCCACCCTGTGCGCATCTTTCGCTCAGTTTCGTGATTAAGAGCTCCGTATACTTTCGAATTATCGGCTCTTGTCCTTGGAGCACTTTATCCGAGAAAGCATTGGAAAGAAGCCGACGAAGCTGCGTGTGCCGCTCTCTGTCAGCAGTGATAATGCTAGCATGCTTTGGGTTAGGATCCCATCGGTAGGAAATATCCTTCTCGTTTTCGGGCTTTCCCACGCGATGTCCGTAAATGTCTTTCCAAACGTCCGCGGATATGTACGACAGTTCATCGGGAGCCAGCCGCACAACCGGACCGTATCGTTCGTGAAGCTTTTCCGACCAGCGATGGAGGTCTCCCGTAAAGAAGTGATAGCAAACACAGAGCTTGCTGATCCGCGTGTACCAAGGGCCGGGATAGGAAGCGAGAGGATGAAGATATAGATTGTAGACGCAAAGGCCTAAGACGTAAGAAATGAGCTATGAATATGATAGTTAGCCTCTATTAATGATAGCAAAGTTAGACGGTTGCCCACAAAGCATGCCCATAATTTCCATGAGAGTATCACAGATGCGGGGCTGGACAGAGCAGCTTGATCCATTGCGGGAGTTGGAAATGAAGCAAGAGCAGTAAAGGCGGGCGATGATGATGAGGAACTCGAATATTTCCAATACTCTTATATTTATTGGTGCATGTGGAAAAGCATATTCGGCCGAGTTACCAGGATTGATGTGCTCGAACCCTCTTCTTAGCCGAAAATAGAGCTCGGCCGAAACTTTATGCACAGCCGATAGATCAACACAAGTATTAATCGGCTATAACGGCTTGGCAATTACCCGTGTGCTCCCCTTTTGGAGAGCTACACGAGCATAAGATATGCCTATAAGCCTATACCCGATAGCCGGTGGATAAAAGGTGGGAATCGGGTATCTGCATGCCGTACAACGGGTGAAGTTTCGGACGAGTCGTGTTTCTTGCGTGCTGGCGTTAATGTCTACCGTCGGATTTAACGGAACGAACAGGGATTGTGTGAAGGCTATGCCGTCACAGCAAGGATAATCAAGGAGCGATGCGGTTATCCTCGATGATGATGATGATTAATCCATAGACCGTCCCAACTGCCGAAAGTACCTTCGCGCCATGCAACCCGTCTTTTTCGTGCCCGCAAGACCCATTCAAGTAACCATGTTGGTCACGATGTGCGCCCGCAATGGCGACAATATCTACGGGTGCATGATCGGCAGTATGCTCGATTGGTCTGATGCGCAGCAGCACGCAGAACAGCAGCGTACATACCAGCAACAACAGCGTAGCGAACAAGCAGACCCTTCTTCTACAACAATCCGGCACCGCCGGTGTCCATAAAGCTTGATTCATAGTTTCAACTCAAAATAAATAATTGTTTATATAATCGTGTTCAAAAGTAACTTTAAAGTTCGACCCCGCAGCGGGATGCGCGACCGTCGCCCACTAGACGCCATCGCGGCAATGGTGCCCGCTATACTTGCCGTCAGACCCGAGACCGTGGACGCGGGGCGGTAGGTGGCGGATCAAGGGTGGACAATTTGATAGCGACGGAGCTGCGGAGTATGCTGAAGTTGCTGGATTAGTGAATGAGTGTCAGGACATTGCCGGAAGGATGGACATGGGCTTACGAGAGCGAGAGCGGCTTACATTGGTTGTGGTTGGTCGGATGGAGAAAGTTCCATCGTCTTACAATCGTTATCCTTGCACGATTGATACAGAAGTGTCCAGCCATCCATATCGACGATGTTGGCCTCATTCGCCTTTCTCGGGCGGAAGCGCGCCGCGCAGTTCCCCGGGCATATCAGGCAAGTCGATCTACGGTACAGAGCAGCCGATATGACACATGACCGTGGGTCCTTTGGCGATCATGGTGACTGCGTAAAGCACCGCCAACCATGTCCGAGCTTAATGATCCTCGTATCCACCGCTTTTTAGTATTTAATCGCTCTCTGTTGACTTTTCCTTTCTTTCTTCGGAAATTTTCCACAAAAGCTTCTTTCCCTTCTCAAGAATGTCCCGTCTGCCTCTTGCAACGTCCAAAATTGGCTTTACTCGAATCCCAAACTTCGACGACGGCTCTTCTGGCGAGGATGCCCCTGCACGGCCAACTCCGTTACTTGCACGTCTGACAATCTTGTACTGCATTATAGCAGCTCTCTGCGTCTCTATATTTGCCTTGATTGTCGTTATTGCTATCCAAGATGCTCGATATACGGATGTAGCGGCTAGTTTCCAGTCCCAGGACATCATACCTCGAGGTACGTCCTGACATGCTGACAGCTCTGCGTGTATGTAGATACTCATATGTCGTCTTCAAGGCAATCCAATACCGCGACAGTTCATAGAAGCTTTCAACTACAGCGACCCAGCATCGCACACTGCTCATATTCATGAGCTGTGGCCCAATTATGTCGCGGGTTGCTTCCTCCCCTCCGCCTGCACTTCCAGACACCCTAGCTCATGAAATCTCTAGCCTCAGTGAGAGTTGCCATCCAAGACCCGCACGCGTACGGGCTCTCTTCCGGCTTCCCAAGCGCCGACGGGGACGAGTCGGTAGAGCTCTACGTACCTGCCTACGTCCACCAGTCCCACTGCCTCGTAAGTCACGCCCTTAAATCTGTCTTCATCGTACCATGACTGACCGAACCGCAAAGAGAATGCTTCGAGACAGCTACTGGAAACATCAAGGCTCGGGTCCGGTGAGAAGTCCGGCCGAAATCGCACAGGAGCACGTGCATGTCGAGCACTGCTACGACTATCTGCGTCAAGCCATTTTGTGCTTGGGGGACACGACGTTGGAAGGCCCTGCCCACCGCGAAGACGGAAAGACCAGTAACACCGACGGAATGGGCATCAAGCACCAATGCCGAGACATGGATTTCGTACGGGCGCAGTTCCATGCCTTGGGACCTTCGAGGAATAGCTAAGAGAAGAGCAATGGTAGATGATATGGCATATCAAAACTCATAATCTCAGAATTTAGGTAGAACACAACAACCTACTCGACCCTCTTCTCCCCGACCATACACTGCAACTTCCACGTCGACCGATTCAGCCTCGTCCCCGTCGGCAGTCCGGCCTTCGTAACATTCGGACTCCCAACCAGCTTCACACAATGCCCACTGTGCTCCTCCGACCTCGTCGCGCTGTCCAACACCAACGGAAACCGCGCCCTCGCCCTGATCTGCTTCGCCCACAGGTACGCGCAGTGCTGGTAGTGGAAATCCCCGCGCACGTAGATCGACTCGTACTCGCCCAGCCGCGCCTCGGCCTCGGGGATGACGTTGACGGCCGCGCGCTCGCGGTAGTAGGTCCAGTTGTTCGCCGCGAGGAAGCCGTCGGACAGCTCGCGGTCGTAGCACGCCGGGTGCAGCCACCCGGACATCATCAGGTCGAAGACGCAGCCGTTGGCGCGCGCTTCGGCCGGCGTCGCGCCGCACATGCCCAGGTTGACGAAGGGGACGGCG
>RHKH01000037.1:273984-313887 GCA_009829795.1 Lasiodiplodia gonubiensis | reverse complement strand
TAGCGGTGCTCCCGAACAAGGTGCTCCCGGTGGTGCTCCTGGTGGAGCTCCTGGTGAAGGCGCACCTGGCGCTTATCCCAGCGGCGCTCCCGCTCCCAAGCCGAACGTTCTCGGCGGAGGTGCTGCCCCTAGTGGATATCCCAGCAACGCTCCTGGTGGCGCTCCTAGTGAAGGTGCTCCCGGCGGCGCTCCCGGTGAAGGTGCTCCAGGCCAAGGCGCTCCCGGTGCACCTGGTGGTTATCCTAGCGGTGCTCCTGCTCCCAAGCCGAACGTTCTCGGCGGAGGTGCTGCTCCTAGTGGATATCCTGGCGGTGCTCCCGAACAAGGTGCTCCCGAACAAGGTGCTCCCGGCGGTGCTCCTGGTGAAGGTGCTCCTGGAGGTGCTCCGGGTCAAGGTGCTCCGGGTAGCGCTCCTGGTGGTTATCCTAGCGGTGCTCCCGAACAAGGCGCACCCGGCGGTGCTCCAGGCAGTTACCCTAGCGGCGCCCCTGCTGCTCCAGGAGAATCTGTCAAGCCTAACGTTCTGGGCGGAGGTGCTCCAGGTGCTGCCCCCAGTGGATACCCCAGCAATGCTCCTGGCGGTGCTCCCGGCGGTGCTCCCGGCGAAGGTGCTCCAAGTGGTGTTCAGGGCGCTCCCGGCAGCGCTCCTGGTGCTCCAGGAAAAGAATCTCCCAAGCCAAACGTACTCGGTGCTCCAGGTGCTGCTCCTAGCGAATATCCCAGCAATGCTCCCGGTGGCGCTCCCGGTGGTGCTCCCAGCGAGGGTGCTCCGAGTGGTGCTCAGGGCGCTCCCAATGGCTACCCAAGCGGTGCTCCAGGTGGTGCTCCTAGTGAAGGTGCTCAGGGCGCCCCGGCTAAGGGCGCTCCCGCTGCTTCCCCTGAAGGGGCTCCCGGTGAAAACGCTCCTGAAGGTGCTCCAGTCAAGATTTCTCCAGCTGAACTTTACCCCGGCCAAGGTGCTCCGGCTCAATCTGCTCCAGCACAAGGCGCTCCGGGTCAAGGCGCTCCAGCTGAAGGTGCTCCGGCTCAAGGCGCTCCTGCCCAGGGCGCCCCTGGCGAAGCTCCCATTCAGAGTGCGCCACCTAAGATTTCTCCAGCGGAACTTTACCCTGGCCAAGGCGCTCCTGGTGAAGGCGCTCCCGCTCAAGGCGCTCCCGCTGAAGGTGCTCCGGCTCAAGGTGCCCCCGCTCAAGGCGCTCCGGGTGAAGGTGCTCCAGCTCAATCCCAGGGTGCTTCAGCTCAAGGTGCTCCCGCTCAAGGCACCCCTGCTCAAGGCGCCCCTGCTCAAGGTGCTCCTGCTCAGGGCGCTCCGGCTCAAGGCGCTCCAGCTGAAGGCGCTCCCGAGAGTGTTCCTCTCGTTCCGATTGCCCCAGCTAAACTTTTACCAGGCCAGACTGTCCCCAGCGGTGGGCAAGAAGGTGCTCCAAGTGGTGGGCAAGTTGGTGCTCCAAGCGGTGGACAGGAAGGTGCTCCCGCCGCTGGACAGGTGGGTGCTCCAGGTGCAGGCGGTGCTCCCGGTGCAAACGGTTCTCCCGCAGGCTATGCCCCTGGTGCTCCGGCAGGTTCTGCACCCGGTGCTCAAGGCGGTGCTCCTGGAGGCGCAGGCGGTGCTCCTGGAGGCTCTGCTCCATCTGGAACGGGCAGCAGTGCAGGTACTCCAAGCTCGACTCCCGAGTCGAACCTGTACCGTGGTGCTGCAGGCAAGGTCTCTGTTGGTGGAAGCTCCGCTGCGCTCCTCGTGGCCTGGGCTTTCCTTCTTATGATTTGAACTGCATGATGCCATGCATCTACATGCTGGCTCTCATCCGGCAATTCCTTGATCTTAGTATGCGTAAAAAAGCGGAGGAAATAATGTGTAAAGATCGATTAATGTAATGTAATGAAGGGACTTCGGATTTCACACCGTACCACGAAGCTGAATTCAATCTTGATTAACGCCACTTCATCAGACGCAATCTGGCCGCCTTTTGAGCTTCGAATATGTAAGTATTGCATAATGACCACCCTCGCTAATTTTTTTCCTTGTAGGGCAAAACTTAAACAGCAAGATGAACAGCTCTCGGAGCATCCGTAGTACTAGCAAAGCTCGGAAGACATGATGCTTGGTGAGTATGACGAAGTCCAGGCGTGCATGGCGTCAGCCGCTGAAGAGTGGAGTGGATCTTTTCCCCCTGCATACCTCACCGAGATAGTCCCATTCAATATTGTAAGTTCAGCATGGTTTATTGTTGACACTGGCGCTCGAGTCCGAACTCGACTAGGAGATGATCGCAGTCGGGATTACAAGATGCGTCAATGAAGCCAAGGAAAAAGGCACGGATGCTTGGCTGGCCAAGAGATTCGCGTCGTGGGACATTTGACCGAGTGCGGTTGGGAGTCGGATTACCGAGATCTTAGCCCGCCGTCGGAACGGATCTGGCCCGGTCAGGTGATTGGTCCGTTCTCACCATGTACGAGGTGTCGGTGGTTGAATTAGTACCGAAGTTCAGCAGTAAAACGGGCTCTGTCACCGACTTCGGTATCTCGAGCAGACTTGCCGAGTTCTGAAGAATCAAAGTGCATGGCTCTGTGGTCACAGTCCTCGAGGTAAGCCTTTGTATGATCGCCCCCAACTAGAAGGCTCCCGGCAGTAGATTATTCACGATTCTGATCAACGCTATAGGTCTGACGTACTTCGCTTAGGTGCAGCGGGTAATGGCGTTGCTTATCTTCTTACCCCACAAAAATCACCACCACTTTTCAGTCTCCTCACTTTCGGCCCCGGATCTCGCGCCGCTTCCGGCGCCACTCCCACCAAGCGGGCATCATCACTCCCGATAATGACGAACCGGCCCCCCGCCAAGATTCTACCAGGCACGGAGCGGTAAACAAACGGCCACGGCCGAAGCACCACGACACATCCCACACGAATCGCATTTTGTGCGCTATATAAGGCTTTCTAGCCCCTCCAAGATGCATCCGTTGGTCACCGAGCTATTCTCCAGGCCGCGCGAGCTCCTGGTCCAATCCCTCCCCTCGGGCGCCGCCGCGGAGCACTTCACCACCGTCATGAGGACCGCCCAGCACTACCTTGCCGCTTTCGCGGCTTTCTCCGCCGTCTCGTCTGCCGCCCCGGGCGTCACGCTGCCCGACTACGGCAGCTTCGTGGGCACGACCATCGGCCAGACGCTGACCAAGAAGCCGCTGCCGGCCGCCGTTGACGCATGGCTCGGCATCGACTACGCGTCGCAGCCCGTCGGCGAGGGCCGTTTCGCGCCTGTCGGGCCGCCGACCGCGTTTAATGGGTGGAAGAACGCTTCGGCGTACGGCTATGTGTGCGTGCAGGATCCTGAAGAGGTATCGTACGCGCAGGATGAGGCTTGCTTGAGTATGAACGTCTTCCGTACCCAAGGTGTCTCGTTTGACGAAAAGCTACCTATACTTATTTGGATCCACGGAGTGAGTCAAAATCTGCCTGTGATTTTTTGGTCCCAAACTGACCAGATCAGGGCGGTTTCGTCTCGGGCTCGGCCAGGAGCTTTGATGGTGCAGCTTTTGTTGCCAATTCCGAGGCGCCGGTGATGGTAGTGACTTTCAATTACAGGGTAAGTAAGATATCAACTGCATCGACTGGACATTGAGGGCTGACACTCGGCAGGTCAACTCTTTGGGATTTCTCCCCTCACCGGTCTTTGATCGCCTGGGCCTGCTGAACCTCGGCCTTCTCGATCAGCAACGCCTGTTCGAGTTCGTCCAGCAGTACATCTCATACTTTGGCGGCGACGCGTCCAAGGTCACCATCGGTGGCCGCTCGGCGGGCGCTCACTCTGTCGGCATCCACCTCTTCCACAACTACAACAAGACCGAGGGCGCCTCGCCATACTTCTCCCAGGCCATCCTGCAGTCGGGCGGCGTGACGGCGCGCGCCTTCCCCAACGCCTCGTACCCGCTCTACCAGGCGCAGTTCGCGTCGTACCTCGAGCTCATCGGCTGCGGCAGCCTGGTCAACAGCACCGACGACGCCGCCGTGCTCGCGTGCCTGCGCGCCGCGCCCATCGCGGCCATCGAAGTGGCGAGCACGCTCCTCTTCAACGCATCCTCGTACGCCATCGCGTGGCCGTTCCAGCCGACTCGCGGCGGGCCGCTGCTGGAGCAGGCGGGCTCGACGTCGGGCTATAACGGCCAGTTCTACCGCATCCCGACCATCACGACCAACGTGCGCGACGAGGCCAAGTACTACAGCCCGGGCGACCTCAACACGACGGCCGACTTCTCCGCCTTCCTCGCCAACCTCATCCCGGGCCTGACGCCCGCCGACCTCGCCGACCTGGACGCCCTGTACCCGGACCCGGCCGGCGACGCCAACGGCACGTTCAGCCCGTACGCCCACAGCCCCAACTCGACCCAGTACGACCGCATCAGCGCCGCGCTGACCGACTACATGTACGCGTGCGCCGGCCAGGAGACGGCGGTGCGCATGTCCGACGCCAGCGACGTCCCAGTCTTCAAGCTCAACTGGGTCGTCAACAACACCTGGCCCGCGTGGAAGGGCATCCCGCACACGTCCGACACCAAGTACACCTGGGTCGAGCCCGCCGGCGTGCGCGAGACGGGCGGCGTCCAGTACCCGGACGTCGGCAAGCTGCTGCACTCGTACTTCGCCGACTTCGTCGCCCTCGGCGGCGACCCCAATGCCGGGAAGAGGGCCGGTCTGCCGTATTGGCCGAGGTACGTGGACGGCTGGGCCGAGGGCAGGCCTGGGTTTCAGTTGAGGATGGAGGCGTTTGGGCAGAGTAGGGTCGAGGGCGATGCGATCAGGCGGGCGCAGTGTGAGTGGTGGAGGGATGAGAGTAGGTCGGTGAGGTTGGAGAAGTAGTAGATCGTCATTGCACGTTTTTCAGTTTGTTTCGTAAAAGTCATAATTTGTTGACAGGCAGAGTTACAGTGAGACAAATACAGAGCGATACACTTGAAGACGGATATGAATGTCGTGAAGAGAACAACCAGGGATATTCGCAAGTCATGAACCAAATCCAAACGCAACGGAAGCAACTCAGCGTGAAGCGCAGAATCAGGCATCGCCCACATACACCGCGCGTGTGGGTGGCCTCTTGAGACCAAGCTTAGTCCTCGAAACCCTGTCCATCTTATCGTGCACGGTGGAATCGAGGCGGAACACGGTCTCCCGGAAGCACGTCGCGGTGGTCCAGTCGTAGGACACTCCCACGGCGCGCTGCATACCACCTTCACTGCCGCAGACCAGGATGCCGACTGGTGGCCGGGTGGCCTGGAACAGGATGACCTCCATGGTGCGGGTATCGATGAGGGTGAAGACCTGCAGAATCGAGAATTTGGTCAGCAAACATAGCCCAGTGTCAAAAAGGGGCCGAAAACAGGACTCACCCGCTGCTCGTTCGGACTCGCCGTCTTGGCCGTCTCGACGATGTCGGCGACCTTGGGGTCGGAGGTGGGGTCGACGCCGATGCGCTCGCCGTGCTCGTTGCGGCGGTGGCGGGCCAGCGGGCTGCCGAAGGCGGACCACTCGAGGCGGCCGAGGCGGGCGCCCCAGATCTGCGACTCGATCGTCTCGACGTCCATGTAGCCCTCGAAGCCGAAGAACCACGGCTGCGAGTACCAGAACTTGCCCTGGTACAGCATGCGCAGCAGGTGCGGCCCCGCCGCGATGAAGGGGAAGGACAGCAGGAAGAGCACGATGCCCGCGCTGCGCGTGTACGGCGACACGAACAGCGTGAAGGAGATGATGAGCAGGATGCCCGACGAGTGCAGCATCAGCTGCGCGAACAGCCGCTTCCACGACGTCCGCCGCAGGTTTTTGACGGGTGCGAAGGACTTCCACCGGATCGAGGCGCCCAGGGCGTTGTCGATGATGATGGCGTCGTCGTCGCAGATGCCTGGAAGGGCTGTCAGTCGGGGTTGCGTGGTGCTTGAGAAGTGATGGTGTATACGTACCGGCGATTTGGATCTGGGGCTGGATGTCCCAGAGGCTTGCATCCCACGCGTCGTCCATGCATGACCAGTGCTGATGGGGCGTCTTGGGCAGCGTGCACACCAGCCGCTCGAGCAGCATGTTGCTGTCGTTGGCCAGGGACAGCCTGGCGAAGGCCTGGAAGGCCGAGTCGGTGTGGTCGACCTTGGGCCGCACGCGCAGGAGGCCCATGAGCGCGTACGAGTGGTCGCCCGGCAGGTACTGCGTCGTGTTGCGGCTGTGCAGGCACTGCAGCGCGATCGTATCCAGCTCCAGCCGGCTGAGCGTCAGGTTGCCCTCGTAGTGGTCGACCAGCTGGCGCGCCACGCCGGCGTCGGCCCACACGTGCTTCGCGAACTGGTTCTTGGGCACCGCCAGCGGGCTGTCCAGCTGCCCGCGCCGGTACACCGTCACCGCCGCCCCCTTCGGGCTGAGCAGCACCTCTGGGAACGTCCACAGCCGCGACCCCCACTGCCGCAGCATGTCCCACGTGTCCTGCTCCGAGAGGGATGCTCCGTGCGACGGACCCACGGCGATGCAGAGGCCTGCCGCCCCGCGGATCACGTCGCTGATGCGGAAGACATCGTCTTCCATCTCGCGCTCGTCGGGCATGCAGCTGCATCCGATCCAGTATGCCGGAAGTCCGGCAGCTCGAGTGGCAGTCTCGGCGATGGCGTGCAGGGCTTGCATATCCTCCTCGGAACTATGGCTGAACTGCTCAGCCGTGTAGGCAATGAAGAGGTAACTTCCCACCCAGCTGTTGTCGCTGCTGTCTTCGATCTTCTGAATGCTTACGCCGACATTGCCTTTCTTGTCAGAAGGGTTTTGTAGGACGCAGAGATATCGGGGGCTGAGAAGTCTTTCCATGACGGGATTGCTGGCCTCAGTGATCGTGTTTGGCGTTCCATATGGCCTAGTCTTCATTAGCACGTTAAACCAGGCTGGGGGCTGAATACCTACAGCGCGCTGCTACTGGGATACTCGAGAACATTACGAGAGACCTTCGCATAACCGTGGTATCGGTAAGCGAAAACATCGTAGTTTCCGCCATTGCGCTCTTGGGCTCCGTCACCGTAGAAGACAATCTGAACTGTGAGCATGGTATACATCAAAAGGGGTTGTGGATGTCATACCATGACCGTCAGCGCCAGGCAAGCTGGGATCCATTTGACAACCAACCAACCCGTGCCGAACTCCCTGTACTCGCCCTTCACGAAATCGAAGTGACTCGTGGGCCAGTTGGCCAAACGCAACATCTTGGTGCTGACATTCCTGATGTAGGTGCGGCGGTACGTCGAGTTGCCAGCATTCTCGTAAATGTCGTCGGTGCACTGGACCAGCAGCTTTGCGATGTGTCCGTCGTAAGGGCTGATGTACCGATCATCCTCAGCGCCCTGCCACACTCGCGTCATGCCGTCTCGGTGCCTGTAGCTGTACGCCTGGTCATACTTCCATGCCGGCTCTTGGTAGAAGTGTGGCTCCTTCCAGCGGAAACGCGAGCGAGGGTGGAGCGCATTCACGAACCCTTTCGGGCGAGAAGTCTTGATGAAGATCAATGATATGCATGACAAAAGCGGGACCAAGTCTACGTACATGTGCTTGAGGGGTTGTGGTGACGACAGAAACCTCCGTGTCTGGATGCTTCTACACCGCGTGTTACTTCCGAGTCCTCAACACCAGCTACACAGGAGCTTTACCAGCAGGTTGTCACCATTCGCAGACTTTGGTGGCATGGCCGGCGACTGTCCTTGGGGGTAGTAGTTCTGCCAAATGTTAGCGACACACGCAAAATCGACAAGTAATGGTGACACACCATAGGCTGTTGTTGAGGTGGTGGCGGCAAAGGCTGATGCGGGGGTGGGGATGGGTATGCCTGCTGCCATGGGCTACCAGGAACATAGCCTCCGCCATGGTGCGGTGCATGGTTCTTCAGAGAAGCCGTGAGCTTCGCTTCTCGGGAAGGAGCTGGACAAAGCTTACCACGTTGGTTTGTGCCATTGGCAGCCCCTGGTTGGGATCGTATCCGCCTCCATGTCTATCGTGTGACTAAGGGAGGTTAGCGTAGTCTTTGAGAAGGGATCATATATCCTACCATATTGCTTCGCGAAAGTGTTTTCAGGAAAGGTGGAGACAGTAAGTGGCCAACCGAGCAATAGAGGCGTTGAAGGGGGATTTATATTTGCTTCATGTGCGGCCTCGGCATATCGGTCAAGCGGTTGATCTTTGCCACCGTCAAATAGTCGTTCAACTTTGGGGGCCGAGACGATGGCAAGGCAGACCTGTCGCTGCCTGGAGCAAATCATTATCGTTGGGAAGATAGTAGCTGAATACAAAATCTCGTTTGAGTTGGAGTGTCACGAGATTTAATGTCGTGGCTGCATGAGGCGGAGTCCAGAGTTCCAGATTTCCATTGTCGGTCTGCAATGGTCGTGAGAGCAGCCAATGGCGAGCAACAAGCTGCATGAAGACAGCGGAGATTTCCGCTGAATCTAGACGAGTGTGTCAGTTTAAGTTCGGACATGGCACCAGGACGGGCGAGAAGTACACGTGCGGGAGCTCGAAAGGGAATGGAGATCCAGCCATCGCAAGAAACGGGGCAACTGAATCAATTCTCAGGCTGCAGCCGGCTTTCAGGCTACAGCGTGGAAGCTATTTTTGACGCTTAATTCAAGCCGTGTAGCCAGTCCCTTGCATTCAGCTGCATGCGCCAGCCCAATTGAGTGGTCGGGCTTCGCTACCCCCCGTTCCCTGTCACTTCAGCTCAACGCCACAGCGGCTGCCCCGCTCCAAGTTAGGCTTGGCAGAGGAATCTGTCGCACCAAAACCGATTTTACAATGACTCGCTATTCTTTTTCGGTGTAGAGACGAGAATGATACGCTTGGGCCATGGGAGACTGACGACCTACTTGTCGTCGGCCAACGCTCTTCTTTCAATCAATCATGGCGAACACTCACATGCCCCTCATACAGTGGACTTGGGGTGCTGGGGCAACCAGTGCTACCAGATCCACAAGCACGGTATCCGACTTTCTTCAGAAACCTGACACCTGGACTGGCCGCTTTCGCATCTTGTTTGTGCACCGTGCAACTCCGACCTCGTGCTGAAGCTGACTCAAACAGGTCGATACCACGAGATGCTGGTACTCCGGACATACAGCCACTCATTGACTCTTATCTTGCACGCCTTCGAGTGCCCGATGAATTTCTGCTCGAAAGAAACCAGAGCGTCAATCACTCGTTTGGCTCATTCCCTGATCCAGATGATCAGAGGCACGGTAAGGCTCAGACTTAAAATATCTAAGGGAATGGGGCTCATTACTTGTGCAGCAACATGGATGAGGCTCGTGGCGAAGGGAATATCGGTAGAGCGAGACTCGAATAATGGGAGAGCCATCGCTATCACCACACCAGTCATCTCGACCAAGCACGATCGGGATCAAGCCTGGTTCAACTTCGCCTTTGTTCTGCTGGAAGAGAACAGTGGGCCCAACAAGCAAGCCACTTTGCTTTGCTTCGATGCTCCTACGCAGCTCCACAAGGAGTTCAACGACTTGGCCATTTCGGATGAGCAAGCCAACGATTCTTACTTCGTGTTCAATGTGATTTTGAAGGTCATTTGGAAAGTTATGGATGACGTTTCGTGGACATTGGCAGATGTGTTCCGCAACATCGAGAAGGTGAGCAGACCGTTCTGTAAGAATTTAGTCAGGCCGGCTGACCGGAAAAGAGCACTTTGGATAGGACGGCAAACGACAAGAGCGCAGCACAGTCGGTCAACTTTTCCGAGTTGCACAACATCTCCAAGCACCATATATACATGTCTGAGGCATTTGAAGCTGCACAGGCGGTCGTGGGCGACCTCGTGCAGGCGTATCGCGGGCGTTTTACCGCAGGGCTACCACCGGTTGCTCGAGAAACAGAGCAAAGGCTACTGCACAGTGCACGCTTGTTCAAAGCAACACACTCGCGACTTGCTAGTCTGGAGAAACGGATAGCGAACATCACTAGCTTGGTAAGTTTCAGCAGTGTTTGGGCCGTTTACAAAGGTTGACTTCTCAATAGGCGTTCAACATCGTTACACAAGAGGACAGTCGCTCGATGCACACCATCGCCCTCATCACCTTGGTCTTCCTGCCGAGCACTCTCATTGCAACGGTTTTCAGTAGCTCCTTCTTCGACTTTACCATGGCCGATGACGACAAAAGCAGCGGTGTCCACCTCTCGTCTCTCTTCTGGATATTCTGGGTCATCTCGATTCCGGTCACGCTGGTCGTGGTATCGTGCTGGTGGTGTTTCAAGTGGAACTCGAATAGGAGGAGGAAGAAGCGGTCTTCGGTGGCTTGAGTCATGAAGCCTGGGATTGGGGCCAAATGCCCAATTTCGCAATCCGAACTTGTACTACAGCCGCCCCCAAGGCAGAACCGGAAGGATCGAACCACCTAATGTACACATCCTGCTTGAAATGACATCTTGGCAGGTCGAAAGAGTCCCGCTGTGGCTCGAGTACCGGGGAGTTGATTGGGGCCACGGTCCCAGATAGGCGAGGAAGCCAAGCCGGCGGATACTCGATACGGTAACGTCGCGCAGCCCATCTTGCTCGATTTGGTTTGCCTCTCTTCGCTTGCGGCCTGGGCTCAATATCGGCAAAAGCATCGCAGAGGTGGCTAGTGGCTAGGCTACATGGCGAATAGTCAGGCGGGTATTTGCGCTGTTGAGGATCCGGTGAAAGCATAACTGTATGCGAGGCTGAAACGGTGGGGGCTATGTATGTATGTACAGCCTTCTTTCTGCACTTCCCTCGATACCATCCCGGAATGTCTACTTCTACATCGTATGAAGTGTATCGTGGCGTGTGGAAGGATCACGCGAATGGCGTGTGGACACTGACTCTGACGGAGCGCAGCGGAGGTATTCTTTCTGCCGCTCTGATCATATTCGCTGGCTTCGCATCAGTGCAAGCGTGGAACATTGTCAAGTTTCTGCTCCATCAGGCCTTGTCTTCTCAGAAGCCACAGGATGGATACCGCCACAATCTTCGGTCAGTGCTACGCAACAGCAACTCGCACACGCAATCGCTCTGGCTCTTCCTTCGGCTGGCGTTCGGATGGCGAAAGAAGCTCGGGTTGGGGTCCACTCTGGCTCGTGGGTCCATTGTCACGACACTATCACTTCTATTCGTCATCGCTTCGGCGGTGATCCGGCTGTACATCTCACTCATTTGGACGTCCAATGGCGACCAGGTGCTCATCAAGAGCACCAGCTGCGGCGGAGTGGCGATTTCGTCGGAAGATGTGCAGTCTTTTGGTGTTTACTGGACGGACCGGATGGAAGCGGCAGCGACGTACGTGCGAGAGTGTTACAACACGACGGATACAAGACCATGCAGCAAACTACCATCCAGTCGGCTCAACTTCACGTCGAGTGACGCCGAGTGTCCGTTTACAGATTCAGGTCTCTGCATCACGAACAACTCGGTGCCTCTGGTCATGGATACCGGCTACATCAACTCGAACCACCATCTGGGCATGAACGAGCCAGCAGAGGCTGCCATGGACTATCGCAAAATCGTCACTTGCTCACCCATGCGTGCCAACCACGTCGAATTCGTCTACAGAAACGGGTCGCAGGATAGCTTACTGCTGTTCTACTACGGAAACATATCAACCTTCGACTCCACCTCGACCTACAACTACTCGGGCAACTATCTCAAATACGTCAACGGCTACACACTGAGGTGAGAGGCAGCAAATCAACTGGACTGATCAGCCCACTGACAACATCAGCACCTTCGGCTACGACCCCTACAACCTCGTCAACATCTGGTCCCCGAACACGACCATCACCGACCGCGACGACGCCGGGGCATCCATCTTCTTCCTCGCGGCCAACTACATGCTCTACCTCAGCCAGGTGTCGGACCCCATGTTCAGCACCTACGAGGACGGCGAGACCGACTACGGCCCCACCTTCCCCAACGTCTACCTCCCATGGCTGACAGCCGCTGTGATGGGCTGCATCGAGCAGCACCAACTCTGCAAAGCCTCCACCTCCTCCAACCCGGCAGACCGCCAGTGCGGCCCGCCGTCGTCGGCGCGGCGGCTGCCGGACGCCGGCATCGCGAGCCTGGGGCTCGACGGGCCGCAGACGGCGACGGCGGCGCGCGTCATGGCGGCGGCGGCGATCCAGCAGGACCTGGCCTTCGTCGCGCGCTGGATGCCGGGCGACCCGCTGCTGGCGTCGCGCACCGAGATCGATGGCACGCAGTTCGCGGCCCTGCCCGTCGACCAGTGGCGCCGCGAGGTCGAGCGCTGGTTCGCCATGAGCCTCGTCCTCATGCAGGAGAGCGTCGTCGAGTACGTCACGGGCCCCGCCGACCCGGCTATGCGCCGCTTCGTCATCGACGTCGGCGGGAGTGATCCGTATGCCCTGGCTGACTGCCAGCAGCAGCGCTTACGCGCCGGAACGGGTTACACTAACTTCCACCTCGCCGCCGTTATCGTCGTGGTGGTGGTTGGCTGCGTCATCGCCTTTATTGGTCTGACCATCGACACCGTCGTCGGCTTTCTGGAGTCGCACTTCCATTTCTGGGAGTACGGCAGGCTGCAGTGGTTGCTTGATGGGACCTTCCAGCAACAGAGGCTGGCATATGAGGGTGCAGGCGTGGCCAACTGGCGCGATGCCGCGTCCTACGTGCCGGTGACGGATGAGAAGACGTTCCCGTTGATTGATGGGCTGGATCGGGACCATCCGCGTTTGCATCAGAGAAATACCGACGAGGGGGATGCTGCGGCTGATGTAAAGGCCAGTACAGGTTGAAGCTTTTGAATCCAGTCCCAATGTATCCACATGTACTATCCATAGTTATGACAAACACAGCTTATTCAGAGCCCGTCGGCATCCAAGCTATACATGACTTGTGAGAAAGAGAAAGCAGGCTGTCTCGGAGTCAACCATTGGAAGTCGGAGAAAAGGTGACCAGATGTGAGTCACTTCAAGGAAGAGATCAGTTTCCCCAGGAAAGAGGACAGAGTAGCCAGGTGATCTACGGACGGTTGTCAATCGCACCTAAGCTGACTGATGTTTTGCTGAGATTGGCGACTTGCATATGCTGACTGCACGTGGTGCGGGGTTGAAAGAAAGTGCAGCCTCGTCAGAAGACGTCTCTTACAGAACATCTCTATTCTTCCAACTTCGAACATACGCCATGGGGCTCTGTGAGACATGTATCCGTTGCACTCAGAAGCTTTTGCGTCCGCGTACTACAGTCTACCCATTTGATTGGGAAGACCATCTCGCATTCCCCGAGATGCTTTCATCTGCACCCACTTGCGACTTTGGCTGTTTGCTAAAAGAAAATTGCATGCGCGAAGTCCGAGCACGGAATGTAAAGCTTCTGAGCGAGGAAGATCTTTTGCACCATGTAATGCAACGGGTGTCCAACACGCGCCTCTCCTTATCGAGTTACGTAAATTCTAGGTCCAACAAGATTCAGCAATTCTCCGTACGGTCAGGTAGAGTGTTTTGGGCATTAGAAGTCTGGGTGGAAGCTAGTAAGAGATCATTTATAAGAGGAAGAGCGTGACTGACAAGTAATAGGATCATTATCTGCCAGGAGAGGTCACATAAGCTACATTCCGCCAGTCCGTCAAGATGACTCTGAAGAAAGTTACGATCAGATGCGGGCATGGATGAGCAAATGCCGAGGAAACCACCCAAGGTGCAGCACGAGTATTTCGAATTATCCGATTGACGAGGGCCTCGTCGAGCTTCCGACTCGGGTACTTGACGTCAATCCATGTGGTTCTGATTCAATCTCATGGCGAACATGGACACTATGCCGCATTGAGTCACTGTTGGGGTCCACCCTCAAAAAAGCCATTGCAAACGACCCAAGAAACCTTGTCACAACACGAACGTGGAATCGAAATCAAACAGCTACCAAAGACCTTTCGCGACGCCGTCATGGTTACTCGCGAGATCGGCATCCGCTTTCTCTGGATAGACTCCCTGTGCATTGTTCAACACGACAAAGCAGAGTGGAATCATGAAGTCCTGCGGATGGGAAAGATCTTCGAAAACGCCCAGGTAGTCATTGCAGCGACCACGGCCAGAGATTCGTCAGAGGGCTTATTCATGTCGGGCCGTCACCTTACTGACCCGATTGTGAAAATACCCTACCTATTTGATGAAGAAGTAATGGTGTCTTTCTCTATTACCACTCTTCCATTTGAGGGAGATCATCTATGGAACAGAGCATGGACATTTCAGGAAAAGCATCTCGCACGTCGGATGCTTATCTTTAGCAGGAGTGGTGTTTTCTGGACATGCAAGAGTACTGAAGACATACTTGGTGATCGGGGGCGCTTTTGCCTGAAATGGACCCCGCTTGGCAAACATTGGTCCGAAGATGTTGAAGAATATTGCTGGACAGGCTTGACGTACGAAAGTGATCGCCTCGTGGCGATTGAGGGTCTGGCTAGAGAGTTGGAGAACACGCGTTCGGATACCTATGAGTTCGGAATCTGGTCCAGTGAAGCACACAATACCCTCTCCTGGATTGTTGATCGGCCAATCCGGGGAGTTCCATCTGGTGACCGTGTCTCCGGGATACCCAGCTGGTCCTGGGCTGCTGTAACCGGCTCCAAATATTTCCCTGCATGCACCTTCGAGTTTTCTCACTTATTTCCAACCGTAGAAGAAGCCACGAGACGCCATGACGTTGGGCCCGGAGAAACGAGGGGTTTTGCGAAAATCACTTTCAACGGTGGCAGTGACCTCTCCATCAAGAGCTACCTCAAGCCAGCTTCTTTGTCTCCAGCATGTCGGTGTCTCAGTAATAAGGAGTCGTTTTTCGAACAGAGCAACAGCCACTACGAATCTGAGTGCAATCAGACTTCCCCACGATGCGATGGATTTTGGATATTTAGTCCCCAGGAAACCCAAGCTTTGGAGATGAGAAGCTCAAATGCCGAATCTGTTGGATGGGCGTATTTCGATGAGAAGAGCGTTGAGGATTTCCTTTGCCTTTTACTCTACGATGTCAAGGGGAGTATTTGGTTCTACCCAAAATCCCGTGGGGAAGACACCCGCGATAACGGGCCGTTGTACTATGTCACATTACTCTTGGAACATGTTCCAGAAACGGAAGCATTCCGTCGGATCGGGCTAGGAATCATTACAGCAGAAGACTGGTTCGATGGCGAGACTTTGCGATCTATATCTATTGTCTAGTCAGCCTTCGCTCTTATTCAAGCAATCCTTCCGAACACGGGTCGGCTCCATCTTTGCAACCTCCTTTTTTCCTTCTGTCCCACCAAGATTGTGTTCTCGCTCCCTTCCCCATGCAATAAGCCATGCAATCTGTCTGGTGTTTATGTTGCATATCGATTTGACAAAGGTTTCCATTCAGTGCCAGCTTTGAATTCTTGGTGTTAAGAGTTAAAATGAAAAGCATCTCATCTCCAAGACTTTCTATGATTCCATGCAAAATCTAGGCAAAGACGTGCGTTATCACACATCTACCTTATCATGTACAACCTGGAATAGTATATCACTGCAGCCGTTGAAGTTTGGTTACACTCGACAGGGTCTAGTATGTGTAGAATTACATTGAAATGCCAGAATTACAAATCATGTCCATCATGTAACCGTAGTCTTAATGTCTGATTAGGAAAATTTCCTACTTCTTGCCCGTGTCGTGAATCGCGTTGGGAACGGCGCGCTCAACACCCTCGGGAAGCTTCTCTTGAAGCTTCTGGGGGACAATGGACGCGGCTCCACCACCTTTAGCGTGCGACTTGTTGGTGGATTGGCCCGGCTCGGGACCGGTAGGGTGGATCTAGTGACCAATTAGCATCCCAACCAAGGGTTCGTGCATACTTCGGCTTACGGAATCAGGAAGGGCTTCCTCGAGACCTTGAGGAGCCTTCTCTTGTACCTTTCCGGGTACCTTAGAAGGCGCGCTGGCGTGCGAAACGCCCTGTCCGTGCTTGTTCTCGGCCATTTTGGGATGTTGAGTGATTTGAGCTGTAGTGGAGAGGGAGGGAGCTTGGATTTGATGAATGTGAGACAGTTGGATGGATGAAGAACAGTATTAGCTGGGCTCAACGTTGCTTATAAGGTCACTATTCGGTGGGTGACGTGTTGAAGCAACAAAGACGTAAGGATTCGCGTGGCGGGAGTCGTGACGTAGCGGATGCGTTCCTACCATCGTCAAAATGTACCAGCACCGCGTCAGAAATGCGCGCTCACGTGCTGTAGTCTTTGTTTGTAGCGGTAGTTTCTGACGCAATCCAATGGTTATGGTGTTCCAGACTGCGTAGATCGAGCTGCACAGCCCCAGCTGATGTTCTGGGAACTACCGCATGCCGGATGCGGCCGGCGCCGCTACGCGGGGTCGGTTCCATCCACTAGGCTTGCTAAATAATCACCTAACCCCATGGCGACGTCAGCTTATTCCGGAATCAGTGGTATCAATGTTGTTAGACGTGTAGCAGTAGAGATGCACCAGACTTGACAATGCCGATGTTCCTGCAACTCTCATGCTAAAGTGCTTGTGTCAAACCTCTCACCCGGATAGGGCTACCACTTCCTCATATGTGACGCGATGGTGGGAAGCTCAACTCTCTAGCTCGGAATTGGAAAGGCTCGCGATTCCCTGATCCTTTACAATCCATCAACGCAATCCACAACAAGCCGCACTATATCCACATGTCGGAATACGTACAAACTGTATGTTCGATGCACGTAAATAGCCATTGTCGTAGTTATCGCTGCTACTCCAAAGCAACTCGAGAGGCCGGTACCCAATATGGCTGGCATGTAGGTCATACGGCATTACTCCTTTGAAGCGGTGCTGCTGACATTGTACCAATAGATTGGTTCATCGTGTGTTGCATTGGAAGTGGTAGTTTCGTATAGTATTCATTAAGATTCGGCCAACGCGTAGAGATAATTTCGAGTAATCAGTGCCGTTGTCGCACTACATCGGGCAGTTGATTGAAATTACCCTGTAATCCAGACATGCGCATCCGGTGCGCCCCGCCGTGGCCGTGAGGGAGGGGGCCGATACCAGGAATTGCGGCTCCACGAGAGCGGCAGTTAAGGTTTGTCTGCCACATGGCAAAGGAAGACGGACTGTTACCGTCCCGACAAGAAAACTCAATTCTGACAATGTCCATTGTCAGCTGTCGTCTCGCGTGTAGTCGAGTCTTCCTTCTTGCCGATTTAGCCAGCATCGTACACTCCAGTAGCTCATTGGTGAACCCCCACTGTATGTCATATTCACTTTCGTAGTATTACATGAAGCAAACAAGACAGCATTGTCAACATGTTCTTAAATGGAAACATCACAAGAGGTCCTCCTCATTTTACTAGGAAAAGCCCAAGTCTCTAACACGAATAACCCCCAATTCTACTTTTTTTTTCCTTTTACCTCAGTACGTCGGCCTCCCATCGCATCGCCAGGAATGTCAACACCATCCAGGACCTCCTTTCAAGCTCTATTCCATTTATCGTGCAACGTTTGAGGACACAGAATCACTCCACAGTCCAACAGTACTGGAATAGAACAGGAATGTCGACGAAGACTTGGTCGACAGCGGCGACGAGATGCTTGCCTTGCAGTGTTCCCCTCGCAACCTTTTTCGCTAGAGGGACGAGAATCTGCTTCTCGACATATCTGTCGGCCCAGGTGGTATCCAAGTAACCCTTCTCTCCGCTGGGCTTTTTGAATACCTGAGACATGAATTTGCACCTATGGGTGTACCCATAAGGCTCTCCGGGGACAATGTTGATCTGGAGGACGCAGCCTCTGCAGCAGGTCAACCTGAGGCGCCGCAAATGGCGGGCGTGTGGGCCAAGGACCTTGATCCAGCTACGAAAGGCCGCCAGGCCTTCGTGCGACCTGCAGATCTGCCAGGGAATCATCTGGAGATACTCCTTGATCCACTCATCTCGTATTTGCTTGTTGACCTGAGCGATTGCGGGGACCCTGAAGTTGACACCGCAGGCTGGATTCGCAAGTCGCGAGTTGGCATCTTTTCCGATGTACAATCCGTTATCCTTGGCGTGTTGTTCGTAGATCATGAAGCGGACCTCGATGGGGAGCGAGAGCAAGTTGGGTTGGCCAGCAGCAGTAGTGCTCGCATAGCCTGGAGCAATTGTAACTTACAGCTTGTTAGGGCCTTCTTCAAACGGAGAAACCGCCGCGGACGTACCTGGAAACTGGGGGCCGCCCGCCGAGGATGGCGCGATATGAGGATCCGGGGGCATGACATAGAGTAGCCGTAGAACAGTAAAGGATGGAATTCTGTGCCGGTGGTGGTGGAGGAGGTGGGCATGGTCAGAGGCGGCGGATAAATTATAGCCGGGAGAAAACTGTGAATGTCGCTGGCGAAGCATAACACATTCACTTACTCCGGGAAGACCATTTGGCCAGCGACGCTAAACCTATCTAAGACGAGGCGCGCGGTAGCAACGCCTCGTCACTCCTTTCCCTTGCGAGACCAACTTTCCCTCCTGCGATGCTACACTGACCTTACCAACATCCCGACCGCGCGCGCGATGAAGACCGCAAGTGCTGCCGCCATGAAAATCTCGACCGCGATTCCTCTCACCCTTGCGGCCGCGCTCTGGATTCTCTCCGCCGCGTATGTTGTCTACATCACCTTCGCCAGCATCAAAGCCGCCATCACTTCCAGGAAGAACGCCGCCATGACCGTCAATGCCTTGCGTCAGCGTCACATAGTCTGAAGTGTACACCTGAAAAAGTGCGCTCTACATTGTAAGTCTTTTGCCAGATCTCCAGAGCGAGCAGGCCGGGCATCTTACCTTCTACACTGCGTAGACTCGAAGCGATACCGGATCCCAAGTTCCCTGGCAACTATGGACAAGAGGCGCCCAATAGGCTGGTTGACGGAACAGCTAGTATGCTGAATCATAGCTTACAGAGATCGGTAGCTGCTCAATGCAATTGGCTCTCGTGCATGGATGAACAATGCTGAACCTCTCTCATTGGTATCACACAATATTTTCCAGCTCAGCGTTCCAACAGTCCGAGTAATTGCGTCTCATGTCGTGTTTTCATGCTTCCACCCAAAGGTTGGGGTAACGTGACGTCTTCCTAAAGAAATTGAGTAGCTCGAGAAAAAAAAAAAAAAACTACAATCAAATTCGCACATGCAAGGGCCTTTGAAGCTAACGTCCGGACACGTATGTGTAATTTTTAAATATACGTTCACGTCCGGACGTTAGCTTCAGCTACCCACGTTTGCAAGACATAAGGGCGATGTTTGCCTGCGCCTTCCAAGTGAGTCGACCTCACTTCGCGAATATGCACGAATAACCCAGTTTCCATGCGCGCCCGGCGTTTCTTCGGAGCTATTTATCCGCTGCCCACATATGTCTATCTAATATCTTGCGACTGTGCCTTTCCTTCCTTTTCCTCTTCACCCACAGCGAACGCAAAGCGACAGCAGCATCAGCAGCAACCGCAACCGCAACAGCAACAGCAATAGCAACAACAACAAGAACAACAACAGCAGCAGCAGCAAAATGGCCGGCTTCCAGAACAAGAAGCCCGCTGAGAAGAAGGCGGCTCTCGTCGGCGGTGGCGCGCGCGCCACGCGTGGCCCCGGCGGGCCGATCAACGCCAGCGCCGCCGACAGCGTCGCCCCTGCCGGCGGCCCTCGTGAGAGCGGCCGCGAGCAGGCGGCGCTTCCCGTCGCCGAACCTGCTCCTCCCCGAGTTGGTCGGCTTCTCTCTGATGATGAGGCTGGCCGGCTCGACCGTGTCCCCAGCTGGCTGCCTACTTCCGGAGAAGCGGGCCTGGCCGGGGATAACCCTTATGCTGCTGGTCACGGTGGAGCTCGCGAGAGCGTGACTGTGACTGGCACGCAACCCTCGACGTCTGTCCAGGATGCGCTCGTCAGCGGCGGCGTCTTGGACGACGTACAAGAAGCGATCCCAGAATCATACTGGGACGCACTCCCTGCTGATGTCTCGACAGAGCAAGCCAGGAACATGTGGGTGAAGAATGGTCGCCCGTTCTGCCCAAGATGTGCACGCAGGCATCCTCCGCCGCACAACGAGGAGCTCTCCCTCGCTCGTCGAGAGCGCGAGCGCGAGAGGAACCGCGAGCGCAGGCATCATAGAAAGGACGCTCGCCGTGAGCAGCAGGAGCAGCCGCGGCCAGCAACAAGGCACCAAAGGCGCAGGCCCTGTGATAGGTGTGGAAACTACCACACGGGACCGTGCCGAAGCACTCTTTGTTCTGTGTGTCGAGAATATCATGAGCCGCAGGCAGATGGACGCTGCCCGCAGCACATAATTAACCGCCAGAACAGAGCAATGGTTGACGGGTTCACGTATCAGTTAGCCAATAATCCCGCCTTTGCAGCTACCGCCGCTCGAGTCTTCTTCGAGACACAGGAACAGGTGATGGCCGAAGATGCGCGTGTAGCCCAGAGGGATGAGGGGCGCAATATTGACCACTACCAAAGCGGCCTGCATAGGTTCGCTATCCAGGCCTTGGAAGAGAGTCCGGCATTCAGAGCTGAGATGGCCGACCGCTTCGAAGCTCAAACCGCAGCAGCGCGAGAGCGCCGCGGCTCTCGGAGAGGTCGCAGCTCCAGGTCGCGTTCGCCCCATAGGCACGACTCGTCCTCCCGGCGTCGTTTGTCTCGCTCGCCGTACGGGCGCAAGGACAACAGCCGGCGTGAACGCAGGTAATTTCAGTGATGTCTTCCGGCTGACCTGACCGCACGAGGTAGCCGAAACTAATCCCATAGGTCGCACTCGATAACACGCACGGACAAGGGCTGTCGAATGCTCTTAAAGTGCAACAAACTGGCTCGCCAGTACCTTCTAGAGAACACTGAGAAAGGGAAATGTAAGGCGGCGTTGGGCCGGCAAGAGGGGGAACACCAGCGAATGGCTCGCACTTCTACGTAGTGCTGGTGACTAGTAACCCTTCACCGTGCTGGTGAATGGTGAAGCTAAGACGGGCCAATATGGGACAAGGGCTGCAAAGGTGGGTTGGTTCCTTTATGAAAAGGTAAATCGGCTGTCCTAGGCGCTTAGGCGCTATATTTGAGCTCATGAGTGCTTACGAAGAAAAGCCTTTCCTATAATATGTAGTTTTGCTTCTATAAATCAGCACCCGCTATCATGACGTGGTAATGACAGCTACGAGCCAAGCGAATCAAAGGGTGATAGACTTGAATCGGTATTCAATCTGTGAAGAAAAATCATTTCCCTCCCCCACTGCCTTGTGCATCTCGCTCTTCCTTGTTCATCAATCCCCAGTAACCAAAAGGTTTCCAAGCTCCACGAGCCAAAAATACCAACGCGGTTTGCGTTAATCAACCCAAGAAAATAGAGACAGAAAAAAAGACTTGGGTACTCTCTTGAGTTATGTTTCCTCTTGTGAAAAATCTGTACATAGCTTTTTCGATGAAGAATTGCGTCAAAATGCTGGATCATCCAGCTATCGCCAAGCCGTACCGGTAGGTTCAAGTCCTAAGTATTACTAAACAACAATCTTAATAATAAGCCTACAATTGTGATCTTGGGTATCACTGGATAATGTTAGCTATCATTTGACTGTGTCTGCGAGCTTTGATCCTATGAAATGATATGTTACTGTCCAACTGTGCCTGTGGGCTTTGGTCCCAATTCACATTTAGACGATATAGGATATCCGCCTTCACTTATGAGCTAAAAGCTTTCCCAAAAGACAAAGACCAGCTCTACTCCTTCTTCATCCTCTTCGCCCGTAGAGTCAGGCTGGGACGGCGGTCGGACGTGGCAGACTCACTTCTGAGCCGGAAGAAGAACTCGGGATGCAAGCTCTCTTATGAGGGGAAGCCTTCTTGGCTAGGGCTTGCTGGCCAGGAAACACGCGCTGGTGCAAAACTTTCCTCGGTTTGGGGGGCGTTGAACGGTCGGATTCCGTATCTGTTGCCGTCGCACCGATACTTGTTTGTGAGAATATGTTGTTGCCGTCTTGAGGTGAGTCAGAGCTGCTCTCGTCCTTGTGGTGGAGCAATGGCTCCAGGATCGACTCGAAAGGCCGTAGGGCAGTCGGCGGCTCGGGAATTAGTCTGGTGGCATCATCCTTCTCCGCACTCGTCTCCTAGGCGGGCTCTGGCTGCTCGGTGGGCTCCGGCTGCGCGGCGGGTTCAGGCTCTTCGGAGGGTTCAGGCTCTTCGGCGGGCGCTGGCTGTTTAGCAGTGTCAACCTCGGCCAGCAACACGTCAATGTAATCCTCGTCCGAGGATGTGTCGCTCCCAGAGTCGTCCGCATCCGTTGCCGGAGCCAGACCTCTCTCAGCCCGATCTGCGTTCCTGACACCTCGCAACTGCTGCGCGATCCACTCGCGAGCTTTTCTCAGGTCATCAGGTGTGTGTGGGAGCTTTTCTCTCATGTTCTGCGTAAGCTTCTCTGGTGGCAAGATACTCAGAATTTCATAGAGCAGCTGTGCCTCGACCAAGAGGTCCTGAATCATCATCAGCAGTAGTTCTTTCCAAGCGCATTCAACAGGCTTACCCAAGCTTGCTTGACTGAAAAAGCATGGATGGAAAGCAGGAGGCAGCACTTCAGGCGGAACCACGGGCCCATGTGAGCGCGGGACGACTCCAGAAACTCGTCAAGAAGGACAGCTCCCTCGTAGGAGGTACTGGGATCCTGTAATAGCTCATAGGCCTCGTTATAGCGCCATACGACGAGGCGCGCAGTATTAGAAGATGACATTTTCCAAGAGGAATATCCAAGATGTCCAAAAGTGTTGTCGCAATCGTTGATGTTGGGGTTTGGAACGTGTCCGGTGGTCGCAAGCTCAAGAAAGGCAAACCAGGGTTTGTGAAGTGAGGCTACTGAGATAAGGTTCGGCAATAATGTGAGGTGAGGCTGTGCCGCTTCGAGCCTAATGCGCAAACAAGGTGGTGGGACGCAGCAGCCGAAGGAAGGAACACCCGGAAGGTCAACGGGGGAAGGTGCCAGTCCAGGATCCAATTATAGATGGGGCTAGCGCGAAGGATACCAGGACCCTGGAACAAAGCGTAGGTATGCCTGTTCTTCTCTCTCTTTTTAATAAAAAAGACATGTATGGGTGCTTGAAGCTATCATCCGGATGTAAATGTGGAATTAGTAATTATACATTCACGTCCGGACGATAGCTTCAGCTACCCATGGAGTGAGCGAATAATAAATTCACGCTAGCCGTCGGCTGCAATGCTCGTACCTTCCCCGCACACTTAGCCTCGTTAAGGCTAATTTCCCGCCGCCGGACTCCCGAGAAACCCAACAAAGAGGGGTAAAAGCCGACGGTTAGCGTGGAGTTGTTTCTATGTCCACGCTATCAGACGCCTATCTAGCTTGCGCCATGCGTGACTTGAAGCACTATGCGGACAGAAATGTAGAATCAACAATTATATTATACTTTTACACCCAAATAATAGCTTTAGCTGCCTATGTTTGGTCTCGAGTCAATATTCGGGAAGAAAATTGCGGGGTCATAGATACCCCTGCTATCCTTTGCGCTAGCCTTCGGCTCTAATACCCGTCTGTCGGGTTTTTACCTTGTAGTACACTTCCTACCATATTAAGCGCATCTTGGTCATTGGATCTCAACCGCACAATGACATCAACGCCTGGTCACGCCCCTGCTATTCCCTGTTATTTCTTGAGTACCTGACGATCTGTTCGACCGTTTTTCATGGGCGCCGTCCCCCTTCGTTTCATTTCTCCTCCCCGCAACCGCCTTCCTGTGTGTTTGTGAAACAGTAATGACCCCTATATCCGCATCGCTTGCACTCGTGCTGGCGTTAACCAATTGTGCTCTTGGTCAAAATACAAGTGCATACAACATCTTCGATTATGTGGATCCTTTAATCGGCACTGTCAATGGCGGTGGGCATGAGATCCCTAGAGGTGTTGTTCTTAATGCTAAAGCTCTACCGTAGGACATGTCTTCGCTGGAGCCACCCTCCCTTTCGGTATGGCAAAGCCCGTGGCGGATGTGACCGGCGAAAATCAGGGTGGCTATGCTTCGGATGGCAGCCTTATCGATGGGTTCTCGCACATGGTACATGGCATACTCCCAAAAAAGACATTCATAATTGACATATTATTAGCATGACAGTGGAACGGGCGGATCGCCATCATTAGGGGTCTTTCCCCTCTTCCCCCATGCCGGCTGTCCCGGGGACGAAGTGAATAACTGCGAATTCCCCGCTTCAACTCGCGCGCTCGAACGTATCAACGGAACTGCATTCGCCGCCCCCGGCTATTTTACTGTCACCCTCAACACCAGTGTCAAAGCAGGTAAGTCAAATGATATCATTGGTCTCACCCGAGGTCACGTGCTTATCTTATTGAAGAAACTACGGCCACCAACCATACGGCTCTTTGGCGTTTCACTTTTCCCGAAGTCCCTGTTGCACCAAACGGTGGCAACGCTAGCATGTCTCTGCGCCCTCTGATCCTGGCAGATCTCAAGGACCTGCCAAACGGAAGAACATATGGTCAAATCTCCGTGGATCCTGATACAGGCCGAATTACCGGGAAAGGGACTTTTGGGCCGTCTTTCGGTATAGGATCATATAACATCTCGTTCTGTGCCGACTTCCAGGGCGCCCCCATCCGCGATACCGGTGTTTTCATGAACAATCGGGCTGGTTCTGACCCGAAGACCGTTGAGGTTGTTCCAGATAATGTTAATACTGGCAGTTCGACCTTGCCAGCTGGATCTTGGGTCCAGTTTGAGGCGCCAGACACTGACAGGCAGATTCTTGCCCGTGTTGGACTGAGCTTCATTAGCGCTGAGAGGGCTTGCCAGCACGCAGAATCCGAGATCCCCGACTACGACTTCGAAGCTGTTCGCACTGCTGCCGAAGATGCATGGCAGAAAAAGCTGAGCGTTGTGTCCGTGGATCCGACAGGCGTCAACAAGTCCCTGCAGCGGACTTTCTGGTCAGGACTTTACCGAACGATGATTTCTCCACAAGACTACACAGGAGAAAACTATCTCTGGGAATCGGATGAGCCATACTATGACTCCTTCTACTGTGGCTGGGACTCGTAGGTCTCTCCAATACAGTCAAGGCAATGTTCACTTGCTAACAGGTTCACAGGTTCCGAACCATTCATCCACTCTTGACCATCTTGGACCCTTATTCGCAGACTCAAATGATCAGGACTCTAATTGACATATATCGTCATGAGGTATGACCCGCTTTTTCTAAAACGCTGATGCAATGCTAAGTAGGATACAGGGTTGGTTACCGGATTGCCGCATGAGTCTCTGCAAAGGCTTTACGCAGGGCGGATCTAACGCGGATGTCATCCTGGTCGACTCGTATCTTAAAAACATCACTCAGGATGTGGACTGGGAAACAGGGTATGAGGCACTGATCAAAGATGCAGAAGTGGAGCCTCTTAACTGGGCTGTAGAAGGCCGAGGGGGACTGGCCAGCTGGAAGGCTCTAGGATACATCCCCACGGACGACTTCGACCCGTACGGCGTTGGACCTTTTACAAGATCAATTTCTCGGACTGTCGAGTATGCGTACAATGACTATGTCATAGCTTTGATGGCAAAGAAGCTTGGCAAAACGAGCGACTACGAAAAGTATCTGGAGCGCAGCAAAAACTGGATGAACATGTTCAAAAGCGATGAAGTGAGTACCCGTAGCTGGAAGAAGCTTCTTGCTAAACGATACAGGTCTCTTTCTTCAACACGACACCGGGCGGACCGAAAGAAGACAGCGGCTTCACGGGTTTCCTGCAAGTCAAGTACCTCAACGGCACCTGGGGCTATCAGGATCCCATTCTCTGCTCTAGCCTGTACATGTTTACTGCATGCTATTTATCCTCCTCTGGTCATGAGACATACGAAGGATCGACGTGGTTGTACACTTTCTTCGTTCCTCAAGACATGGCAACTCTTGTCAGTACGTAGGCCAATGATTGGTGCAACTATCCGGAGTTCAATTCACTAACAATGTCAAGCTACACTCGGCGGTCCGGAGACTTTCACTCGCCGCGTAGAATTCTTACATTATACATATAACCTCTTATACGTTGGCGATGAACAGGTAATCCACTTTATGTTAGTATTCTTAGCCTTCGTTTACTTACGCTCCAGCTAGGCTTTCCTCACTATTTACCTAGCACACTACTCCGGCCGTCCCGCCGTCTCAGCGGAGATAGTACACTTCTATGTTCCGGCGCAGTTCAACGACACGGTAATAGGAATCCCTGGTAACGACGACAGTGGAGCCTTAGGCGCGGCTTCGTCCTTTTTCATGATGGGTTTCTTTCCGCAAGCAGGCCAGGTACGCAATGCCCCCCTTTCCATTCGGACACTTCGCCTGACAAGGTCCAGGATGTATACTTCATCACTCCGCCATTCTTTCGCGAAGTGAACATTACCAGTCCAGTCACAGGCAATACCGCAACCATCCGCAACATCAACTTCGATTCCAGCTACGAGGCCATCTACATTCAGAGTGCCACGCTAAACGGAGAGCCGTACACAAAGAACTGGTTCACTCATTCATTCTTCTTGGACGGAGGTGTGCTGGAGCTGACGCTGGGGAGGAATGAAAGCGATTGGGGAACGAGGGATGAAGATTTGCCGCCAAGTGCGTCAACGTCGGGTTGATGGTCCGGTGGCGAAGATATGATAGGAAGTTGGAACACCGTTTCTTGGCGAGATGGCAGGCAATCGGGGCAAGTGATAGTTTGACGATCGTAAGATGGGGATTCTCAGTGACAAACACTCCTTCTCTACTGAATCTAGGAACTTGCTCTCATCCAAAGGCTCTTGAAAGGTTGTGAACATCAACATTGCACGCGTATCACCAAATTCCTGCACAACCGATTCTCCAAACCATCCTTGCCTGACCACAGAAATCATCACCAGCTTTGGTTTTCCAAGGGTGGATGCAAATTCTCATCGACAGGAACATGCAGGTGAAAATCTGTCTTATGTCTCTGTGGACACTGTGACGCTCTCCAGCCTGACGACGTGGACACCAAAGATACCTCATATTTTCAGACATTAACTTCATCGCTCGCTAAAAGAACTTCAACCAAGCCCCGGTGACATCATCTTCCACATAGACAAGAGACCAATCATCCATAACACTCACTCCCTCTCCACCTCCGAACTACTACCACCAGCCTTTTTCACGACAAACCCATACCACACCTTCATACCCACCCACTTCCATCCCCGTTCACCCACCTTCCCACTCTGAATCAACTCCTCATCCACCGATCTCTCCCTCACTCCCTCGACCCCACCCGCAGTCGCTCCGCCCGCCACATCTTCAACAGCCAAACCCACCTCCGTGGCCGCTTCAACCGTCTCCCGAATCCCATGCGCCCAACTCTTTCCCCTCACCTTCACTTGCTTGCCTTCGGCGTTCGTGCTGACGAAGCCTGCCTGCGAGACAGCGCCCATGTCCGGGTGCATATTGGTGATGAGAGCAATAGCACCAGGAGCGAGGAGCGCGGCGAGGGTGCGGAAGAAAGTTGCCAGAGGCAGGTGTTCCAGAACAAGCGTGGAGATGACAGCATGGAAGGGCTGCTGGCGCCTCAGAGGTGTAGCAATATATGCGGAGGAAGAGGACGCGAAAGGATCAAGGTTGAGAAGGTTGAGTGTTGTCACGTCCGAGTCCTCAACGAGCGGGCTGTGTTTTCGCGTGAGTTAGTGATTCACCAAGTCCTTAGCCCAAGAACTCACATCAACCTTCCCTTTGCCTTCTCCAACATCCCCTTCGACGCATCCACGCCCGTCACCTCCATCCTCCTCTTCAGCTTCCTCTTCGCCGCTTCCTCCTCCCACCACCTCACGACTTTCTCCGTATTCCTCCCGGTTCCACACCCCAAATCCAGCACCCTGAACACCTCGTCCTCTCCACCTCCCACCTGTCTCATAGCGCTCTCTAAGAACCTCGGCAACATCCCCTCCAACTCCATGTCATCCACGCTCTGCAGGATATTCCCGTCAGAGTCATACACAGCCGCCCACGCATCATACGTAGCCACGTTGTCCATATGGTGGACAGGCGTCGCCGTCTTACCAGCGGCACGATCGGCGACAGGGTCGATCGGCGGCTGACTTGCAGGCGTAGAAGCAGGCGCAGAAGCAGAAGGCGTGCTAGCGCCAATGGATGGAGAAGAAGCGTCCCGAGCCATTTTCCTGCGCTTGGCGGGCGGATGTCTAGAACACTGTTCAGGAGCAGCCGAAGTCGGCGGAGATGATGGGGATGGCGGGGTTGGTGACGAAGAGGGCTGGGGGTGCTTGGAGGAAGATGTTGGCGTCGCCGATGACCGTTTGGCTTGGCTTGACGCACGTGCAGCGGCAGCAGAAGTAAAAACCGGAGATCTCTTCGGCGTAGGCCTTGCCCTGGATGGTTGGGGCGAGGCCAGCGGGGGTCGTGGAGGTGGTGGTTTTGATGGTGCGTTACCCTCTCCAGAATCCGACTCCTCGTCCGAGCTCAGCGCAGGCGTTCTCCCAAGAGCGCCGGACGTGGTTAAGAGAAAATCGTTGCTGTTGCCGGCGACAGCCTGCGAAGGGACGTCTTCTCCGAAATCGTCGGCTCTGTCGTTAATAATGTCCTCGTCGTCCTCAGTGTCCGGTTCGGTGGTGGAGAAGGATCCGAATTGCTGGCTGCTTTGTTGCTGCTTTTCTTGCCGTAGCCGCCGCCGATGCTGTCGGGTGCCCGGTAATGCCGCCAGGTCTATTAAAGACGTGTCAAACGTGGTTGTGAGAGATGGTTGAGTCATATTTCTTGTAACACCGCTAGGGCGCGACCAGAGCCAAAAGTGGTGCGGCGGTGATGAACGCGGGGTCGCGATTTAGTGGCGAGGGCAAAGGAAAGTAACTCTCAATTGGTGGGAGTATGGAACTTGTGGAAGAACGGCAAATGATCCAAAGCAAGGACTGAGTTTTCAGGCTCTACACAAGCGACGATAGCAGCGGGACAGAGATGAACCGGGACTTGTTGTTGACGTGGGAGGACACAGCAAACAAATAGGCAAACGCGCAACATGTGACCGCGCGACAGGGCGCACAGCCGCTCACTGGCGCCACGCGACCCGGACTCCTGCACCACACCACACCTGGCCAGCCAATGACTCACGTCGAAGGCGACACCGCTCTGCTCCTGGCTGCCTGGTACCGAATCAGACGCGGGAATGGCCCAGCCTCAACAAAGACTACTGATACAAGTCATATTTTTACCGTCGTGGAGCGACCCCACAGCTTCCGTAGCGGGCGCCGCCGGCATTACACAATACATACGCCTCTGCCTGTATGCGAGACCTCACGCGCCGTGGTGGAAGAACGCTTCAGAGATGCGTTCTTGGTGTCGCACCAGCCGCTGTCTCGCCCTCACCGCATCGCCCAGTCGCGACTTGGCCCAGCCGCCCGCGCCGCCCAGTTCCTGCGTGAGCAGCAGGTGCGTGTACGCGAAGACGCTGGCGTCGAACAGGCCCGGCCGCGCCGCCCCGAAGAACCACCTATCCGCACCCAGCGCCGACTCCAGCGCCCGCAGCGCGTCCTCGGCTTCCGAGTAGATCATCTCGGCGTCGACGACGGGCCCGTGTTTGAGCAACTCCGTCTGCGCTGCCGCCCGCAGCTCGCGTGCGATGCTGGCCCGCACGACCGAGTTGCTGGACGCGCTGTCGATGTAGAGCGGCTGCGCCACGGCGTCGAAGTTGCGCGTCAGGTAGAGCGTGTAGAGCTGAGTTCCCCGCCTGTTGTCAGCACGGCTCTTCTGCTCGCGCGCCCAGTTGGTGAGCACTTACCCATGCTCGCCGAATGTCGTGGTCCAGCAGTGACATGTATGCCTCGAAGCGACCATCGTCCGGCTCTTCCACAGGTGTGCTGCCATTATCCATCACCCATTTCTGCAGCTTACCCGACGGTACGACGTGCGGCTGGTCGAGCACAGAGGCATTGGCGCCGCCGGGGAGCAAGAACGGCAGCGCGCCGCTGGGAGAGGCGTGATTGCTTGACGCGACCGTGACAAAGTCGACGCCGCTAAATTTAAAGTATGCCTGCGGCAGCCGCTCCTGTCAGCTTTGGGGCTCTGGAGAATTTGCGGCGACTTCGGCGCGGACGGGGGCGACGAACCTGCCATTTCAAACAGGAAGGATTGAAGGACGATTCTCCCCTCAATGCGCCATCCTCGGTCGTGAATATGTACAGTTGGTGGCGTTGGCGTTCTCGCGGAGCGCGCAGCGGCAATTCGTTGGCCGAGTAGGTGACGAGGGGAAACTTGTCGAAGAGGCGCTTCACCGGGGCCGGGACGGTGGTGATGCTAGACAAGGCGGATCGCGAGCCCGAGGGCTTCGGCTGCTGCTGCTGCGTCGGCTTCGGCTGAGAGGTTGCGTCAGGGTCATCTTTCGGTGGCATTGTGTGAACCCATGGCGGAGGAGAATTGCGCTGCTGCTCCATGCGACACCTTTGGTCAACGCCTGCGTCGCGGCTAAACCTCGCTGCTACTCCAACTCAAACGTCATCCCGTTCCAAACCTTGGCCATTGCTCTACTTCATCTCTGATGCTCCTTGAATAACACACAGAGAGAGGGATCATTAAATTTACTAATTGGCCATTCCGCCTAAGACAGAGCACTCGCCATTGTTGCAATATAATGCAAGCAAGGATAATTCAAGCACCACTTTTTGTTTCAACAACCACCACCACCAGGAACCCCTACTCCTTTCCGACCGGGGACTTCCTGTCTCGATAGTAAGTAGTCTTTACCTCAACGTTGCTGGCTGTTGATCAAGAACTTGCCTGTCATCTTCATCGGGGTACAGTCCGTCCCGGAGAGCGTAGTCCGGGTTGAGATACCCTCCCACTCCGTACCTTCCTGGAGCCGCCTCCGGGACAGGGCTGTTTAGAGGAGAAACCGGAGAAGGGCTGCCTTTGGGAACTCCATTATCGAGAGGAGCCAGAGGGGAGACCGGTGGAGACTTGAGATCATCTGTGGGCAGCTCCGAGGCCGGAGGAGGAGACGCGAGTTCAGAAGGCCGGGAAGATGCGTCCATCTCCGAGTGAGAGGCCGCCGGAGAATCATCCATTTCCACCCTGTAAAAAGATCATAAATCAGCTGGGAATTGCTCAGACAATACAGAAGTTGAGAAGTACCGTTGAGAGTCTACAGCATCCAGTTCGACCGCGTGCGGGTTGTGGTGAGGACCTGCGCTAGGAGACTGCCACGGAGCGCTTTGGTCGTCCCTGCGCAACCTGAAGTAACGACAGTAGAGGAACCATGCTCCAATTGCAGCGAGACCGCAGGCCGACAGCACTCCAATGGCTATGCCCGCCTTCTTGCCAGGATCAGACTGCAAGGATCCGTCGTCAGAGGTAGTGCTCGGCTTCAATGTGGATGCTGCGGCTGACGTAGAAGCCGCGGTCGACGAATTAGCCTGTGTAGATTGGTCCATGACTGTTACTGTGACAATTGTAGAACCTCTTCTGGAAGCAGATGAAGTTATCACGCTTTCCTGGGGTTTGATCGATGCAGAAGATATTTCCGACACGGTACCCGGTTTAGCGGCAGTTGTGACAGTGGGTTGCGCTGCTTGAGCCGGCGTAACAGAACGGACGGGCTCCCATCTCTGAATATTAGCAATCAAGCCCCCGTTCAAAAGCATGAAGTATTCAGCGCTCGTTGAATCGCAAGCATAAGAGGTAACGGTATACTGGTCATTGTAAAACTGCACGCAAGATGCAAGTGTAGTGTCGACGCTGTGGCCAGTGTTAGCAGAAGCGCAGTTCTGTGGGAATCAAGAACCAACCAGGCAAGGCAGCCAGCTTGAGCAAGGCAAGGCTCAGTTCTAAGACGGGCTCCGTCCATGCAAGTTGTGGGAGGCCGGCAGTTGGTACCACTGAAACAAACATCAGTCTGCTGCATCTTTAAAGAATTAAAATGACTCACTCTAAGCAACACATGAAAAACCCGCCAGCGTCAACAAGGCAGTGCGCACCAGTCGCGCAGCGAACTTGTTCATCACGTTAGCCACCTGACACAGCTCCCCACGTCTTTTGCGCACTTACTCTGACTGCCACTGTTGCAAATACGATCCTCATTGTTCCTCTGTTCGAGGAGACTTCCACTTCCTTCAGCCGCCATGGGTAGAAGAGCTGGCTTCGTGATAGCATGAGCATATCCATGGACCAGTACAGCGACCTGAAGAAGGAGCAACTCGAGCATAGCAAAGCCAACCAAGATGCCGAAGGCGACGTTGACACGCATCTTTGCTGGTCTGTCTAGATATCCGGTATGAAATTTCGAAGGCGCGGAAAGGTATGTGACAAGGTTTGCTGACGTGCGTTGTCGAAGAGGAAAGGCACGAAGATCCTGACGGGTTGGCGTGGAGATCGCGAAAAGCCAAAGGTTGGGAAGATCTGGCGCTGGATCCTACAAGCCGTCTAGAATTTGGGACAGGCTGACTTGCACGTGGTGTGTCTGAAGCGGACTGCGCTATTGTATTCCGGTTGAGGGTTTGAACGGCCAATGTTGGGCGCTCGAAATGGAACGTCGATAGTCTGAACAAGGCCGGGGGTTCCGGCACTCGCTCAGCTTACGTTCGTCAGGCGAGTGATGGAAAGCAACGGATGTCCCAATCCGTAGCGCAGTTGGTGCTACGTTGGTTTGTTCGCGACTCGTCGTGGTGAGACGGTGATGAAGTGAGGATGTAGAGGAAAGGTTGGTCGTTACGCCGAATATCTGGATGGAAACCCGTCGCTGGGTGAGCTGACCCAAAGCCTTGAGCTAGGACAGGCGCGCGATCGAGCTGGTTTGGATGAGGTGGACAGTGGGCGGGACGCGCCCAGTTGCAGGCGAACAAGGAAGGGAAGAGGTTATGTGACTGGCAGGCAGAATATATGGGCGAGCGAAAGCTTGGACGCGCAAAAGCTGGGCGAAGTACACCCGAAGGCGATGGCAATGTGTGTGCGGGTGAAGAAAGAGAGAAATGGTGGAGCACGTGCGTGCGAGGGAGATATGTAAAGCGCGGACAGGCAGGCCATGCCAAGACCTGTTGATGGCCACGGTTAGGGCCACGCTCAGGGTTCCACATGGCAGATCAGGGTCCAGTCACTCTGGATCGAATCCATCTTCGTCTTCCAAAACTAAGCTTCTACTGTCAAACAGGTTCGAAGGGCTACTAGGGTCATATCCGGCCGCTTCGACAGTATCCAACGAGAACGGTAATATATCTTTCTGTGTTAACGCTGCGGCTCTCAGCTTCACTAAAGGTCGGAAAGACATGGATAGTCTGGAAGTCAAAGTCAACCCGTTTTACGTGACATCAACCTCGGTAATCGCGAGTGTGCGCCAACACCGGGGGCTTTCGTGATATGGAGGAGAAACGCACAAACGATTAGAACCTCAAATGGATAGACATAGGTAAGGATGAAGCGTCGTAAAGGTCAGCGAAGCGGGCCAACAGCTGCTTCTCTCAGGAAAAACATTTTCGTTCAACCTGCTCTCTGATTACTTGGAAAATTAATTGCAACTTGCAACGGAAGACAACCGTCTGCGCATCCGCAGAACAACCATCTTTGCATAGCGCATTTACAGTAGTACACCATTATCACGTTAAGATCATAACATTTAGAGATGCAAATATCGAGAAAATGAGACTTAAAGTAGCCCATTCGACCTTCTCCTGTGGATACATACTATCCAGGGTATCAACGAAAATACATATGAGCTAATAGAGATGTTGCAGGCTCTACGTAAGAAAGTCATAACTCATGATATTTCCAGTCCCTCTGCATAGTCCTTATAATTGTCCACAATCCACTGGCAAAAGCTTTCCCACTGCCTCTTGAAGATCACAAAGGCCTTCTTTTTGTCTTCGTCTTCGAGGCAGCTGTACTCAATGCTCCATTCAATGAGCTGGCGCCAGCCGTGCACACTCATGATGGGTGTGCCAACCATGACTTGGTAGAATTCATGATTCATATCCGCTCTACGGTAGATTGTTAGTTTTCCACTCACAAATCAATCATAGTTGAGAATCACATACCCGAACAACGCAGGGTTGTCTGCGTTGATTGTGCAAGGAATTCCCGCCGCCAATATCTCCGGATAAGGGTGCTCTTTGACGTTCCGGCACAAATGGAGGAGCTCGTTCGAGACCGGACAGATTTCGATGCAGATGTTTTGTTCCTTGAATCTCTCAATGAGTTTGGGGTGCTTTGGCAAAGCAAAACCGTGCCCCACACGCTTGGCGTGCAATAACACGGATTCGTAAAGATTGGAGTTTTCCGGGTCCTTGGTGCCGCCAGTGTCCAAAAGAGTTTCTCCGGCATGGAACATGAATGGAATCTTGATATCCAGCTTCTCGCAGGTTTTGATGAATGACAAAAGCTCGTCACGGTAAAAGCTGATCGGATTTGGCCGGTCCTCGGCACCGACAAGATCGAAACCTAGGATTGTAAGCCATCAGAATGGTCCAAATTTCATGGAGTTGTTGAACATACCGCAAACCAGTTTGGGAAATTTGAGATGGAGCTTTATACAGTCCTCCAACTCCGATTGCATCTTTGCTTTCGGAATGGATCGAGGCGTACAGTAGATGATCTTAACACCGCAGAAAGCCTTGGATTCGTCACCCTCGTCGCTCAGTTCCTTTTGGTATTCATCCATGATCTCTTGAATGATGGTCATTTGACCTTCTAGATCAATCATCCTCAGACCGTCATCAGACGGGATAGTCTTGTCCATGAGCATGGGCCGTAGCTCCGTATACATAACACCATTTTCAACCATGTTTTCCATGGCTCTCTTGACATACCAACGGTAAGTGCTTTCGTAGTTCAGCAGGCCCTTGAAGCACCTGGTGGCCTGATTGAAGCGCGCCCAAATACTATGGGATTGTCAGCTCATGCACACGTTTCGCGGCGCATAGAACATCGACTCACCCATTCACGGTCTGTGATGTGCCGTATACTTCCTCTTCTGACAAGATCATCTTGGTCCTGACCCACGCCTCAGCATTTTCGCCACCGCGTCGATCGCTGAATATTCTCTGAAAATTGGTCCATTTCATCCAAGGATTGTTGTCTGTGTTCTTGAAGTCTGGCTTGTAATCCTTGGAGAACAAATCGGCGTCTGGGTGGGTCGAAGGAAGGACGGTGAAGACGATTTCGGTCTTGTCATAATCTTCGCGCCTCAATAAGGGTACTAGACTTCTTACGAACATTGTATCCATAGATCGCGCACGTTCCAGAAGTTTGTCGACAGGGAGCTCAGCGTTAAAGTGGGCATGCAGATGTGCACCCTTAGGCATATGCTTGACTATTTTGAAAAGCTGGCTTTCAAGATCAATCCTCTCCTTGTTGGTGAGGAACTGGCCACCCATGTCCCTGGTCGACTCATCCGGGATCGCTTCTGTGGCCTTATTACCGAAGAGATTGTCGCGCTCGTGTTCTCGTATCTTCCACACAATGTTGGCAGCAAGAATCTCATCTTCGGAAGCGGAAATTTTAGATTTCCTATCCCAAGACTGTGTCTGTTCCTCCTGCAGTAGGTCTTTCCGGTCCTGGTCATAGCCCTCTTGTTGCTGAGAGTTGTTGAGGTTTTGTCTCAGCTGATCTCCAACCTGGAGTAGTTTCTCATCTTGAGTCATCTGCTCGATGGGCTGCTCATCGGCCTCGGCAGGAGGAGTAGCAGGCAGTTCTTGATGCTTTGTCCTCTTGCGAGGCGAGTCTTCCGACTTTCTAGTAACTGACATCTTGGCGTTTCTGGAATCTTTCTCATTTAGAGCACCCTTGCTCTCTCTCTTCCGTAACTTCTCTGTATAAGTCCTGATGAAGCATTAGAATCTGCACGTGGGGGCTGGAAGTTGGTGTTGGTGGGTAGCGAGAAAAGGGGAAAACCAACCGAGGCGACAACACACGCAGCCAGTTTTTCCCTGATCCATGCATATTTGTTTCAGAGTCGGGTTCGTACATGATTGAGTGGTCGATTTGCCGGCCAGTAATCACCTTTCTCTTCGCTCATTCAGATCCTGGCGAAGGCAAGTACAGAAAACAAAGGTTGCAGCTGGCCGATTGGCAAGACTACGTAAAGGACAGGATTGACAAGGAGCGCCGAGCGTATAAGTAGTGGGCGCGCGTAAGCACGGGCAAGGCGGAAAAAGAGATGACTCTAATTTCCTACGCCCGGCAAGCGAGGAGGCAGAGATGGGGTCGATTGGTGCCTCAGGACCGTCACTGTACGTCTACCAGGCTCCAGTCAGCCTTGCGCCCGCATTGCTGCGAAAGTGGTAGAGATAAGCAGAGCAGCAGCGAGTGACAGACGGGGTTTATATGGGCGAGGCTGACTTGCTGCGCCTCGTCGCCCCGCAGCTGTGTGACAACAAAGGGCGAGGCTGGCGGTCCAGACACCACGGCAGTGACAGCGCAAGAAGCAGGTGCAGATGATGCGAAATATAAGAAAAGCGGACGGCGAGACAGACAGAGAGTGAAATCACGAGAGGCCGGGGATCAAACACGTCGCGCTTGCTCTTGGCCACGTCGTGTGTGCGGTCGCAGGGCGGTGCTCAGCCTTGCAGCGGGTGCCTGGAGCCGGCGATGCGGGGAAGAAGACGACAGGCGGAAAAGCACTCACAGATGGTAGTCAGGTCCGCTGCGGGCGCGCGTGTCGTGACTTTCGCAAACGGGAACCGATGATGTTGCGGAGTCGTTGCTTGGGCTGGACAAGAAAGCGGTCGCCTGGGGTGGCCGCCAGCGCACGTCACGCTCGCAGGCCTTGCTGCCCTGTCAGCCGGCGCCTGCCCCACTCGTTGTCGCGCGTCAGTCGGCGCGTCCTGAGTCAACCACAGATGTGCGACCCGCTCCGTCGCCGTCTGCTTCACCGCAAGACAAGCGCGTCGCCAAATTTGGATCAGGATGGTGGAGTGCAAGGACGGCGACCGCACGACCCGGCGGCTGAGACCGTGTCGAGCCCAACGATCTCCGCAAACCGTGCCCGCTGACTGGCCGCCAACGAGGCTAAACCCTCCACCACGCCGTGGGGGCGGCGTGCATGCAGTTGCTAGCGCTCAGCCGCCGCAGCTGTTCTGCTCTGCTCCCGCCCTCCTCACCGGCTACTGTGCCGCAGCAAGAGCCTCACAGCCACGTCCGAGCTCTACTCATCCTCTTATATACGGCTGCCTGGCTGCGCCCATTCCTTCTGCCACTCCCCAGCTAGCAGCTGCGCTAAACTCGACCTACATTCTATTGACACCATGGCCGACAACAACCAGGGCGACGGTGCTCCCGGTAGCTTCTTTAGCACCATTCCTGACTTCTCGAGCATCCAGCTTGATATCGTCGGTTTCCTCGCTATCCTCGGCGAGGGTTCCGTGCTAGCCAACGCCCAAGTCTCGACCCTGTCGAAATGGATGTTCGTTCCGCGTCTTCTCCCCGCGCCCCAGGCTCTGCTGCGCCCCTCACGTCCCTCGAGGCTTGATCCTGCGCTGGGAAGGGTCACCGGCGTCGTGTCCGGCAACAACCGCGATGCTCTGAACCATATTGGCTCCATTGTCCTGTAAGTAGCTTCTACATTCCTTTTCCCCAAGGCCGAACTGACTTTGCGAAGCGACGCCGACTCCCTGAACGAGTTCGATGTCCGCTGCGTCGAGATCGAGCGCAACGACGAGGCTCCCGTGGTCAAGGCTCGTGCCTTTGGCTGGCTCACTGCAAACAACGTTCTCGGTGCCCTGTTCGCCCTGGGCATCCTCGTTCTTGCGGCCATTTGGGAGGATGGCATGGCTCTCATTGCAGTCTGCTGTCTGTCCCTGCTTTCAAGTGTCATTGGCTTTGGCAACAAGTGGACCTTGAAGCTACCCAAGCGGAGATACACCAAGGGAAAAGTTCCTCGTGGCGATGTCGTCATCCGTCATCCAAAGGGTAGCTTTTTGGTGGTCAGGTGCAGCGAAGATGTCGCTCGTGAGATTTTCTTCGCGCCAGAGAACATCGAGTACCTTATCGAAGACCAGGTCATGTACCGTCTTCTCGCTCTCGTTGGCTCCATCATGCTTATGGCTGGTGTCATCTGCCTCGCCAACTGCAAGGTCAAGTCCCAGATCTGCTTTGCCGCCGCTTACTTGATCCTGAACGCCTCGTATTGGATTGTTGCCGCCATTCCCGCTCGTGTCCACTGGAACACTTCTGCCTTTATTGTCAGGCCGCAGTGCATTGGCGAGGCTAAGGAGAGGTCCAAGTTCACAGACAAGAACGATTCCTTCACCCAGGCACTGTTCAAAGCCATTGTCGCTACCAAGGAGACCGACTGGGTCCAGCTCGGCGACGCCGCGCCGCGGACGGATGTCTGGAACCAGTGGCTGCGCGAGGCCAAGGAGGCAGCAAGGGGCGCTGGTGTCGATTATGACAAGGAGACCAAGATGACCGTCTATAAGGTCCCTACCGACTTCGATCCCCAGGGCAGGCTGAGAGACCTGCTTAACGATCCCGACTTCAACCAACACATGACGCAGGCCGCTCAGTCGTGAGGTCTGCTCACATCGCATCCACCGCTTCAAAATCGCCCAAAGAAACGGCCGTCTTGCTTTTTGGATACCCTGAAATTGGATACGTCGACCCGATCTGCTTTATACCCGTCTACACTCCCGCCATATACCACTGACGTTATTGTCACGACATGAAAAGCGTTTTTTTATCCCGCCATTTATCAACGACGAGCTCACTCCAATGACGGCACGACCGCAATCTGCATTATCCATCGCACCATCACATTCGGTACTATAGCGTTTACGCATTTTTTGGAGGATATCTATTGCAATTTGTTCATGCTTCTTTGGTCTTCCAGGCGAATGATTCTTCACAAGCATTGTACATAAACGGTGCATGGACGGAGTTATGCTTTTTATTTTTTTTTATTTTCGCTTCTATCACTATCACTGTACTCGCATCGTCCGGTATTTCCTGACACAAAGGTCGACATCGGCATAGTAGTATTACTAGTAGAAAATGTCACTTCGGTTGACAAGGCGCGAGTGTGATCCTGTACAGCACGGAAAACATATGCTTCATCGAAAATCCACCATGTCGTCCTCACCGCTCCTCCTGCATCACTTGTGCCATTCTCGCCTTAGCGCTCGGTGGCTTCGTCAACAGAAAAGTGGAAGAAGAAAAAAAGCAAAAGAACCCACTCTTCCAATCGCTTAAGCAAGATCGCACAGGGGGCCACCGTTCTCACGGTTGCCCGCCCTTCCGGCCCCCAATGCGAGGATCATCAGTGCCGCTCATAACAACACACAGACCGGGACCAACACAAAAGCATAAAAGACGCTTGAACCAAACGGCTACTACACTGGCACCCGTGCGTCGCGGGACGGCGCGTTCGCTTCCGAACCTGACAGAAGCATTTGCCGGCGCAGGCTATGATTTAGCGCATTATCGAAGTCCCCTGGCGCAGCTGGACCCTGGCTGAAAACCCACAGAAAAAAAAATAAAGGCAGCTGAACATGATCGACGTACTCACGTCCCTGCAGCTTCGATCGGACCGCGAGCGCGGGCGCGATCGTCAAAAGAGACGCCGCACAGCCGACCGGCGACCACCTTAAGCGCCGTGGATGGATCCTTTCGACGACAGCTCCGCTTACAGCGTCCAGTAGCCAAGCAACACAGCGCATTTTTTGAAGCGAAGATCCAGACGCGAATGTGCCACTGTGCCTCCGCCGCCTGCGCTTGATGAAACAGAGACTCGAATCCTCCTGGTGATGTGCTGTGCCTCTCGTTCTCTATTTTACCCGTCCCTTCCGTATTCCTCGGCGTTTTACTACGCGAAAATCACCATCAACGCCGCCGTGATCTTCGCGAGGCATGAGGCAGCTTCGTAAATGGAGACACATCTTTGCGCGCGGTGTGGGTACCTAGAGGCTAGGTACTGTACCG
>RHKH01000037.1:164850-273851 GCA_009829795.1 Lasiodiplodia gonubiensis | reverse complement strand
AAAAAAAAAAAAAAAAAAAAAAAAAAAAAAAACGTAAACGAAATGCATAGTAAAGGAGAATTCCAAATCTCATGACACTCGCTCGAGAAATAGAGCCTACGGTGAAATCGGGCACATGCATGTCGCGACATCCCGCAATGAAGCTATCACACACGCTATCTAATAAGCTCTCTCCTTCCCGCGCCCCTTGCGAGCGTTCCACGGGAGGAGCCGCGCGTGCGACTTAGAGTTATCTAGGTAGCGAGTATACAAGGATATTCCTCGTCCTTTGACCAAACCACAAAGCCACTTCCGCATAACCACAGATCCCTGATCAGCTGGCTGTAGTCCGAGGGAAAGCGAAAGGTGATCTATCAAGAAAGTGATAAGTAGGAACGCGGGCTCGTGTAGCCAGGGGCTGCCATCGACATGCGTTCGATGCAACATTGACGCCAATTGCATGCCTCATGCCTGAGCTCGCTCGTTTAATTTTCTCTTCTATTTGCTGGATCATCGTGACATTCTGCACACTGCTGCATGAGACTTAGGCTGGTTGGTCCAGCTTCTTCTTCTACTGCTGCTGCACACCTGAGGCATGCCACGTATGTGCCTTATGTTCATCTCATGCACAAGTGCCCCTCTCAGTACACAGAGCGAGGCGCATGTCGTACGAGGCTCATGCACAAGCAAGAACTGTGCCACCTGTGAGTATCCCAGCAGAGCTGAGCGATGAGCCTCCTCGTAGTCTTGACCGTGCTCGTGCTCCAGAGTAGAATACCTTGTCCTCCCCTTCTGCATACCTGCTGCGCCTCCCTTGCCTTCGGTTGAGTGCTGCTACGACCCCGTTTACCCCGCTCCTGCCACCGATGGTGGTACGAATAGCACTCTATGAACGGACGTCCGACCGGCATGGCCAAGACGAGAAGCTGGGCAGACGCCAGCCACAAGGTGTATCGCCAGCCATACTTTGATCAGACTGGATGGAGATAATGCCTCAGCTTCGCCGCAAAAAGCAGTTACGCAGCACCGCCTCTCACAAGACCGCAATCGAATTTATGCGGCAAACTTGCGTCCGAACTCAGGGAGCCTCTTTCCATGCCTGGTCTTTTTGCACCTTCTGCCTTACTGCGTCCTTCACCAACGAATGCAAGTTCTCATCTTCCTTTCCGTCGACCTCCATTCCTTCTCCTTCTTCCTCGGAGGCGCAGCATATCCGCGCCGCAGCATCATGCACCTTGTCCCAAGTACTTAGGTCGAACTTGCCTTCGCTCTCAGTTACCAAGAGCTCACCCTTCGGTGCAAAGGCAAAAACATGGAGTGATGATGCCTGTGCAAGGTCTTTGACTGAGGGATTCGTGATAATGTCGTTCGTCGAGGAGACGGCAAGGAGGGTAGCAGAGAATGTCGTAGAGAGCGGGATGGACGCGGAGACGAGAGCGAGGGCAGAGGCCTGGAGGAGGGCGGGGAGAATGGAAATGATCTACAACATTGTTCGGTAAGTTACTGTTTCTGGTACGCATAAGATGACCACTTACCGAGGAGCGCGAACGGTCGTCAGCGGCGTCCCCCTCGGGGACAGTGAGGACTTGCAGCGTCACTTGGATGAGTGTGCGCGGATGATTGCGGACAAGGATGACGTGCCGCAGCGTGTTGTGGATCAGCGTCTCGAGATGGCGCTCCTTTGGGCCTATGGTCATTCGTTAGAACCATGAGCATTCAAATCACTTGTCAGATAATGCATGCTTACTTCCAACACCGGAAGCGGGGCGCACATTCACTTCGATGGCTGCTTCTTCAGGCAATTCGTCGCGGCGCTGTACCTCAAGTGGGCCATTGACGGCGCACAGCACCGAGTATCCGTTCTGCGAGAAGGTGGCCGAACCATCTGCGCGGCGCAGATCGGACAGAGAAGCTTGGGGGGCAGGCATGGTGGTACGGCAGCACTGTCGTGGAGAAGGTGGGATGTTTTTTTTCGAGAGCTGCGAGAATCCCGAAAGGCGCGTCGCGCTGTTGCTTCCCCGGAAATTCTGGTCGGCATTTGCTCAACGCCGATCCGAAGATGACCCGCTCCATGGCCGAGGCTTCCCGCCGAGGGCATGTGCAGTGCCATAGCTCTCACATCACAGCTGCGGTAGATCACTTCCTGCCGGGTTTCCTTGCTCGCCGTGCACGCATTATTGCGGACTACCGATTGAGAAACATAGGGTGACACATCGATCATTCACATGGCGTCCAGGTCCAGCCAAACGCCCGTCAAGCGCCTGCTGGTCGAGCTCCAGTCCTACCAGAGCGACCCGAACGATGCACTGCAGCGCCTGGGCCCTGTAAACGATGACGAGCTGACGCACTGGCAAGCCGTGATGAAGGGTGTATCGGGGACGCCCTACGAAAGTATGATTCCTCCCTCACATCTTGCCCTAAGCCGGACTAACAACTTCCGTTGAACAGACGGCCGCTGGCTTCTCGACATCCGCATCCCGTCGACGTACCCACTCGCGGCACCCGAGGTCAAGTTCGTGACGCCCATCTGCCACCCGAATGTGCATTTCAAGACGGGCGAGATCTGCCTCGACACGCTCAAGGCCGCGTGGAGCCCGGCCTTCACCATTTCCACTACCATGACCTCGGTCCACCAGCTCCTCACCTCCGCTGAGCCTGACTCGCCGCTCAACATCGACATTGCCCAGCTGTTGCGCCAAGGGGATATGGTGGGGTACGACAGCTTGATACGGTTCTATACCGAGACGGAGAGGTATGAGGGCAGGTAGTCAAGAATGTGGCGTTGGTGATTTTGCGACGGAGGGCTGTGGTAGTTTGCGAACAGGGTATTGTCGCCGAGGAACGAGCGGCCGCTATCACCTACGGCACGTGTCACGCTGGTATTCGAATGAGCGTTGTTCTCACGGCGTTTTTGGATGTGCTGGGAGCCATCTATTTATTGCTTGTATTTATTGGAGACGTAAAGAGACTCAATTTTCCGCACGGGTATTATGGATTACTCGTCCATCCCAAGGCCATTTTGAGGTCGACAACAAAGACCAAGCCAGCTCATGACATTAAACAAAAGGCCGCATTTGCTCATGACATTTGGCCAACTCTCAAACCACTCCCCTCCAAACTCCGAACAGTTGACGGCGGAACCGCGCCGTGTTATCAGCCCCGTAACGTATCATAAGAACAAGCCATTTCGTGATTCGATGCTAACGGATTTCGATAGTCCATTGGTTTCGCCGGACGCCTGGAGCCAGAGGTCCTCCTCTCATGATAGTTCCTCGTAGTGATTTCCTCGGGCCAATGCTGTCTGCGGATATCCTCTTCTCGTAATGCGTGATGGTTGGTGGTAGCGGTTGCTGTGCGACGTCACACGAATGCCTGCGGATGGTGGGCAGAAGTGGCGGTGCAGCATGAACATTCAAGCTCGAGATGTGGAAAGGCGGCGGTGCAGCAGGGTCCTGGCTTTGAAAGAGGAAAAAGCTCGGGGTGGAAAAATCTTCTCTGAGAGGCGTGCCCGAGTCTGACGGCGGTGAAGGAGGATAAGTGAGCTTCTCAGGCACCGGGACAGGTTGCGGGTGCGCTTGAGGCTGCCTTCGGCGGCGCAAATAGAGTAGCAGTAGACAGAAGACAGCGGCCAACGACAGGGCTATTGTTCTCCATAAGGGTGTGGTCGCGGCTTGCATTTGTGCAAGGAGATGGTCAGGAATGAGTGAGGGCAGGGGAGGCATGGCTCGTGGCTGGAGGGTATCAGGTGTTTTCAACCAAGCAAAAGGCCAAGGTCCTGCTGCACTCAGACTTATAGCAGACGAGCAGGATGGCTAATAAGCGCTAGGATGCATCCACGCCGGCCATGAGTGACTTCGTACAACGGCCACATTGTGGCCGGGGGGAAGTGCGAAGGCGCACAGCACATCAAGGATGCGTCGCGGGTGGCTCTCTTGCACGGAAGTGAAACTAGGGCGGGGCATTTGGTGGCCCTCTACGCGGGCGTAGCGAGCGGTGACGGCGTGGGCGCATATGGAGCGGGAGGTCTCAAGCTGGAGACAGCTCAGGAATGGACGTGTGGCCATGGTTGAGCATGGTTGAAGCTTGCGGGGCGGGCAGAGATGGCCGCGGCCGGGCCTGGAGCTCAGCTGGGACAGAGCGGCGGGCCATGTCATGTTCGGGCATGGCAGGGGGGGCGTGACCGCGAGTGCGAGCGCCAAGGGCGGAATGCGACCCAAAGGACAGGGCTTAGGCGATGGATGGCGTCTTTTCAGCTTCGATGGTCACGAAAATGGCGTTCTGGAGGCGGCGATGAGGCGGCGTTGCTGTGGGCGGGCCGGCGAAGGAAAAAGCGCGGGCGATCGCGCGCCCCCCGGCCAGCCCACCGCATGCACCCGGCTGCTGCTGTTATTGCAGCAAGCTTGCGTTTACATGTGCATCATTCTTCGAGTCTGCCCGTCCGGAGCCCGCCCCGGCCGCACTCGTCCAGCTCTCCGTCCGCGCCAGCTCCCGCTTGCGCCCGAGCGGCCATGACTAACGCTAGCCCGAGCTCGCTTGCCAGCGCAGTTGAACGACTCACCAGCTGGAAAAGAAAAAAGCGCCGGCCCGACGTCATATGTTGTCGACAGTGGTTAGGGTTTTGCGCGCGCAACAGCTGAGTGTGGACCGATGAAGCTTCACCGGTGTGCCGCCCGCCATCGTCGTGTCTGGCGACGCTCACGCAAAGTGACTGTGCCCTGGCTGATTGTTAGTCTCAGATCGCCCGTGCCGCGATTGCGGGTCCCGATGCTAGATCTCGATAGACGGATCTCTTTCCAGAACGTCTTAGGTCCTCTTCGATCGCATGCCCAAAGGCGGCTGGACCCCTAATTTACTTCTGTCACCTGCCCGGCTGCACTGGCCTTGGTACCGCCATGGCTGACTTCCAGCCTGGCATCTCTCGAATGTACTTCATAGCACACTTGTGACCTGACGAATGGCGGTTGCTGATTCGTGGATTTTCTCCCAAGACCAACGAATATACCTGCTGTTCGGACACACCGAAGCCAGACTAAAAAGTAGTCTGCTCCACTACCAGCGACCACCAGATAGCGAAAACGTCGCCAAGAGAAACCAACCGAGTGGTTTTAGTTGCGGCAACGCTATGGCCGAAAAGGCAACTGTGGCTTCAAAAGCCTGGGTCAATCCGCCCACTAAGCTCCCGAAAGGGGTAGAATGCGCGAGCGAAACGACGACCTATATGTAGCGACGGACGTCCAGAGCTCGAATTTGAAAGATTCTACTCTCGTGGCGCGGCGAACTTAGCGTAAGGACACTTGCTTTTGGCTGACCTTCTCTCGAGTAGTAGTGGCAACGGTTCTCCGTCCGAATTTGCCCCTTCTGCCAAGCCGTCGTAACGATTTCTTAGCAATATTGTTCCCACATCTGAGGGCCCTAATCCAGAGGTAAGGTCTTAAGTCGTACACTTGGTGAAGTGCGTCCCACAGTGGGTACCGAAAGATGTAGTCATCGGAACTACGTTACATGGGTAGTCAAAGCTCACATCCGGACGTAGATGTATATTTACGCAGTAATACTTCAACATCTACGCCTGGACAGTAGCTTCAACTGTCCACGTAAGTCGAAGATAATTGGGGAGGATCATTTCTTTTCGCATCTACGTGCGTCCCTTTGCGAAAGGTTCGGGTTCGGAAACTGAGTGATCCGATCGGAATCCGGACGAAGAACGCACGTCTTGATTACCTCATACTAACCCCACATCTTGCCTACTATGTAGACTCCAGTGCAATCTTAAATGCGTATAAAGAGAAACTGTTTTGATCTTGACCACGGTGCTGTGATTAACTTCCTAAGCTACATCAACTGTCGAACTGCATCATTTACCATGACCAAGCAGCGTGTTCTACTTCTCGGTGCAACCGGCAACACTGGCGAATCCATCCTTAACGGACTTCTCGAGCATCGCGCTTATGTATGTTGTCGTTTCACATGAGAAACTCAAGCTGTTAACATGTATTTGAAATGACAGGAAGTTCAAATCCTTGTCAGGCCATCCTCAGCGGAGAAGCCTGCGGTGAAGAAGATCGCTGAGCGGGGTGTGAAAGTCGTCATTGCAGACATCAATGGCCCAGTTGAAGAGCTCGTCTCTATCCAGAAAGGAATTGACGTAACAGTCAGCGCCATTGACGCTATGTCCCAACTGTCCCAGATGAACCTTGCCACCGCGGCAAAGAGGGCAGGAGTAAAGCGCTTCGTGCCATGCGCTTGGACCAGTATTGCCCCGCCTGAAGGTGTCATGATACTGCGGGACCACGTAAGTTGGATTTTATACTCTCCGTTTAACATGAATGCATATAGACAATGCTAACAGACCGCACCCTTGTAGAAAGAAGAAGTATACAATCACATCAAGAGACTTTACCTCCCTTACACCGTCATCGATGTTGGGTTTTGGCACCAAGTCTCGTTCCCCACCCAGCTGCCATCTCGGCGGTTCGACTACGCCGCTATGATGCCCACCAACGAGGTTCATGGGGACGGAGAGCGGCCAAAAATCGTTGGTGATCTGCGTGACCTTGGCCGTTGGACGGCGAAGATCATTGAGGATGAGCGCACGCTCAACAAATACGTCTTCACGTGCAGCGATGTCCTCAGCGAAAACCAGATCTACTCGATTGTGGAAGAGTTGACCGGAGAAAAGCTTGAGAGAACACAGGTGCGTCTACATTTCGTGCAGACACTGCGCACTCGACTAATTGACATGACGCTTCAAGGTTTCATACGAAAAAATAGAGGCGAAAGCCAATGAGGCCAGAATCAACAGCGAGAAGGAACCGGACAATGTCATGAATCGGGTTGAGCGTTTCAAGGCGGACTACGACTACAGCATTTATTTGCGCGGCGACAACCAGCCCGAGTACGCCAAATATCTCGGCTATCTAGACGCTCGAGAGCTGTACCCAGAGTTCCGCCCAATTACTTTCCGCGAGTTTGTGAAGGACCTTCTGGACGGTAAGATTGTGAAGCCGCACTACGACTTCGCGTGAAGTCTGAAAGCGTGGCACTTGTATCACTCGAGAGGGTGTGACCACATGATCACTGTTAATCGCGCTTTCGGAGGCTGGGAGGCGGACGTGTGTAAATAGTCACATTTCATACTGTTTACCATGACCAAAAGAATTGATCACAAGGTGACGCTGTAATTGGCACCGTAGAGGAAGTTCGAGACGCTTGATAGTAAGGAAGTGACCAAGATGTCCCAGGCAGGAAGGTTTGCCTGGCTCGTATTAGCGACACGGCGTGCGGCCACGACATAATTGTGGCAGGTTAGCGCAACAAAGCAGGAAGGCGGTTTGAGGCCGACGTTGGCTCCTCTATGACGCGCATTTCACGGCAAATATGGAGCAGCCCCGCACGGGAAAAAGTGACGTTTGCGAGCCAGTGGAATGGCTCGGATGGAAGGGGGCGGAGAAAGAGATGTGCGGCGGAGTCGAGGGCGAGTACGCAGTAAGAAACGCGGTCGGGGGCTCGGCCACAAACCCTGTCGTGGGCCCCGTCATAAGCAGCCAAGCTTCACCGACCTCGTGCCCAGAGCTTTGACGTCCTGAGCTGCACATCTCCCGCGTCAACACATCACACCGATTCCGACAACAAAACCTCCGCTCCTGTCCACGTCTACCGTAGTGCGCGCGCATCCTCCTTGATTCCATCCGGAGGCCAGTCTTTCTATTCCTGGTCCGCTACAGTCTTCCGCGTCTCACCACAGCTTCCCAACCGCACGTACCGCCGCCTCAACATCGCAACCATGGCGTCGAGAAGAAAGGTCTTGCTCAAGGTGCGCCGCCTACCCTTCGCGACGATAGGGAAACCAGACTGACGCAAAGCGAAGGTCATCATCCTCGGCGACAGCGGCGTCGGCAAGACCAGCTTGATGAACCAATATGTACGTCGTTTCCATCGCCGCCTATACCGCCTCCCACCCTTGTTGCTCATGATAATAACATCGGTTACACACAGGTGAACAAGAAGTTCAGCGCGAGCTACAAGGCCACCATCGGCGCCGACTTCCTGACCAAAGAGGTTCTCGTCGATGATCGCTTGGTGACGATGCAGGTGGGTGAATGCCGACGAAGCCAATGGGGCCATAGGCTGATGCCGGTATAGCTCTGGGATACCGCAGGACAAGAGCGCTTCCAGTCCCTCGGCGTTGCCTTCTACCGCGGTGCCGATTGCTGCGTCCTTGTCTACGATGTGAATAACGCCAAGAGTTTCGACACCCTTGATAGCTGGAGAGACGAGTTCCTGATCCAGGCGAGCCCCATGGATCCCGAGAGTTTCCCCTTCGTATGGACCCAGGCTCCGATCTTGCGTTGACTCAGTTTGTTAATATCGGAACAGGTCGTGATCGGTAACAAAATCGATGTCGAGGAGAGCAAGCGCATGGTAAGAACGGGTGCCTAGCGGGCGGTGACGACAGGGCTGATTGTACATTCAGATCTCGACCAAGCGCGCCATGGCATTCTGCAACTCCAAGGGCGGCATCCCCTATTTCGAGACCAGCGCCAAGGAGGCCATCAACGTCGAGCAGGCGTTTGAGGGTAGGGACCCCCCAACCGCTGGATTGATGATCCCCACTAATTGCGCCCCGCAGTCATCGCGCGCCAGGCCCTTGCGCAGGAGGAGGCAGGCGACTTCAACCAGGATTTCCCCGAGACGATACCCATCAACCTCGACGGCGACCGTGACGGTTGCGCGTGCTAGACGGCTTCGTATCTCTTCCGTCGTTTTACTAGAGGATATGCGGTGGGGACGGTAACATTATACGAGTGATTCTGGTTCATGGCCGAGGCGTTCTGATTGGTTCTATTTGTTCTTCCTGGCGGTCCGCAACAAGCGCTTAAAGAGGGCATCCCGGGTCTCGGATGTAATTTCGAATATGATGCAACGCGAAAGACTGTACATACGCGCGGAATGGTGAATTTGTTGCTGGTCACGCGCATGCCGCTGGATTGTTGCTATCAGGCGCCAAGCTTCCAGGAGCAGATGCGGCGTGCCGTCGGAAGCGAGACAGGGACATGTAGTGGGAACCCGCTGGCACGGAGGTCCCCAACTACCCTATGCAACACCAGATGTCAGATCCCTCTCTGCGCACCTGCCACCCCCTCGCGACCCGGCCCATGTGCAGCGCTCACGACCTCCATGCACCGCGAAGCCCGGGAAGTCGCCGCATCCTCGCTCCTCTCATCCCCGCGACTTAGTCTCTGCCGATAGCCTAAACATCTTGTCATCGCGCCCACACCTGCTTATCGGACCTTCCCATTCCATACACTGGGCGCTTCTGCCGAGGCCTGAAACATCCCGCAACAACACCACCATGGACGGAGCGGTCAGGCCTGCGCTGGGCGCACGAACATCATCCGTTCACTCCGTCTCCCACAGTCTTTATAGCATATGGTCAGAAGGCAAGATGTCTCCGCGCTGGCGGCACACCCTAGGCATAGCTCTGCTGCTGGTCACGGTTCTGTTATGGACTGCCTCCAACTTCCTCGCATCGGTGAGTGGCTCACGACTCTTTCTCCCCTTCGCCATGCCGCATGCACGATGTATTTTTCTTGCGCGCTCGCCGGGCGCCGACCTCTGGAATCGCAGGTGACGCTGACAGGGGAAACTTTATTCTTTTACTGCCAGACCATCTTCGCCGACGACACGTACTCCAAGCCGTACTTCGTGACCTATGTCAACACTGCCTTCTTCGTCATTCCTTTAGGACCCATATTGTTCAGGCAAGCTCGCCGCGATCCCGAGCAGTTCCGCCAGCTGGCCGAAGTTGTTAGGCGGCCGTTTTCGAAGCGCAGCGGGAGCGCTTATGGGCCGGTGAAAGAGCAGGAGGATGGTGCGGAAAGGGAAGCCTTCTTGGGGCAACGGCAGGATGAAGACATCGGATCGGCGGATCTGGAGGCCACAGGCGCGTCGCAGACGTTGAGTGTGGAGCTCGGCGACCCACCGCTGGCACATACGGAGGGGCTGACGTTCGTGGACACGGCGAAGCTGAGCTTCGAGTTCAGCCTCGTCTGGTTCTTGGTATGTTTGGCTTAAGTACTCGTCCCGGCTGGTGCCAGGAGGGGTTTAAAGGAGACGGATAACGGCTAACTCGCGTGCTTGTGTGCAGGCCAACTACTTCACCGCCGCTTGCCTCGAATACACTACCGTCGCTAGCAGCACGATCCTGACGTCAACCAGCAGTATTTGGACGCTCCTGTGCGGCGCTTTTATTGGGGTCGAGCACTTTACGATCCGCAAGCTGCTCGGTGTGCTCGCCTCGCTGGCCGGCATCGTGCTGATCAGCACAGTCGACATCTCGGGCTCGAACAACAGCGATGAGAACCGTGGCTCCTTTCCGTCCAAAACGCGGGGTGAAATTGCACTGGGAGATGCGCTGGCATTCCTGTCGGCCGTCATGTACGGCTTCTATGCAGTGCTGATGAAGAAGCGGATCGGTGACGAGTCACGCGTCAACATGCCGCTCTTCTTCGGCCTCGTTGGCCTCTTCAACGTCGTGGTTCTGTGGCCGGGCTTCTTCCTGCTTGACGTTACCGGCATCGAGCCTTTCGAGCTGCCGCCCTCGTTCCGTGTCACCGCCATCGTGCTCGTCAACAGCGCCACCTCGCTCGTATCGGACATGTGCTGGGCTTACGCCATGCTGCTGACCGGCAGCCCGCTCGTTGTGACGGTTGGCTTGAGCATGACTATCCCATGCTCGCTGATCGGCCAGATCCTCATCAATGGTCAGACGAGCCACTGGGCCTACTGGATTGGCGCTGTCGTCGTGCTGGCCAGCTTCATCTTCGTTAATCATGAAGAAGTCAAGGAAGAAGAGGAGGCTGTGGAGGCACCAGTGTCAGCCATCTTTTCATGAAATCGGTAAAGTGTGGTGGTTCTCGTGTTTATCATATGTCTAGGACACCCGCATATTGTTATTGCATAGTTGGAAGACAGCATCACAGCGAGCGTTGTACGCATATTCAATTTTTTTTTTCTTCATTAGGACCAAACGTCCTTCTATATATGGGGAATTTTATGATCGGTCATGGTATCTATGGGTTTGACTTTTTGCAGATTCTCTGTATGGCGTTGGAAGATCAGCAATCATACTCCATGCCACCATGTTGTCCTGCTTTTCTCTTTCCCTTCTTTCCATACGGCTCCGGGGAATCCGTATATACTTCATGCCGCAATGCTCGTATTTCTTGTTCTTATAGCCTACAGCATGACACACCCCTAGAGCTTTCTTGTAGACAGCTTGCAGAAGCCGGCCCGAATTCACTATTTCAATCAGCCAAGCGCTCCTGTGGAAAAAGGAAATGGAGCCAATCAGGCTCTAAGATGCTTCCATGCTCTCAGTCCATCTCTGGGTCCTCGTCCTCCACCGTCGCCCTCTTTGCTGGAGACTTTGACTTCTCCTTCTCGGGGGATTTCGACCTTGCCTTTGGCTCCTCCTGCTCTTGATTTTCGCTTTGCTGCCTCGCCGTCCAGTCTTCAAGCAAAGTCTTGATCTGAGGGCCCCAGACCGTCTCACCGGCCTGTAAATCATCGTACTCGAGTACATTCTTCCCAAGCTCGAATTCTGCTTGCTGCGTGCGGACGAGATATGTCATACAAGCCAAGCTGTTGACAGCGGCACCGAGATCGTGACAGAGTGTGCGGACGTAGAAGCCGGAAGAGACGGTCATACGGATCAGAGCAGCAGCAGCATTGGCACCATTCTCAGCAGGGCTAGTAGTTGATTCTTCGGCGGCATTCTTTGCGGGTGCTTCGTTGGCCTCGGCGGTGGTGGTCTCTGCGGGCTCTGCTCCGGACTCTGCCTTAATCTTCTTCTCGGGGATCTCCTCGGTCGAATCGGCCTCCTCCCGCTTTCTCTTTTCGCCCGCGGCTGCCGAGTCTTCCACTTTCTTACTCGGCAGGGACGCCTTGAGGGTAGCATCTTTCTCCTCCGTTGTAGCATCCATCTCTTCCTCAGGATATCTCCAATTGTGAGTGCCCGGCTCAAACCACTCCACCAACTCGAGGTTGTACACCGTGACCGGCCTCTCTTCCATCTTGGGTGGCTGTCCACCCTCACGCATGATCTCATACGCCTTCTTGCCGTTGAACTTGATCGCGGAGTACACCGGCGGCTTCTGCATGATGCTGCCCTTGAACTTCTCTAGCGCCTTCTCCACCATATCCCTCGTCACATGCGCGTACGGCGCGCGGCCTATAATTTTGCCCGTGTTGTCGTACGTGTCAGTCGCGCAGCCGAATAGAATGGTCGACTCGTATGTCTTCTGACAGCCGGTGAGGTATTTGCCGAGCGCCTTGGTGCCACTGCCAACGCCGATGATGAGCACGCCGGTGGCTAGCGGATCGAGGGTGCCACCGTGACCGAGCTTGACGCGCTGCGTGCGGTTCGGGCCCCTCTTTCTGCGGTACTGGTCGCCCTTCTTACGTTTCTCCGCCAAGACGGCGGCGCGTTCGGCCTCGAGATTGGGCTTGAAGAGCTCAGATGGATTGACATGGTTTTCAAGGTCACGGATAACCTGGGCTGAGGATATTCCCAAGGGCTTGTGGATGGCTAAGTGAGAGCGGGAAAAGAGCACGTTAGGTCGTTCTTGAAGGGAGCTTCTAGGATAGCTCATGGCAGGAAGAAGTGTGAGGGCATACCCAAGACTCCCTCCAGGAGCTGCGGCTTGCTTGCGGAAGACATGGCGGCGCGTCTCAGCGTGGACGCGAAACCAAACATGCGGGGTTGGGAGGGTGAAGCAATGGGTGGATGAGGGAAGTGGTCAATTCAAAGAATAGCTCGCGGCTGACGTCGGCAGTGGGTGTGGCCGAGCCCGCGTCACCTTTTTTTCATTTCTCAGCCCTACGCGCCCGCTTCCTGCAGGAAGAGCAAAAAGTTAGGCTGCCGCGCGCCTCGGCAGAAGTACCTGCCCGCGCCCGCGCGCTGGTGCCTGTGCTTTTCGTGCCTGTGCCTGCATTCTTTCAGCCGCGCTCTGCGATGCTTCTGCCCGCACACATCAAAAGCGGCAGCAGCCACCGTCAACATCCACTCACGGCATCAGCGTCACACACCCCACATCAATTAATCCCCAGCATGTCAAGGGCGAATGCAATAGCCACCACCCCAACGAAGAAGACGACACCGCCGCCGCCTAGCCCGAGCGCCCGCGACGAGTCGCCCTCATAGCAGCTGCAAGCCTCGTCGAGTCACACCAGCTCGAGTCAACCAACACCACCGCCTACCACCCTGATACCATGGCGCCGCACACCAACACCACCGCCGCCGCCGGCCTGCTCCGCGAAACCGACGTTCTGAAGCCGCACGACCCAGCCCTCACAGACGAGAACGAGTGGGAGGAATTCCAGCTCGCCGCCACCGAGGTGCGCGACCCGGAGACGGGCGCCCCGACGAGCCTGTTGCACGCCGACGCCGTGTCGCCGGTGACAGTGGTAGGGCGGCTGGAGCCAGTATCGCGCTCGCAGGCACACCTGCTGGCCGCGTCAGCGCCCGCGCCCTTCCCGCGTGCCGGCGTGCCCGTCGAGCTGACCAACGTGACGCGCTTCGCCTACGGCCAGTACGACGACGGCGAAGTCGCCATCTGGGCCGCCGGCCAGGCCGGCTGGTTCAAGATCGCGGAGCCGCCCGCGTCCCGGGGTGGCAACAACGCGTTCAAAAACATCTTTAAGGACATGGTCGACGCGATCAATGTCTTGTACTTTTTGGCCGACGTGTATCGTGAGAATCAGGGTGATGGGTCCGCGAAGGCCATCTTCAGGCGCTATGCCAGGGAGAACCCGCACAGGTTTACGACCCCGAAGCAAGCGGCCAAGGCGATATATAAGCATAAGGAGTTCTTGATACTATCGATGCTGAGGGGCAAGGAATTAGAAGATCCAGCGTGGAGTTACACGGATATCTTTTTGCACCTGAAGAGTAAGTTTCCAGCGGAGTATGAAGCGATGGAGAGGAAAGAGGCTGGCAAAGTGGGGCTGGACAAGAGGAAGAAGACTAAGAGGGGGACGCCGAATCAGAAAGCCGGAAGCCAGGAGACCGACTCAACAGATGATACAAGAAAGAAAGCTCTGAACTCTGGTTCGGCGCCGAAGAAAGATGACAATTGGTGGGAGGCGAAGGTAATTTGGGAGATGATGCAGAAGGTGCAAATTCAGGGACTGCTTGCGCCTAAGAACATGACTGTCACGAACTTTGCGAAAGTTATGGTGCGGAAATTCGAGGTGGACGATGAAGATTTGGCTGCAGACTATATCAGAGCGCATGCAGCAGCTTTGATGTACATGATGGGGCACAAGAAGAAGCCGGCCGTTCAGTGGACAGACCAGCCAGTCTATGCGGAGCTGTCGCATGTCAAGCTGTCTTCCAGTGCTCTGAGAAAAGCATCGAGGCTTGAGATTCGCCGGAGGAGAGATCCATTACCCGATCCGGAACCAGAGTTAGCCCAACTAGGGGTTGAGCAAGACTCTTCCTCGGAGGACGTTCCGGGACCAGCTCCTCGGCGCGGACGGAGAGCAAGACAGTCTCTCCTCAGACCTAAGAGCAGCAAGTATTCCGGCAAGGGCATGACTCGGAGCGGGAAATCATATCACAGAAGCAGTGGGGACGAGGATGAAGACGATACAGACGCCCCAGAGATTACATCTCCACCGAAGCGCAAATTTGAAGCAGACGAGGAGAACAGTAGGCGCAAGCGTCAGACCAGCCGGAGCCACATCCAGCTGACCCAGGGGGTGTCTCCTCCTGACTCGGACGACGAAAGGAAGGAGAGTCTTCCATTGCGTTGGAAAACGCCACAGAGCCAGAGAGCCACACCAAGCTTCATCCCCACACTTCTCTCCGAGCCAGCGGCGTCAGTGGAAGCGAACTCACCTGGGGACATATGGCGCTGCACGCATGACGGATGCATGCATAAAGTGTATGGCGCGAGTTTGGATGAGTCGCAGGTGCTAATTGCGGAGCACTTGGACGAGCATGACGCAAAGAGGAAAGAGGCGGTCGCGTTGGCCAGAAGCGAGGAACTGCGAAGTAACCTTCCTGTCAGGTGAGTTTAGGCCGCATTGAGGAACATTCACCGAGATCTACGTGGGCTAATGTGGGGAACACCAGCAACCTGATAAAGCGGATCCGCGAAATGGCGGACTCGCAGCACAACGTGCAGCTGATGGGCCTGGCGGGACTCGGCACGTCAGCCGAGGAGCAAGCTTTTCCGGCGCCCATACGGAGACAGTTCTGATGTTTCGTTTGTGTTCCTGTTCTCGGGTTGAGCGGCGTGTTTGGGCATTGTTTGGAGGCGTTTCTGCGGCATTATTCCGGGATTGGGATCCGAGGGGAGCATGTGTATGAATGGTTGGAGAAGCGCCGTGTGGAGACTCAGGTGAGCAGCATTCTTGGCGATATGGATTCCTCTCTTCCTCAGGGTTTGGGAGGTCGGTGTAGAGTAGGGAGAAGAGGACGTGGAAGCACGGCTTGCGCGCCTCGGCTTGCCGGCTGGGGGCTCGCCACCCGCTTGTTCTGAAACACGGCCAGAATCTCTTGTTCGAGCATGCCGGTTCCCCCTATCGGCGTGTTTGTGCTCTTCCAGTGCCATGAAGAAGGCGAGGGCTGATGATACAGTTGCTGAATCAGCAGTGGCCGTTCGCTTGACCGCCCGTTCGACCCCGATCCCCCCGAACTTTATCGAGGATCATTGATCAATAGTTTCGAGTGGGCCGCTTAGCCCTGCACGGCGGCGCCGAATCTTCGACGCGTTTACGCATGGCGTTCGGTTGATCCAATCAAGCCAGCTTGGCAGATGCTACGCCGCACGCCTGCCAATGCGGCTCAGTCGTCGCCCTCCAAGCCTCCTCAACCCCTCTCTACGCCGTACCGCAACCTCTGACCGCAATGCAACCACCATCCCCAGTTCTCCTGCGTGGCCGTCATGATGGACTCGATTCCCGCCCCCAGTGGAGCAGCCCCCGCTGAACTGGCCGGGACCAGGACTTGTCACTTCTGTCGGACGCGCGGGATCCGCTGCTCAGGGCAGTCAGTATGCGACGCTTGTCGCGCCCACGACGTCGAGTGCGCGTATGCGGCGTACGGTGGCGCCCGCCAGCCGAGCAAGCCTCTCTACAACCCGCCGAGGACCGAGATTCTCAGCGGATACGCGTCTCCCGGCCCCAGTCTCGCATCCACCGCGGCCACGCCGTCCGAGACGTCAGGAGTCCAGAGACAGCTCTTCGACGAGCTGGAGCACGTCGCCCACCGGCTGTTCGCCCAAACCCACGTCATCCCGGCCGCCGAGCTTCAGCGGAGCGGCTACTGGCATGGCGCCGCCACGCGGGATCCTCCTCCCACTGGCCTGAAGCTACCGTACCGAGACGTCTTCAACGGTTTAGCGCAATCCATCGTCGAACTCTTCTTGATCCGCTTTAACTCCTTGGGATGCTCTCCCCGCGTGCAGACGACTCTCACGGATTTGAGCAAACTGTTCTTCCAGCAACAACCTCTGCCCTCGTTCAGCATTTTTGCTTCACCAATCCCGCCGCAGAGCTTTACCGATCAAAAAGTACAGCAGCTCATTGAAGTCTGGTTCGCTCACCACCCGTTATCCTTCGTGCTATCGAAAACCTTGCTACTCCAGGCTTATCGCAATGGCACGCATGATAGCGAGCTATTGGCATTGCTCCTCGCCGAGGCTAGTTTCCTCGTCGGTCATCAAGACGTGAACTCTGCCGAGGCCTTCGTCGAAGCAGCGCGAGCTCGGGTGCTCGAACGTCCAGCTCTTTCACTCTCGACCACGCAAGTACTGGTTCTCTTGGGCTGGCATGACTTCTGCCTTAACCTTCCGCGCCAAGGATATTGCTACCTCGAATTCGCGCGTATGGTATCCGCCCAGTGTCTTAGCGAATCTCGTCAAGCATCTCCAAGCGACCACCACATGAATGGTGTCAACCTCCAAACCGTCGAGACGGAGCTTTTCCAGCGCATCTACTGGCTCACATCCTCCGTCGCGCTTTGGCTCTCCCTGCAGCAATCTTGCCCTGATTTCGACGCCCTTTCCCCTCTCGACACCGCTTCTCTCCCTCCTGCCGATCTTTCGACCTCCACTGTTTACTCGCTCGATGAGACATCGGGAAATATCGCTTCGTTAGTCGCCCAAAAAACCGGCGTCCGCGAGCTCTGGTCACTCGCCCACCTAACGTCCACCATCGCCCCGATCTTCAAGCTCTGCCTGCTCCAGCGCCGCCATGACTCCTCGGACACGGCCGCGCCAGCAGCGCAACAGCCGTACTGGACGGCGCCGACGCCGCCGCCCATGCCGCCCCGCCCCCTGCTAACCTCGCAGCCCATCCGATCCCTCCTCGCCGACGCGCGCAGCCGTCTCCCCGCTCAGCTCGACCACAGTAACCCGTCGCAGACCTTCACGTGCTCCGCTTACCAGCTCCTCGCCATCCACACCGCGTTCTGCTCGCCGCCTAGCCCGATGACGATGGGCGAGGGACAGCAGCAGAGCGGCAAAGGCGTCAATGCGGGGGAGGTGCTGCACTCGGTCCAGACCTTCCTCGCCGCGACGCAGACGCTGCAGCGGCAGGCGGCGCTGCAGGACCTGTTCGGCGGGCGCGACCACGACGTCCGCACAGCGCCGTGGGTCGTGCTGGGCTTGGACACGTGCGGGCGCGCGGTGGCGCGGCTGCGGCAGGGAGGAGCGGCGGCGCAGCAGCACCAGCAGCATAAGGCCATTCAGGAGGCGGCGGAGCACCTGTGGGAGGCGAGCGGGCATCAGAAGCTGAGGAGCGAGCCAGGATTGAGGATCGTAAGGGAAAGGTTGGCACGGTTGGTGGGGAAGGAGGTCGTACAGAGGCAGCAGCAGCAGCAGCAGCAGCAGCAGGCAGTGCAGTCGCCGCCTTCGCTGTCGCCGAGTGCGATGCTGCCGTCGCAGCATGAGGAGTTGTGGACGGGCGGCATTGGCGGGCTGGAGGTTACGTGGTCGGGGGAGCCGGATTTGAGCAACTCGGCAGCCGATTTGTTGGATGCTGAGGTCGGGGCGCCGGAGGACGAGTTTTTTGGGGAGTGGAATCCTGTGATGTACTGAGTCCTTTAATCAGGGGAAGTATTAAACGGGATATTGATTGAAAAAGCCCTATAGATCTAATCCAAGGGTGTAAAGCACCAGACAGGACTCAGAGACTAGTAATGGGCGAAAAGAAGAAGACAATTGGGATGAAACAAAACGAACAGGATTATGGACACTCCTTCATTGTTCTTAATAGAGTTCGATGCCGTTGGTGAACAGTCTCAAGTTAGATGTCGAACAGAAGATTTTACCACGTTCTCGTTTCATGCTTCCTTACGAGATGATAATTTGCATCTGAAATGCGCTCGACATCAGCAAATCAAGGCACAACAGAGCAGGAACCTTTGACATGTACTGTCTGATCACTTGGCAAGTTACTGTTTAAACGCGTCATGAAGATTCCTCATGGTTTCGGCTGCAGATGCATAGTTCAGTGGTGAGACCGTTATACGCAAATTCAGATATGACGCTGTGGAAAGGAACAGAGAAATGTTTGAACAGAACAGTAACCCGAAGCTTGAGCGCAAGAGATTAGCGGAAAAGGAAAAAGTACGAGAAATGCCGATGTATCCAGCCCACTTCTTCATTTCTACTTTTACGAACACACTTTCGAGAAGGACGGAAAGAAAGAAAAAGGCCGGGCGTGAGGGCTGGAAGACTTGTGAATATTGAAGAACAAACGTAAAACCGTTTGGAGAGAAATTTGACCATATTTGATAGTTGAGAAGGACACCATTAGTCTTATGAAAATAAAAATAAAAATAAAAATAAAAATGAAAACAGCAACTTTGAAGGTGAGAGAAAAGCATAGCTTCATCAAGACTTTATGACAACACCAGTGGACAGCAGGAAGGTATCATACCCCGCTTTTCTATCAGTACGGTTCTAAGCTCCAAAGACCTGTGAAGTCGAGGATTTGAGGATCGCAAAAGAAGTTATCCACTTGATCGTCAAAGATGGAAGGATCAGATACGGGGAATGACGATGTAGCGCAGGAAGGTTCCGTTGCTAGATCCCAGTCAGTGTCCTGCTTTTGGAGTACATCTTAGCGGTATTGAGTTACCTGATTGGATCCCCGGGTTTTCCGGTGTAACTTTGATATTCGCAGCATCCATCCCAGACAATGCAATCCTTTTAGAAGGAGAACTTGTTTGCTCAACCAGTGGTGGTAAAGTCTTCAAAAGTTTGGCCATAGTTGCTTCTTCCCCCGCACCTGTCTCTGCTCCCATCGAAACAACATTGTTACGAATTTCGTCAATCAGGTGAATGACCTCCTCGCGTCGCTGCTGAGCCGTATGTGTATCCAAAGAAGCTTGAATAGATCCAGCAATCTCTTGGAGATCGGCCGAACTAGATTTCACCTTTCCTGAGAGACCAGGAGTTCCCGCGTGGTAGCCTATATTTGTTGGTTATCTCATAGGTTTTCTCTTGCGTCTATAGACTTACAAGGGTTGTCCGGGGCAGCTTTGTCAGGGAACATCGCCTGAAAGAGTGAATTCCAAAGCCTTGACTGTGGTCCTGGCCCTTTCTGGATACCCTCGCGTTGACAGGTCCCAATGCGTTCGTGAGTCTCAAGGCTCTGTTGGTCCGTGAAAAAGCAACAGCAACGACTGCATTTCTCGACATAGGCGTTGTGTTGATTTCGGAGGTGGCGCCTGTGTGGAAAGTCAAAAGGGTTCTCAGAAAAGTGACCGTGATCGACCTTACTTCACCTCGGTCATACTCTTGAAGCCACGACCTCTGTAAGAGCATTTGCTGTAGGGCGGTGCATGGCCGTTCTCAGGTGCGGCTTTGTAGACAGGGCACGCGAAGTACCGGCGCTCGCTTTTCAAGCTGCGGCGGTTTGATTCGAGACACTAGATGATCCCGTAGTTAGTGATTTGTCCCCCACCTCAACATTGTAATAAAAATCCGTGAGGTCCAGCTCCTCTTGCTATATGCCGTGTGACTGCAAGTCTAAACAAGACTTGAGCGGCTTGTTTTCAAGGTCTTTCCGGATACGACTCCTAGTTCATTCACAGTTAGAACTCTGTTCTCCTTTTGTTTTTGTTCTTCCACAAACTCTTTAAAAGTTCTGACTTACCATACTATTACCAGAATCGTCACCACCAATACTCCCTTCTCCCCACTTCTCAAAACACCAACCCATCCAACGCAGGCGGCCCCTTATAATCTGCATTCACAACGTCAGTATCAGCGATCTTTACCATCTCTTGAATGAATTCCAGGGTCATGAAAAGGCTTACGCATTCAGATATGCCTATAATCATGTGGTGAGACTACGTGGTATCCATTCGGAGTTCCAGGAAGAGAACGGTGTGCGTAGCCGCGAATGCTGGTGCATAGACATGGTTGGTTAGCTTTACATTTGTTCACAGGTATGTACTGCCTCTTAATATCCTGGCAAGGGATATATCACGTGGCGAGGGAGATATATAGGTCACGGCACGACGCTTTTCTCAGGGGTTCCGGAAGAGAAAGAAAGTGGATCTTCCACCAAGAGCTGCAATGAAACACGGAAAACGTGGCATACCTGGGAAATCTACACAAAAGTCAGTATCGTCTCATTTTCAGGTTGCTTCAAGCCTTATAGCGGCATGCAAAAGCTCTGGCATACAGTTCTGTCGGGGACGTCTCCCTCCTGAGGGACGGCTTGTAGGTCGAGCTGTTGCATATTGATGGGCAACTGAAATGCCATATTGACTGCTAACGAAACAAAATGATCGGCCTGATGGAGTCACGTGATGGTGGGAAGGTCGAGATAGTGGCCACATCTTGGGTAGAGCGGCCATTTTATGCACAGGCGACAGTGTGGTTGACCGATTCCGCACCTCCGTACTTGCGCACATGATGTCAATTTACCCCGCACATACATACATGCATTCTGTGTCACGGAAATCTAGCGCATATGTAAGGCTAGTTTATGACGTGTCATACCGCGTTAATTAGCCAGGGTCAACAGACACGTACTGCGAGGCTGACTTGACATTGAGCGTCGACCCACCCACTATTGCCGTCAAAGGATCGTAATGACTACGTCGCAGCTGCATACTTCCTTCCTTGAGAGTGCCGCTGCCTCGCACCTGCGCAAATCATGGACTTACTTGATTGGGCGAGAATTCAAGGCTGAAGTGAAGGCTTATTTCTGCATGAGCGACTTAGCATGCGACGAGGCCAGTCGACGCCCCAAAACTCTTCCTCGTCGCCAGAATGCAACTTTCATGTTCAGGCTGCCTTTTCTTCGCCATCAAGCCGGCTTGCAATGCAGCAACTGCTCTACACCATGCGCGCGCTGCCTCTTCTCTCTTTCCTCTCACCCGCAAGACGTATCACTAAACACTGTCCTTTCTATGCCCTTAGATGGACTATAACACCGCGCATCTTCCTCTCATTATGTTTCTTCGCGTTGGCCGGGGATCCCGCGGGCGCACGGCTTCGCGCAGCCGCACCTTTGAGGTAGGCGCGCCTGCTCGTTTCTTCTCTGTACGGCGCCTTTGACGATCGCTGCTACGGGACCATCACGTCTACCACTATACACCCTACCGGTAGCCAGAAACAGTCCGCGGTCTAGAGTCTTAAGCACCTGGATGAGACGCCTCGTCACTCACCGTGGCGGAGGACCCGGAATCCCGCGCCCGTGAAGGGAACTCGGCGCGCGAGTCGGCCTTCGAAAGAGCTCAAAGAGCGCATGGCGAACACAACAGAGCCAGAACAACCGCAAGTTCCCACCGGATCCCCCGCAGCTAAAAGCCCAACAGTACAACATGCCATGGACCGTACCAGAAAGTTTTGGGAAGAGTTCACCGATGTAGAGATAGGTTTTAACGACTTTTTAGAGGATATAGAGGGAGAAGATGATGTTGATAGTTCCTCTGAGTGAAGCGACATCGACCCTAGAGAGTACGAAAGTATATCTTTAACAAAGTCGCTTGTCGTCGATGCTCCTTCACACGCGCAAAGGCGGAGGGCCTCCAATTTCATGCAATGAGCGTACTGAAGGAAATGCGATTGACAGTTTCCCACTTCCACGCAATTATTAGACTACATGGCCATCACTCCTTTTCAGCCTCACTCGACCCAATCGAGTAGACTGAAGTTGTGAATGATACGCGATCCTCATCATTCTTTGATCTCCTTCTTTTGGAAAGTATCTGCAGCCGCATCACGTCAGCGTCTTACATGCCATGGATCTTCGCATTCCATTACAGCCTCGCGTAGGCGGCAGAAAAAGGAGGCGTTTCCATACCAGGCACTTCCGGCATCCAGCTTGCCCTACTCTTACAAAAGAACTCTCCTTTCGGCGGTAGTGCTTCCGGATCGTCTAGGCTGCCTACGGTGATGTACCTGAAGTGCGGCTTTGCTGGTTCCTGTCCCACCGTCAGCCGACGGATGAAGCAGCGACATTTGGTTCTACGAGCGAAAACGCAGGCGGTGGAAAGGGAGAGCAATTAAGCAAGGCGTACCCCATATTCCAGGATGAAGCTGCCGCAATTATCGCAGAACTCGCGGAACAGCACCGTCCCCGAGCCGTTGTCGGCGGCGTGTTCCTTAGGCGTTCCTTGCGTGTACTGGAATGCATCTCTCGGGATCTTTGCTGTAAGGCCGTAGTTGGTACCAAAGGCTTTCTGTTCGACAAGGTCAGCTACGAACATATGCATTGAAGTCTTGTATGGAAGCGTAGACAAGAACAACACAGGCCGGGAGTTAGCGAAGGCTGCGCATGACAGACCAAAGGAGTAAAGTAATGTTTCTGACCTTGCAGTTTCGGCAATGACATAGTGATGTGCGGGCATCATCTGCCGAGTTCAGATCGACTTGGTACTGCAGCGCGCGGCAGTAGCAGCTGCCCGTGAGCTTCATGGTGGAGAAGGTCCGCTGTAGGATGAAGAAGTAGGCAAGTCCGATTCTGTAGGATATGAAGCTTATGAATACAGTAAGCAGAGCTCAAAGTCAGAGAAGATAAACTAAATAGAATGAGCATGTGTCTATATTGACGTCAGAGTATGCAGTAGCTTAATAGGGAAGGGATCGGCAAAATCAGGCCTGGAGCTACATTCTAGAGCATCACTTGAGCTTGGGACAATATCAATCGCACTACAATTGCAAAATGAAGGCTGAAGAGAAGGGTATCCATTCATACCGCAGAGAAGAGGAGATATCATTCCCTAGGATTACAGTAAAAAAGCTGCCAATATTAGATGCGCCATAACTCACATCACCATGCCTTCATGATGCTTTCTTTTAGATTTCCTTTCAAACAACCGCTCATGACCTCAGGCCGAGCAGAAAGTTGCCGCCCTGGCCCTCGCCGGCGTTCTTGCCACCACCAGGCAGGTATGTGACCTGCGGGTTTCTGGCCAGCGCCTGCGCAATTTCCTTCTGCGTCTCAATCCTTCTGATCTGGATGAGGCCGTCACCAGACTTGGCAACCGCTTTGCTGATGGTTTCGGCAGCTTCGGCTTCACCCTCAGCACGGATGACGTTGGCCTGGCGCTCCTGCTCGGCCTTCTCGACGATGAAGCGGGCACGCTCGGCTTCTTGCTGCGCGATCTGCTTCTCCTCAACGGCCCTCGTGAACTCCTTGCCGAAGGTCATGTGGGTGATGGAGACGTCCTCGAGGGCGATGTTGAACTCCTGCGCGCGCTTGAGCAGCTCGGTGCGGATGCGGTTCGACACGGCTTCACGCTGGGTGATCAGCTCTGCGGCGTCAAACTGGGCAACGATAGCCTTGAGGACTTCGTTGCCAATGGACGGCAGCACACGCTCGTCATAGTCGGTGCCGAGGTTCTGATGGTGATGTCAGCAATCAGTCGACGTCGTGGGGGCAGCGCCACAGCAGCCAATTGAGCTGGAAAGAGAGATTTTAAAAACGTACCTGGTAGATGCGAGGGAGCATCTTGACCTCCGGGCGGTGCAGAACCCTGAGGGTCAGGCTGACCATCTGGAGATCCTTGCTGCCGGTGGTGGTGGAGATGTTGCGCGGCTTGGTGCGCACATCGTAGATGACGGCGCGCTGCAACCAGGGAAGCAAGAAGTGGGTGCCCTCATTGACGACGTTCTCGCGCACTCCGGACAGACGGTCGAAAATAACGGCGCGGGTGCCACCCTTCACATCGTACATGGCAGCCTGGGCGAAGGACGCGCCGACGGCGAGCGGGACAGCCCACTTGTAGATGACTTGGAGTGCGTTGGCCATGGTGGAAGGAGCTGCGGCGGCGGAAGAGCGATTGACGAGCGCGGAGGCGACGTGGGGAAGAGCTCGAACTGTGCGGAACGACGAACTGTGGTCGGCGGTTGGGAATGCTCGCGTCGGCCGGTCGAAGCTTCCACCGCGAGCCTTGTCGATAGCACTTTTCGGGCATCGGGCGGGCCCACGTGACGCCAAGAGCGGATTGGTTCAGCGCGACTGCGATTCGTTCATTCGTTCGGCGAACATCGCAGCCAACGTCTAAACGCCTCACCTCCGCTCTCAACCAACCCGCACCTCTCGCATCGCGCTCCATCTGCTCCATCTCCCGACTTTTCCGCATACATATAAACCGACACAATGGGTGGCGGCGGCGAAAAGATGCCTGGCCAGTACGTTCTTCCCGCGATTCCGCGACCGCCTCGAAACTTCCCTTCAACCAGAGCTCCGCCTGCCGGCGCGCCGACCACCCCATCTCTGTGCTCCAATGCTGACCCATACTTCTTTCCGCAGGTACATGGGCTGGTGGGGAAGCCTTGGTACGCATTCCCCGTCCCTGCGATCATGACCTGCCGACGACACAGCGCCGCACGCAAACTTCCCGCTTCCTCTCCCGCGCAACACGGACGACATTGGACTCACAGAGATGCGCAGGCTCCCCTCCCCAGAAGGGTGTTACCACCTACGGCCTGTCCCTGAACCGCCAGAAGCCCCTCGGCGGCGCTTTCAACAATGCCATCTTCAACACCTTCCGCCGCACCAGGCAGCAGATCCTCTTCTGGGCGCCTCCCATGATCGCCGGTTACTCGATTATGCAGTGGGCCATCGAGAGGTACGTCAACGACATTGCACATGAGAAACGAGGGGGGCGGACGAAGCAATGCGGATTTGGAACGACAATGGGCTGACATATTGGAAATCACAGCAACGAGTACTACAACGGCAAGGAGGGTCGCGCCCTGATGGGCGATGCGGAGGAGTAGATCTTTGCTTCAAATTAGACTTCAGAATCAACTGGTTGAAGTGATGGACAGCAAGAGCGGAGTGTACAGTACGGAGAGGTTGGCGATAGACTTTTTACCAACTTTTCAAGACATTTCACGAGCACTAAGTCCCCGCAATCGGTGTCGCACGACGGCCAAAAGTTTCCGATGTCGTTCCGGTGGATTCCCGGAAGAGGGCGCTCACGGATTTTAGGTCGGATGTTGCCGTTCGTCCGAAGGGGACCAATGGTCACAACGCCTAAGGTTAAACTTAACCTCGTATAACATCCACTATTTAGACTCGGGACTCTGGCCCTTCCTCTTTTCAATTTCCCCTAGGTTTCTTCACCGCGTTCTGTGATTTTCAGACATAGGATGAAGCACCGCAATCACTGGTCAAGTACAAATGCGCAAGCTAAATATTACAATTTTCAACCCTAGAATGAACGGACGGCTACTAAATAGAATGCCAAGAATTAAGGACCCGAAGGCCTAGAATAAGAAGCTAAGAAAGCAAATGCGAGACGGGAAGAGCAAGGAATGATGGTTTTTGACGTGGCTGATAAGTCCACATAGTCCTCGTCGTTTCCCAACTTTTATCTTTCACTCTTTCCTTGCTGCGTCCCCTTTGAGCTGTGTTCCCTTCTGCCGGCACACTGTAGGTGTAACGGACGAGGCGGTGGGCGAGCCATTTACACGAGATCAAGCAGCGGGCCGCAGCTCTGGACGTTGAGAAGACCGCCGCCGTTCTGGGGGCAGCAGCTGATCGTCTGCTCGGACTGGCATCCGTTCTTGCTGAGGGCGTTGATACCGCCGACGTCGAGGAGGTTGCTCACTATTTGTTTCACACATCCCATTAGCCACCGGCCTTTGCTGATGTCAAGGAGAAGGAGATGACTGTTACTTACGGATCGAGAAGGGAATCACGGAGCACTGGGGGCCCACACAGCACGCCGCCACGTTGGTGTTGTCCGAGCATATGCTGGGACCGCCGCCCTCACCACCCTTGCCCGGCTTACCGCCCTCAGGCTTGAACGGAGGCTTACCGCCCTCGGGCTTGAACGGAGGCTTGCCACCCTCGGGCTTGAACGGAGGCTTGCCGCCGCCCGGGTAGCCGCCGGCGCCACCACCACCACCACCCAGGGGCAGGTCGCCGCCGCCGAGGGGAAGGTCGGGCACGGGGGCGGGCAGGAAGCCAGCCTCGCGCTTGTAGTTGGGGCCGGGGCCGGGAGGCGACGGGGGCGACGGGGGCTTGGGCGAAGGGGGCGACGGCGGGCTGGGGGGTCCGTAGATGATGTCCCAGTCGAAGTGGGGCGGGGGGGTCCACGGGTGCGGCTCAATCCAGTCGTCGGGAATGCCGCCGTGTCCGATGACGTCCGGCGGGTCGGAGTAGGAGTCGTCGGGGATGCCGCCGTGGCCGATGACATCCGGCGGGTCGGCGTAGGTGTCGACGGGCACGGCGCCGGCGAGGCGGGAGACCAGCAGGGTTGCCAAGAGGGCGGGGCCGGCGGCGCCGGGAGCGAGGGTGAAGGCCTTCATCTTGGTAAGGAAAGAGGTGGCGGCTGTGGCTTTACAAGAGGGCGAAAATTGTGTTATTGCTTGCTGAGGCTGGGGAGTCAGGGCTCGTTGGAGTTGAAAGAATGCTGACGAGCAGTGATCGAGAGCCGAAGCTGAGGGAGTGAAGGGAGGAGCTGGTGGTTGCTACTGGTTCCTCTGAAGCCTGCGAACATGATCTCTTTATACATGTCACGAAATGAGCATCTTGTTGTTCACGTGCAGAAACAAAACAGCCTTCCGCTGTGAGGCCAACGAACGGATGCTCGCGGAGGACTGTTGAGAGGCGCTTTGCATGGTTGAGGTCCAGTTGTTTGCTGGAGATTTTGCCTTTGCTGAGTGTGTGCTTTGTTCGTCTCTGTGCAAACAAAGTTATTAACTCAAAGAATTGTTGGTGCCTGTCAACTCACTTCTGCCCTGTGGACACGAGCACGTGTTAGCCAAATGCGGCATGGGGAGATGTCGATTAGGGTTTTGACGTGGTCGACAAGGTGACCGGGTGCGCTGGCGATCTACTTATTTTGGGTAGGGTCCGGGTGATAGACGTGCCGGTTAAGGTTTGGTGCGGAGGTAAATCAAAACGCCACAAAGGGGAATTTAGCTCACCGGTTTCCCGCAGAGGAACTAACCGTATGGAGAGCTGCAGCCGCGACGACCGTAACCGGTACCTGAGTTTGACAGATCGTCATATACGAATGTAGGTGGCCAGGAATTCTGGGGAAAGATGCGGGGCCGGCCGGATCTGCGCCGTCGTATTTCACCAGATCATGGCACTTGGGCGTATTACGGGCTATAGTAAGCGGTCAACTTGACGCACAAGACATTCCGCTCAATGTAAGAAGCTATGTGGAGAGAGGAACATATTGGGCTTGAAGATGGTGTACGATACCTGACACTCGAGTTCGCAACGGTGCCACTTTGGCAACTGCTTGACTCAAGAAAGACTCATCCACACCGCCCCGGTACTGTTATTAAGCTACTGTTTACTTTCGTGAGGCTTCGGGAGACTTTCGACTGCGCTTACTACTGGTGCCAAGAAATCCGGGATCCGACTGCGCTGAGCAATCCCTGTGCGGGGAAAGGGGTATCACGAATTTCTGTGCCAGTCACACTTGGACACATTCTAAGACTGGCTCGTTCAGACAGCTACTTGACGTGTGTTTCCTTGGCAATTATGTATTTGGATTCGCATATGATGCAACTTCCGAGAATGCAGGTACAGGTGATAACTCAGATTTGAGCCTCTCAAGGAGGGTCACGTCAGAGAAATGCACCTACTAGCATCGTCACCCAGAACTGCACCTTGGTGATGAGGCTTTCGGTAATACGATGCACGTCGACTCAAACCTCTTCGCTAAGCGTGTAAGCCAAGAGTTCTCCGGCGATCTTCTAATCTCCGGCCGTCCCAGTGGACATGGATGAGTGATCTTCTAGGCCATTAGCAAATCGGTTCTGATTGGAACGGATATACGGTCACTACCGGAGCCGACGATCCAAGTACAGTATTTTTCACGCTACTATCGCGGTTGATTATTATTTGCTATTACTTCTTCATTCGGCCTTGACAAACCGCCATGGGAAGATAGAACCTCATTTCAGAGGAGCCGGTGAGATGGAAAGCCTTCAGAATATCCCGAGAGATCAGGGTCTGCACGTGGAAAAGTTTTTCGGTAATGCCTGGAGAAACCCTGACACGAATCGTCATCAAACTTACCAAAGGATCTCCTGGGATAAACTTTGTATCTGTGCAGCCGGTTGGGAATCCCAACTCGCAGACTACATGCATTGCTACCGTGGAATGATGGCGGCGCTCGTATTCCTCAAGAAGAAGATTCCATTAGTTGCCCTGATGCTAGAGAAAGTCGAACGTGTGTATGTTTGTCAGAAGCACGAAAAGTGACAACCCGGAATCGCCCGGATCGAGCACACGTCTACGAATAACTTTGTAGACTACCTTGAAGATAACTCGAAAGGGGCTATCAAATCTACTATCAATGATGGATTCATGATGGCCCTTTCTTTTCTCTAATTTGTTGCCCTGACAAGGGAGCAGTGTACCGTCAGTGCCATCGCTTCCATTCTACTTCCGCGCAAAAGCAATCCAGGTCCTCTACAATGGCTCGGCACTGTCCTGAAAACTGTGTGCATTAGTTTGTTGTTATTATCAGACGTACAGCTCCTAAAAAAGCTTCGTCGAATATGAGCTTGTCATTACTTTTGTAGCTTTCGAAAGGTTATGACTCTCGGTAGCCTTAGGGTTTGCTGAAGTTTTATTCAGAAGCCAACATAGATATATCAGTGATAATTATCGATCACTAACGGCCTCTGAATTAATAAGAGAGAGAAAGAATCTTTCGAGGGTGTAGAAAAAGATTTCCAACTCTGTATGTAGAAATTCCATCAGGCGTGCAGATACCTTTGTGCTTTCTCTTTCCATTTCTGCTTTCTTCCGGCTATGATGGTACCCATTCAGACTCTACTCATTTGAATAATTCAAACACACTCAAGTCACACTCGATGACACTGAAGAGTACCTCTCATCCTGTGCTTCACTCGAGACCTCAAGACACACGGAATTCTCAAGATAAAAGCCACGCTCAATCATTCTCTGATTGCTTACTTTTTCTCTACGTACAACTACATGATCTAAACGTAACCGCTGTGCGTATGGAACGCCAACTCACAGTCGCAGACCAACCTAACCAGCATCACCTTCGCACGACACTCCCTCCGCCCACCCCTCCTCCTTCCTTCAGCGTCCCTCTCTCGTATCCACTTCCGGACGACCGCCCACTGCAGTCCAGACACACACACACACACACACACCCTCATACTGATTATTAGGTAAAAGCGCCGCCATTGGAACCAGCCGATGGCGTCACCTGTGGTACAAAAAATAAGTCTGCTCAGGGATAGGAAGAGAACGTCGTCGGAGCAGGAAAAAAAAGGGATGATAGAAACGAAAAGAAAAACGGTGAGAGACACGTTTCCTTCATACTCGTACTCATACAGATCGCCCACGTGTCTTTCGTACCGACGTCGGAAGTAGAGTTGCTAAAGATGGTAATGACGAGAGGTAGTGAGGCGAACAAGGGAGAAAAAAGAAATTAAGAATATCAGCGTAGGAAAGCAGAAACAGAAATAACGCCGTCGCCATGCTATATAAAACAGATGCTAATGCAGATGCTAATGCAGATGCTAATGCAGATGCTAATGCAGATGAAAACTGAAGGAAAATGACTCAGATCTATGAAAGGAACAGCTCTGCGCTTTCTTGACTTCTTGCCGTCGTTTACTCATTTACTCACCCAGAGATCCCCTCTTTACTGGCATACGCCACCGCGAGGTACATGTCGTCCCCGTGCCGCGTCGGCGTCAACTTCGGCGCCCACATGGGCGTCTTGATCGCGACATCGCCCTGACCACCTCCTTGGCGCCCCGGCCAGTTCGCTTGCTGCTGGTCCGGCGGCAACGCCGCACTGCTCTTGCGAGCCTGGTCCGGATCGTGGTCGAGCTGCTGCGCACCATCGCCCCTGATGATCTGCCCCTGCGGCGTGTGCGGACTTCTGCCGCCAGCCGCCGCCGCCTTTCTCGGCGGGGTGGTGCTGTTAGGCATGGGCGGCGGCGGCGTGTTCGCGCCGCTGTTGATGATCAACAGCCCGTTCCCCTCGTGGCCGCGACGACGTGCCTGCAGCCCTCCCTTAGGTGAACCGTTACTGCCACCCGCACCGTCATCACCTTCGTGGTGTTGTTGCTGCACGCGCGGACTAGGCGTCGCCGTTCTCGGTCCGGAATTCGGACTGGTTCTCGGCACCGCTTGATTGCTCGCGCGAGGTACCTTGGGATACTTGATATCCGAGATCGGGCTCTTGTCTTCCACACTGCTGCCGTCACTATGCTGTGGCGGCGTAGTGTTCAGTCTCAGTGTGGACGATGACGCGGGTGCCGTGACGGTCGCGTGAGGATGATGGCTGTGGCTTGCATCCAAGCCCACTCCGCCGCCCAATTGCTTCGCCGAAGTGTCGGACTCGTCCTCTGGCGGCGGGCTCGGGTCACCTGGCGACGCGCTCTCGAACGACGTCATCGACGCGCTCGACGTGGAGCGCTGGGGACCTTTGGCCAGCGGTGGACGTGCCGTTTGGCGGGGTTGACGAGGCGGACTCCGGGGTTGAGGCGGGAGTGGGGGCCTGTAGGCGTGGTATTGGTTGGCAGTGGGTTGTCCGGCCGACGACGACGGCGTCGATGACGACCATGGGAGCGGGCCGTTGCGATGATTGGCAGCGCTGGGAACAGGCGGTGGTGCTTGACGACTCTGATCTTGTTGCTGCTGGTGATCATGACGAGCAGCAGCAGGAACAGCTTGACCGACAGGTGGTTGTGGTGGGGGCTGTTGACGCAGGGCGGGTGGGTTCGCTTGCGAGCCCTGCAGCGGCGCCGGCGCTTGCTGGCCAGTCGTTCTCCCGGGAAGATGGGCGAGAGACGGCTGGGGCGGCACTCCCCGGTTCTGGGCGACAGCAGAAACAGCAGCAGGCGTTTGGTGCATGTGCGTGGACTGTGGGGCCGTCGCGCTGGTCTGAGCTTGCCGTTGTGGAGACGGGCGCGAAGTGGACGAGGAGTGGCCAAGAGGAGCCTGCTGCGGCCCGCTGAAGCCGCCGGCATCGCTGGTCGCGTTCCTGTAACTCTCGGGCGGCGTTTGCATGATGCTCGTTGGCGGGCTGGTGTAATATGCCGGGATGTAAGATGAGCTGGCGGTGGAGTTGGTACCGGTGAACTTGGTGCTGCCGCTCGAAGCGCTGCTGCTGTGTGGATCTGGCGGAAGCGTCGCGGGCAGTGCCGCGGGCGGATGGTACAATGGCAGCGGCGGTTTAGCTACATTGGGCGGTCTTGCTACTCCGATCCTTAACGGAGACGGAATTGGCGGCGGAGAGGGTGTCGGCTGGCGGGTGATTTGCCGTCCCTGAGGCGGAATCGCGACAGACAATGACGGCTGCCGAGAGTTTTCGACCGGGCTTTCCGTGTATTCCTCTGCAAAGCTCGGCGGAGGTCTGTAGGGTCTGACGGGCGGAACCTTGGCGGGTGCATCTTGGCGCGGGGGAACCTGCACAGCTCGTACCGGATACATGGATTTGCGCACGGCGGTGTCTTCCTCGAAAAGGGTGGCCTGACTCATTGAACTGTCCCTCTTCTTTTTCTTCTCGATGAACGGCGTCGACGTAGGCACCGGAGACTTCGGCACAGGCAGAGGCTTGCGGGGATACACTGGCTCCGGCTTGTCCGGCAAGAGCTGGGACGCGGTTCTGCTGCTCGAGAAGCTCGCGGCAGAGGCAGCGGGCGAGTACTCAGTGATGGCAAGGCCGATGCTCTCCAGCGGCGTCGGGGCCCGCTGGTGCCGCGGCGGAGACGGATCGACGACTCTCACCTGGGGGACGGTGATTCCACCAGTGCCAACGCCTGCCCCGTTGCGCGGATCCCTGCGATTGCGTGGGGGGGATGGGAACTGTGCCATGGCAGACGGCGAAATGGCGACACTGTCGTGCGAGGGCGGCGTCAGCGCGAACGCCGACATTCCCTGCTTCTCGGCGGCTTCCTCCTCTTTCTTCCTATCGCGTCTGCGCAGGCAGGCGAGCAGGAACAGCACACCCGCTGCCAAGGCAACTGCCGCAACACTGGCCACAGAGATGCCGACGATCTGAGCGGTGCTCAGTCCACTGCCATGGTCCGATGACGATGCCGCAGCAGCGGCCGCAGCCGAGGAAGAGGCCGAGGACTGGGAAGTGGTGGGTGACGCGGCCTCAGAAGTGGTGGACGCGGCCGCCGTAGACGTATCCAAGGTTGAGCTGGAGCTAGTGCGCGACGAGGATCTGGACGAGGTCGAAGAGTTCCGCGTGCTCGTCGTATTCGTGACATGAGTGGAGCTGATCAGAGTCGACGATGCAGCCGATGCAGTAGTGCTCGTGGTGTGAGCCGTGAACGTCAACGTGCTGTGAGTAGGTGTCACAGCGCCGTCCTGGCCGGAACATATGCCGTACGTCGCTGCCAGGCCGGAGACGGACGAGGAACACGAGGTGAAGGCGCAGCCGTAAGCCGCTTCTCCCAACGTAAGCCCAGTGGTGCTATATTGCGAGCACAGACACTCCAGATCACCTGAACTCGCACAACCCAAAGGCCACTCGTCGAACAGGATCGACCGAAAACAGCTCCGTGCGCATTGCGGGACGAGGACCTGCAGGGCCGTCGGCAGAGACAGCGCGGTCGAAGTCTGGGTCGTTGTGGCCGTGCTAATTGTTGTTGAGGCGGCTTGCGGGAATGCTGAGGCGAGAGACGGCGTGAAGATGATAAACTTTTTATGCAAAGCGGGAAACATATTTCTACAGAACTGCACATGCTGGCGTTAAAACACGCACGGGGTTCAGGCCGTGGCACGAACCTGAAAGAAGCCTAATTGAGTATTAAGGCATTTAGCTGAAGGAGCGAATGTAGTCGGGCGGATTATTAGCAGCCGGTCAACGGCTGGTTAGTGGGACTAGGCGGAAAAGAGACAAAATGAAAAGGGACCCAGAAAAGAGAAATAATTTGAAAAAACGATCAGACGAATTTCGTGTCAAAGAGCATGCATGGCGGGTATGGCTGAGCGAAAGGTTTGTTGATATGTACTCGGTCGCGCCGCTGGCAAGCGCCCAGCAACGCACCGCTGTTATTTGCAGCATTGCAATAGGGCGCCCGCTGCACATAGCAACGCAGGGCGACTGCAGCGAAGCGCCTCACAGCAGCAAGGCGAGCGCTCGTTGGCTCCGTCGAGTCGACAGGTTGGCGGCACGCAGATAGGTTGGCGGCGAAGCTGCGGTTAAGCGCTGGACGGACGGTTTGGGAGCGGGTCAAGCCACAAGCGGTAGCGCTCGGCGGGCCAGCGGACGGGCGGCGCTTACACGCTGAGCAGAAAAGCAGCCGCCAGCCCACACCGTGCTTGAAACCTGCTGTGCGATCGGTGTGACGTTCTGGCTCGATCCTGAGGACCGACCGGTCAAAGGGGATGTCGACGGCTTATGTGTACGTCTAAGCCTCAGGCCTGCTCAACACCACAGCACAAGCAGGGAGAGCCCGGCGCCGGAAGCGCATCCGCCCTCGTGGCCTGGATAGCGCTCCCGCGCAGCGCCACTTTTTTGCCCTCCGTGGTGCTTTGGACGTCGAAGGCTGTGGACTGACGCTGAAACGCGATCGTCGCCGTGTCGCTGTACGGCCTACCTGCTTGCGTGCTCGCTCGGCTTACCTGCTGGCTCGCAGTGCGCGCACCGTCAACTTAGCCTCCGTGGCGTTTTTGCAATCAAGCCAAGCTCGCGGCAGGCCGTGGCAGGGCGAACACGGGCACGTCGGGAACGGCAAGCCGCGGCGGCCGATGGCGTGCAGCACCTGCAGGGAGACAGCGAATCAAGGGGCCTGACGCCACCACACCTGACCTGTTTCGCTGCCAGGCAGCTGCTCGCGAACCACGGATCGCAGCCAGCGGCAACGGCGAGCTTTTTTTTCTCTCCCTCGAGCCATGCACAATCTGCAATGCCGACGCCCGAGCCGAGGGCGGAAAATTTCGAAATCTTAGAGGGGCGCTTTGGCGCAGCGCCCCCGAGCAATGGCGCGCCGCGCGCTGATAAGCGGCGCGGGCTGCAGAGCGTTCTCGAAGCACGTAGCGGCAGATCATTCACATGCGCTGCGACACGAATTGCTATCCGCCCACTAGCTATACTTCCCACGGGCCATGATCTGTATGGCAGGAGATACGGCCCCATTGTCACGCCGGCCGGATCCAACGACGGCCACTGCCAGCCATGCCGTCGCCGTCCAGCGCACACCTCCCGAACCCGCCGCCCCGAGAGTAGCGCCGCGCCGCGAGGCCGGGAAGCGCAAAAATCGGCGTGGCGCCAGGCATGTTGAGGGCAGAGCCGCAAGGAGTGCAGGCAGGAGTCGCAGGAGTGATGGTGATGGTCGGCCTACACGCGTCCGTAGTGGGCGACGTGCACGCCATGGGAGCCGTGCTCTGTCCTCCCGCTCTCTGCTAGTGGGGAGAGAAGGCCGGAGAGCCGCAAGAATAAAAATAACAGGCTCGACTCCTCGTGAAAAATGTAGATTTTGTGGGTCTGCCAAACCCCGACAAGACTGCGACCGCACGCGCTGGTGCCGAGACGGTCATCCCCGCTAGACCCAGCCTCCCTGTGATGCCGATGGCGACGCTGACGACTCCGCCGCCAGGGAGCCAAGTGCGAGCCACAGCTCTCCTGGTGTTGTGTTGCTTTAAGGACCCGCCCTGATCACCACTCCCGTGCCACCTCCAACACAGCCCGTATACCCAGTCGATCCCGCCGCCGCACGCGCGCAAAGCACGTACGCCCCATTGAAATTGCCCTCTCGTCAAGCCCTCCTCAACCCACCACGCATTGTGAGACTTGCCCCCGTCCCGGGCTGAGAAAAAAAGCGCCGCCTGTTGAGGCCCGACTGCACCTCGAATCTCGCCAGCACCTTTGTCCTGTGCGGTTCCCACCCTCCACGTACATCCGGACCCATACACCGCCGAGTCGAGTGGTCCAGAGCGTAGATCCGACCCTCTCGCCTCGCATCAGCTGGTCTTCTTTGTTGCGGCGTGAGCGGGAACGTCATAGCTTCTCCGTACCCACCCGCACATATGAACCCCCAATGGGACCTCCACGCCTCCGCCGAAGACTGGCACCTTTTTGCGGAGATGGCCTCCAACTCCAGGGACGGGCCAAACCATGGCAGTGACCACCAGGATGATGACACCAAGAGAAGAAGCGTTCCCCAAATCGTCACCGACGGCACCAACTCCCCCGACGAGCCCATGACCGCCTCCAGCGAAACAAAACCGAAGGGCAAGCGAGTGGGCTTCACCTCCGCTCCCTCTTCCGGCGACGACTCACCTGCAGACGGCAACCACTTGCAACCGCGACCCTTTTCCACCTACGGCGCTCTCCCCTCGAACCCCACCTCGGGCGCCACCACCCCCCTTGGAGAAGGCTACCTCTCGCCTACCCCCACCCGCCAGAGCGCCCCTCCGGCTCCTGATGAGCTCGTCAAAGCCGTGCACAAGGCCTTTGGGCAGCCCCTGCCCGCCAAGCCCAAGCCCGCCATCCGGAAGACGCCATCGCTCCGCATGAGCAACCCTTTCTCCTCCCACCCAGACTCGGATAACGAAGACACGCCCGCGAAGAGATCGAGGAACGAAGCCCTGGACCGTGCCAACCGGTTGGCCAAGAGCGTAGGCAGTGCCTCGGCGCCGTCGTCGAGGAGGAATTCGTTCGATGAGAAGAAGGCCGAGGCCGGACCCTCGAGACCGAAGACATTCGCTCCAGGCGCCAAGCGAAGCCGCAAGACCGTCTTGCTTGAGGATGTCGTTTCCAACGACGAGGAGGAGGATGAAGCCGCATTGGCGAAGAAGAAGGCCCGGGAAAGCACGCTGGACGAGGCGAAGAAGCTGGTGAGGAACCACACCCGGAAAGGTCCCGAAAGAACCTCCCTCCACGCCGAGCCCATGCCTCTCATCTCAAGACCTACCACCCCGACCATGGAGCGCGCCTTCGACGACTATGTCGCTCCGCCTCCTAGGTACCGTGGCGGCATCTTCGGTGCTTTGCTCAACCTCTATGGCGCCCAAGGTGGCTTCCAGGGCGGCGTGCAGGGCAACCAATGGACGCATTCCCGCACCAACAGCAACACAACGCTGGGCAGCGGCATGTCCACGCCCGGCGGCATTACGCCTGCCATTGGGACGCCCCAGCAGTCTCCCCCGGCTTCTGGTACCAGCACTCCCGTGACTCCGGGCCAGAGGCGGCATTGGTACCACCGCAGCCACTATCCCCCCCAGCAGTCGCAGACTTCTTTGGCACAGCTGGTCGGCTCGTCATCGATGCTTGCCTCGCCGGGCACGTCAATCGATTTCGAGCAGGGCGTTTCTGACCATATGAAGCGCTCCTCGCGACCGGGCATGGGCAAGCGGACGCGCAGCGGTGGTGCCATCACGTCCGCCATGCAACGCCTGAGCAAGCCGCGCCTGGAAGACGAGATCCGCATCACGGTGCACATCTCCGAGGTCATGGCGCGCCAGCGGTACCTGATGAAGCTGTGCCGGGCGCTGATGAAGTATGGTGCCCCGACGCATCGTCTGGAAGAATGCATGAAGATGTCGGCGCGCATTCTCGAGATTGAAAGCCAGTTCCTGTACATTCCCGGCTGCATGATCATCTCCTTCGACGACTCGTCCACTCACACGACCGAGGTCAAGCTCGTCCGTGAGAGCCAGGGCGTCGACCTAGGCAAGCTGCGCGAGGCGCATGCCTGCTACAAGGATGTCGTGCACGACCGGATCGGCGTCGAGGAGGCAACCCAACGCCTTGAGGAGATCATGAAACGTCCTCAGAAGTTCAAGCCGTGGTTCTTGGTCCTGATGTACGGTCTCGCGTCTGCATCCGTTGGTCCATTCGCGTTCCAGGCTAGGCTGATCGACCTTCCCATCTGTTTCATCCTGGGATGTCTGGTCGGCTTCCTGCAACAGATTGCCGCCCCATCATCCACGCTCTTCAACAACGTCTTCGAGATCAGCGCTGCCGTCCTGACGTCTTTCCTTGCCCGTGCTTTCGGTTCGATCAAGGGTGGTGAAATCTTCTGTTTCTCCGCCCTGGCCCAAAGTAGTATCGCTCTGATCCTTCCCGGTTACATCGTCCTGTGTGCCTCTTCGGAACTGCAGTCCAAACATCTGGTTGCCGGCTCCGTCCGGATGGTGTACGCCATCATCTACTCGCTCTTCCTCGGTTTCGGCATGACCATAGGCATCGTGCTCTTCGGTGTCATGGACAAGGGCGCGACGTCCGCGCACGAGTGCAGCAGCCAGATGCCGACCAACTACACCTTTTTCTTCGTGCCCGCCTTCACCATTTGCCTGTGCATCATCAACCAGGCCAAGTGGAAGCAGATGCCTGTCATGGTCATCATCTCGTTTGGTGGTTACGTCGTGACCAAGTTCAGCAGCGAGCGCTTTCAGGGCAACACGCAGATCAGCAGCACACTGGGCGCGCTGGCCATTGGCGCCATGGCGAACCTGTACTCTCGTCTCGGCACCAAGGCTGACAACTTCTTCCTCGACATGTATGAGAACCACGTGCGCCCTCGCTACCGCTCCCTGCGCCGCAAGGTCACCGGCAGGAAGGAGGAGCTGCGCAAGTCGTACAAGGTGGCCGAGGATATGCTGCCGCCCTCGTCGTCCAGCGCCTCCGAGATCTACACGCCTCGCACGCGCAAGGTCGGCTACGGTGTTGCCGCCGCCGCCATGCTGCCCGCTATTTTCGTGCAGGTCCCGTCCGGTCTGGCTGTGTCAGGCTCGCTCATCTCCGGTATCACCTCTGCCGACCAAATCGTCCACAACACCACGGGTACCACGACGGACCTGCAGGCCGATGGCACCGTGAACAGCGCTGCTTTCTCCGTTGGTTACTCTGTGATCCAAGTCGCCATCGGCATCACCGTCGGTCTGTTCCTGAGCGCGCTGGTCATCTACCCCTTTGGGAAGAAGAGAAGTGGTTTGTTCAGCTTCTAAGCCAGCAGGCAAAGAACGTTGTGGCTGCTCACCTTCATCATCAAAAATAGTGTCATCGCTGGCCGATGTACACAACTCGATTCCGCATCGCATCCTTCCTTAGAACCATCTCTTTACAGTGTGCTTTTTCTTTGTTTTCTTCTCAACTCATGTCATGACTCTGAGCGTTCGTTTGTCTGGTATTTTCCGTCTCGTCATGCGTTTTCTCGCTTGCCTGTTTCGTTGGATCGTTCGTTTTCCGTCCTTGATACCACACGGCATCCTCTCTTTTTCCTCCGCAAACGAACAGTTCATCCAGCATACTTAGACCGTGTCGTTCATTTATCATTTGTTGCATTTAGTATAGACCAAGCGGGAGCATTCTAGACTGGTGTTCAAAAGGGGTGGGATATGACAGTAGCGCGTTGGAAAAGGTGTTCAAGTCGAGCGTCTTGTTGTTTCCTGTTTGTTTAATTCTCGTTTCCTGGATTTCTCCATTTTCATCTCTGCCTCACCTGGGGAGGAAAAGAAGGGGGACGGCCAAAGTCATGTACTCTTCCTCTTCTGTTTTACGTTGCCTATTTCTTCCCTTTGGGTTGTGTATGGTCATGATCCTCCTCTCTTCCCCAGAGTATTTTCTGTTTTCCTTTTTACCGCTTGCCAGCGTTGAAGCGTTGTCTGCTCTGATATCTCCTTTAGCGTTTTGCTGTTTCCTCCTCCTTCGAGTTGAGCTGCCTGTTTTCTTTTTTCTTGGCGCATGGTTCTGGCGTTCATACTTGCCTCCTCTTGCCTTTTCCACCTTTTTCTTGGTTAATGTCAACTTTTACGAAACTCAAAAAATCTGGAAGGATGAGGGGGCCCTGTTTCGTTTGGTAGCATTGGGTTTGTCTGGGTTCATTCAAATGGCATCGGTTTCGCCTCTTGCATTTTGAAGATAAATGAGTGTGTGAAGGTGAAGCTGTGAATCCAAAGTTTGAAGTCCACGGAATCTATTCTCGATATCGACTCTCACCGCCGGGAGTTTCCGCTAATCCTTCCGATGCAACATGTGGGCTCCTCGTGACGAGCGTGTACGTGCGTCTGTGTGTACGTGTCTGGGTTGAGTGACTAATGTCCAGGATTGGTGCAGGGAGGAGTTATTTCCGCGGCTGGCGCATGCGTTGATTCATTTTATGTCCGTGATGCGCGTGACGACGACCGTGCTTGCGGTTACGGTACGGTGCGGTAAAGGTACGGCCTTCGGAAGTAGGAGGGAAAAACAAAATATCGCAGAAGCAGAGACGGCCGGGGTAGCGAGGAAGAAACGCTTCTCGCAACCTGTGATAGCGTTTGCTTTACTCAGACATGGCGGATCTATGGTCTCGGCAAATCGAACCGGGGAAGGAGAGACCCTATTTTCAACCCCGCATCCGCTTGTTGGTCGGCTGAACTGCGAATGCTAGTTTGAGGATGCCATGCAGGTGATGAAGAGGGTGATCGCTAGCAATCGTGGTACGTATGCAGCACTGGCCCCCTCACGGGACTCAGTGTCACGCACGCCCACCTCCCCTTGCCGCCATGCTGTTTATGGCCGCACAATTCCGTTTATTAGCGAGCGAACGGATGAGAGAGAAGCTCGCGCGCGCGTGCGAACACGGGGCATGGCCATCAGTGACATCAAAGGGAAATGCCCGAAGTAGAACCACTTTCGGTAAGCAGGCGAGCGAACGACGATCAGCGGGTTCTTTTCGAAAGTGGTTCAAAAGTGCGGCGCATATGGGTATTGTGGGCATGGAAAACCAAAAAAGAAGCCGAAGTGTCGCTCTCGGTTTCCTTCGACGGTGCCGGTGGCATTCACTAATCATCCAAAGAATGTCGCTCGCACTCTGAGAGAGGTCGCGCTATCGAAGGGGGGCTGGGCCAGGCACATGAAGGAGCGAAGACCAGGTACCCGCGGGTAACCTCAGCCGAAATACCCACTTGTCGCGCTAGCTCTTCTCAGGACCGTAAGCCACAGAGAAAAGAGGTCAGCTACCCTACTATTTCGATTAGCTCCGCGACGCTAACAGCGAGGTATGATTACTCGTGGAGTGGATGAAGGGCAAAGCGGATGAAGGAAGGGTAATGAAAGAGCGAGAGCACGGTGCTCGCTCTCCTTTACAATTTTGGAATCCTGGGCCCCTATCCCGACCGTCCATCGTCAGCGCATGATGATGCATGAGCGCACGCTCGTGTAAGTGGGTTTTGTCATGGGTTGGTAGGCCGTAGGGCTGATGCTTCTGCGTCCCTGCTTGACAAGGTGAGACCTCGAGAACGTCCGTTCGTCCTCCGTTAATTCGGCGGATTTTTCTGAAGCGATTCGTCATTATTCCATGACAGAGGAAGAGCAAGCCACCGCCGATCACCCGGAAACAACGGTCGCTCGTTAACACCGATGTATATAGGGGTTGGGACGTGTACGAAGCGAGGGACAAGGGGGGCGTCAGATACCGAGGCTGTGTTGCCAGCAGATCGCTCCGATGCGCGATGCTTAATGGTGACAAGCGTGCGGTTCGCAGACAAAGACAAGGGTGGATTGCGTAGCTTACTCGTAATCGCCACCCTGTTCCTTTCACCCTCGTGGCTGAGAGGGGAGCAGAGTAAACAGAGCGTCGGCCAAAAGCAGCATGTAGGGGCTGCTGGGGTGGAGACGAAGCGAAGAAGGGGCAAGAGTGAAACCTGAGACAGCGTTGCGCAATGGATAGACGCTAGCCGGAGTAGATCATGTTTTCTCTCCCTTTACGGAGTAGATGGAAAAAAGACCTCTGGCATAGAGAAAGACCGTGGTGCACAACAAGATGGATTTGATAGAGAAGGAACTTGGGCGAATGGGCACTGCATTGCTGCCAGATCATATACAAACGGTCACATTTCGGCAGGACCCTGTACCAGCACACAGGACCAGGCGTCCAGGCCATGTGGCCTTTTTTTTTTTTCTTTCCCAGACGCCACCTCTGTTTTTGCAGGAGCGTGAGAACTGCCAGGAAGAGCGGTCGAGCAGCTGTGGCGAGACTAGGAGATGAGATGTGCGGTGCATGAAGCATTAGTGGACCGTTTTCTTGCAAGTGAGATGACCGCACGCGGTTTCCCCGGATAAATGCCATGTTGGGAGATGGTGGGCGAGCATCGAAATTTGACAGCTGCCGTTCCCCGGATAGTACACTAGGTAGCAGGCGGTGGCAGTTTCACGACCACATGGCAAATATCCCGACATCCCTACCAGCCTGCCGTTCGTGCGGGCAATTTTCTAGACGCTCGGCGTGGAGCCTGGCGCCGGAGCTTGGCACATTTGACGAACGTTGGATCAGCGCAGCAGCAGGAGAGTTGCCCGGCGGCCAAACAGTTGGTCCAGCTGTCCGGTGTGGCGTAAGGCGGGCTGGCGGTGGTTGGGGGGCGTTTGACCGTGGACAGGCGCCATTGGCCAGTGGGCCATCGCGCCCTTGCGGATCAAGCGCGCCAGATGCAAGGAACGGTTCCAGAACAAAGTGAGCTCCACCGCGGCCGCTGCAGCGCTGCCCCGATCCAGAGCCGAGTGTGAAGGCATCTGCAAGGACAAGCGGCAGGCGGCCGGTTTCAGCAAGGCCGGCTGGCATCGCGGGCATGGGCATGCTGGTGGTGAGGCTCGCTGGAGATCCGATGCTGCACAGGGGGCGATCAGGCTAGAGGCCGCGGCTCGCATCTGGAGGGTGTGGAGATCCTGAGTCGTGGAAATTGATGCCACGAGGCTCTCGCAGTGCGGGCGCGCGCAAGCGACCAGCGCTTCTGCCGACAGCCCTCCCATTGGCAAATGGCGCAGATCACAGGGCCTGTTTGGGACGCGCGCGGCGACGAATGTGGGCATTCGGCCGCCGCACGCCGGCACTGTGACGATCGTTGCTTCGCAGCACGCAGCCCTCAGCCCGCAGGGCTCCAGAGCGGCCACCGATCCGCAACGGCACTGGGGGCTTGGGCGGGCGGGTGTTCTTGTATCGCGCTGAGACCGCGTGCAACACCGCAGGCAGCCCCCGGCGAGGCGGCCGCGACGCGCAGGGCGGGCCCCTTTTTCTAGCCTCGTTCTGGAAGGGCTGGAGGGCGGTGATACTGGGCCCGTCGGGGATGAGGACGAGGGTGCGCGACGGCTGCTGCAGCGCGGCGGGCCAGGGTCCGGTGATTCGGCGGGCGCCGTCTGATCTGCGGCGCCGGCTCGACTGGCATGGCAGACGCACCTCAGGCGGCGGGGCGCGTCGACCTGCAACCTGCGACAGGCAGTGCCGCAGCGCCGGGAGACGGCTGGCGACATGCGGCGATGATGAGAGGAGCGGGCGGGCGGCGAGGGCCAGCGCGCGGGCGTGCAGCGGGTTAGGCATGGCGGCGGCGGGCGCGCAAATTGAGGCCGGCGTGCCATCGCGTGAGGCCGGAGGGTTAGCACTGGCTGAGAAATTGGGTGATTTGCTGTGCACATCTCGCCCACCCATATCCGCCATCGCTCGCCTTTAGCCTCGACAGGCGCAAAGTCTCCTTGGCCCGCTATCCCCGATTCGGCCGCCCTCGCCCGCTGGGGCTCCCCTTAACCGCGTCGTAGTCAGCATCCGCGCAGTTCTCTTGAGCCCGCCGTCCACCTCCCCGTCCGTCCTTTTCCTTGTGTTGCACTGCGTCTCCCCCATTGCGCGCCTGCGGCCTCTTGTCGTCTCCAGCTGCGTTATAACTGGCGCCAGCACTCGACCTGCGAGCGCGCCCCCGTGCCCCCCCAGCCGCACCCTCTCTTCCGCTCGCTCCCTACCCACGCCGACGGCTGAGTCGGATTCGCCTGCCGTTCATCTCCTTCACCTGAGCTCCTCGGCAACGATCGACCGCTCTGAAACTCAAACCCTCCTGCTCGACCCGCGCCCACTCCTACTCTCCCACCCCAGCGCCACGCCCTCAGCGACGGTCGAGTCGTGCACTTCTCTCATTGAACCACGCCCGATCTCCTTGTAATAGCAGGTGAGCCTCAATTGCCTGCGCCAGCACACACTCCCTTCCTCACCGCTGCCCCGTCCCGAGCCGCGCGCGCCGCCTCCTCGAGCCGCCCGTCACGCGCGTCTCCTCGCTCACGCACAGCACCGACCTTGCTAACTCGCATGCAACCACAGCCCTTCCGTACCTCTGCGGGCCTTTGTGCGGAAGCATTTCATTTTCATCGCATCCATTTTCCAGTTTGATTGCCAGACACCCGCGCACCGCCAGTCAAGATGGGTTGCGGAATGAGCACAGAAGAGAAGGAGGGGAAGCAGAGGAACGAGGAGATTGAGAACCAGCTCAAGCGGGACAAGATGATGCAGCGCAACGAGATCAAGATGCTGCTCCTGGGTGAGTGACGCCGCCTGCGATGGGCCAATTGATGGGGCTCGCCTGCTGACAGTCGCCGCAGGTGCCGGTGAATCTGGCAAGTCGACCATCTTGAAGCAGATGAAGCTCATCCACGAGGGCGGCTATTCGCGCGACGAGCGCGAGTCCTTCAAGGAAATCATCTTCTCCAACACTGTACAGTCGATGCGTGTCATCCTCGAGGCCATGGAGTCCCTGGAGCTGCCATTGGACGACCAGCGCTGCGAGTACCACGTCCAGACCATCTTCATGCAGCCCGCACAGATTGAGGGCGACAGCCTGCCCCCGGAGGTTGGCAACGCCATCGCAACCCTGTGGAAGGATGCTGGCGTGCAGGCTTGTTTCCAGCGCTCGCGCGAGTACCAGCTCAACGATTCGGCGAAATAGTGAGTCGATCATCTCATTTCGCATGCGGCAGGTTCGCACCACGCTGTCGGATGGTTACTGACGCCCGAGCCCCTTACAGCTACTTCGATTCGATCGACCGTATCGCCGCCCCCGACTACATTCCTAACGACCAGGATGTCCTTCGCTCGTGTGTCAAGACGACCGGTATCACTGAGACGACCTTCATCATCGGCGACCTCACCTACCGCATGTTCGACGTCGGTGGTCAGCGCTCGGAACGTAAGAAGTGGATTCACTGCTTCGAGAACGTCACCACGATCCTCTTCCTCGTCGCCATCTCCGAATACGACCAGCTGCTTTTCGAAGATGAGACGGTGAACCGTATGCAGGAGGCGTTGACGCTTTTCGACTCGATCTGCAACTCGAGATGGTTCGTTAAGACGTCTATCATCCTGTTCTTGAACAAGATCGATCGTTTCAAGGAGAAGCTGCCCGTTTCGCCCATGAAGAACTACTTCCCCGATTACGAGGGCGGCTCCGACTACGCCGCGGCCTGTGACTACATCCTCAACCGCTTCGTGTCGTTGAACCAGCATGAGACCAAGCAGATCTACACGCATTTCACGTGCGCCACGGATACCATGCAGATCAGATTCGTCATGGCAGCCGTCAACGGTCAGTGCCTGAGCCCACCCGCGTCGCGTCGATATGCTAACTTGCGCAGACATCATCATCCAGGAGAACCTCCGTATGTGCGGTTTAATATGAGGAGCGTGATACCCAACCGGCTCCGGCCGAGCATATGGAAAGGACGATTCGTCAAGACCATAGACTACCGGAGGATACGTCTTGCCAGCAGGGCAAAGAAATGTCATAAATACGGCGTTCGAAAGTGCGCGGGTGCCTTTTACCACACGGCATTTGCGATTGGGCTTTCTTGACTTTTGTTTCGCGCTTTCATTTCAGAGTGTTCTTTTTCCTTTTCTTTTTATTAACGGCAGGAGCAGCGGCGGCGGCGGTTGATACCAGTTTTCTCAATCTTCTACGAGGACCCTAAAAGCGGAGGATTAGGCCACGCCTCTGTCCTGGTCACTTCCACTATTTTGCAGTCCTGGTTTATGCACGAGGACGACACTTCTTTTCTGCGCTTACATTACCGGCGAGGGAGGACACATCCGGCCTGAGGCAGTACAACGGATTCACGTACCCGTCCTCCCCCCTCCTTGGCGAGCCGCACCCTTTTCCTTTAATGTTCTCTGTTTTCGTAGGTTTGGGCAACGTAGTCGCGACAAAAGTGAGATGCGGCTTGGCTTATGCATGATATTATCTCGAAAATAATACCACTATACGGCAGAGTGACTGCACTGTGATACCTTGTGCCTTCCGCTCGACAGAAAAAGTCTGCTCGGCTCTACTCCAGGCCGACGATAGCGTCAAACTGCTACGCTGCCTCCAGCGTTTTGCGAACTAATGAAGGTGCTATAGTGGAGGGCGATATAGGGGTATCACGCATCAGCGTTTGGGAAAACCCTCGGCCGAGAAACAGCCTTTCGGCTACACTCATGACCAGAAGACGCCGATAAGGTTCCCCGGTGCTACGAAACACATCTTACACGCTTCCCGTCTCATTGGCACAGCGGCGGTTCGATGTTTCCTGGACGGCGAGAAACATCACGAAGACCGAGGTCACCTGTTGGCTTGTTGCGGCTGTAGGATGTTTCCTGAAGCGCTGGTGCCGCTGGCCGCATCGGGTAACGGACTGGCAAGGCGTCGTCATCAAAGCTGCACCTGGTGGTTGGCTGCAGCTAGAGAGACTTGCCAGAGAGGGGGTACCTGCCATTGGCCGGGCAATGCTACCCGCACGCATAGTGAAGTGATTACCGGCCGCCGGCTCTAGCCCAGCTGGACCTTACCCCCGTCCGTGCCACTTTCTAAAGCACGCTGGCGCGCCACAAAAACAACACGCCATAGAGATGCTTGCCTCGTCGTGCATCGCTACTGCCCGGCATGGAGCGGCAGCGAAATTTAGTGGCTGGCTCTGCGACAGTGCTCACGGCAGAGAGGCTTACCTGATGGCTGGGTCGCGGATGCTAAGTTTCCTGGCCGTGCCGCTTCCCCCATGCTGGGGCTGGGGGCCCTTGTAAATGGGGTGTTGCGGACGGTACGGAACCTGCCTGCTCTGAAACTCTAGCGCTGGCAATTGGCAATCAAAAGTCGCCTCCTACGCCGACACCGACCCTCTCGTCCGCGACGTTTCGGTCCGTTGAAACCGACCAGCCAGCGCTCGTGTTTGCGCGGGCGGGACCCGGGAGATTGTCCTTGCTGTTCCTGGGGTTCGAAAAAAGTCGAGCAACATTGTCTGCATGCACGACTCAGGGCGGCGCAGCCAGCGTTTTGCTTGGCTCGATGGTGCGTCTTTCTCTTTCTTTTCTCCGTTGACAACACCCGTCTGTTTCGCCACGCGGGCCTTAGGCCCGTATGCGATTATTGCGCTGGCTTGCTTGTCTGAGCACAAATAGGATTCCTGACACTTTTCGGTAGCCCCTTGCCTTGGCCAGAACGGGGAAGTGGGTGAGCGGGCACGACACGCCTTTGGACTAGGCTTCGGAGCTTCGAAGCCGAGTCACTTGCGCCATATCAAGACTGCAGGAGAACGTCTTGTTTGGACGTCTTCGTCGATAAGTTACGTCCCTATTGACGCTTGAAATCTGCAGTTATGCCATGTCGCAGTCCTAAGCGAACCGAGTTGAGACCTGCACACCTCCAACTCGTCCACCATGCCGCTTGTGCGCAACCGCTCAACTAGCCCGAGTCAAGCCAAGCGCATCCCACTCCTTCGCCTCAAGCACCACTACTCGCTGCACGTTGGGGGCGGGCTGGCGGCACTGACTTGAGCTACTGGCTGGCTGCCGATTATGATTGCACAGCAGCCAGGACGCCGCAGGAGACGTATGTGGAGACCCGCAGCAACCGTTACCGCCAAGCCCCGTTGCGAGTACAGCACAGCGTGCTTTTGTCGAGATGGCTGACGGGCTTTTAGCTTGCTTGGGAGAAAAGGTGTTGGTTGGGAGATAAGCCGCAGGCCCGGCACGTGAGCGTCAATGACGATGGCGGTGACGTTGAGAGGTAAGGAGCAGTCGTTGATCGTCGAGACAGTGCGGCCCCCAATCCACCAGCCATGCAACCTCGAAGGTTGTCGGGAAGGATCGCCTGCGAGGAAAGAGCATCCAAAGAGCGAGACTCGGGGCTGGGCAGAGGCTGAGGTATGTAACAGCAAATTTTCGGAGGCTCAAAGGGGGAACCGCAGAGCCTCCGCGCCGATCGAACCGGTTGGCCGTCTTTTTGCCTCTTCTCGTCGTCGTTCTGGAACCCCGATGATGGTCGATGGGCCCACTCAAGTGTGGATATCCCACATCACTGCACCCTCACCCCGCGGACGGGGAAGCGCTCGCTCGTCATGCGGGTTGCACGCTTCAGCCGCCAGCAACACGGTAGCAGCGACTCGCGCCTGCATCTGCTAGTTAAGGTATTCGCGCTGTCTGCGCCGACACCGGTGAGAAAGACGAGCGGGAGGAACATCAAAAATCCTGCCCTCTGATTCGGTGGCCAATCCGACGCGCTTATCTCGAGTAGCGCCAACTGTCGCCCTTGTTTCCGCCGATTTTGTCACGATCCAATTGACTCACGCAGCAGCCGTGCAATCATTCAAGCGAGCCTCCTGGCACGCGCACGCTGGCCAGACGCCATCGCGAGCTTGTGACGATGTACCACCACCCGCTTTTTTTTGCGATGCTACCCCTCCTCCGCCTGCAGTGCCCCACTATCGCAGATGTTCATTCCACGCTAGTGACACCGCCGGAGGCCGCCAGTTACTCAACATGGAAACGACTAGGACCTGGATTTACGCCCTCTGACGTCGCTGTCCGTTGCTAAGCTTGCAGCATTCCTGCCCTCGATCCTGATCTGGGGCAAAAGCGGAGGATAGTCCCGGGAAACATGTGGCCGATAGGTCTCCTCTCGCCGCCTGGCAATCAGTGAATACCATGGCGCGCGACAAAGCACATGCTCGTTGAAGGGGGCGGGAGCTGCCTGGGCCCAGGTCCTGGTCTTTTTCACGCCCACGATAGAGCCTGCTGCAGGCAGGTATGTCATAACCGGTGAAGACTCCGCACTGACCGAGGTCGAGATCACGATGGTGTTTTAGCTATGATGTAGCTGGGCCCGGAGCAAAATCGATCGTGAACTTCCCAGTCTGGCCCATTTTTATTTGCAAAAGCTTGTGAAAGGCCTTGATGAAAATATAAAGCTGCTTCCCCGAGATCTTTCTAGTTTTCTGCTCACAGTACTTTGCACGCTCTCCACATCCCACTTTCTGGATAAACATACATACACCGGTTTACGACTGCTCCACGTAGCGATCCATCATCCGCCATCAATCATGTCACGTCCCGGCGCCCCAGCTATCGCGAGACGCACCTCCGAAATCGCCCATACCCTATTGCGAGAAAACAAGACTCACACGCCAGTACCGACTGCGGATATCGGTACGAAGAGGAAGATCATCTGCTTCTCTGGTAGGTTGTTGCCGCGTCCCTGTCGATCGCTTCCCTGTTCCGGTGCCATGAGATGTACCAGTCAGGACACCCAGACATCCCCGCAAGCCACTGAGTCAACCATGGCACGTCGACTCAACGTCGACTAACCCACATTACTGGGGCAGTATGGCCACGACAAAGAAAAATTGGCGTGGTCACGTTTCACTAGCTCTGAGGAAGCCGTTACACTGCTTGTTTGCATCCACTTCTCACGTTTGCTCACTCTCACTGCGCAAATTCCACACAAGTTTATCACAACTATTTGATTGACCCAAGCTAACATGTTCTTCTCAAGATTTCGATGGCACCATTTTCATGCAAGACACCGGTCATATTCTCTTCAACAACTTTGGTTGCGGCTCGGAGAAGCGCGAAATGCTGGACAAGCAGCTGTCCTCAGGCGAAAGAACCTTTCGTGACGTCTCGGAGGAGATGTGGGGATCGCTCAACATCCCCTTCGACGACGGCTTCGAAGTCATGAAGGGTGCGTTGGAGATTGACAGGGACTTCAAAGCGTTCCACGACTTCTGCCTGAACAACAATATCCCTTTCAACGTCATCTCGGCCGGGTTGAAGCCGGTTCTGAAGCGGGCACTGGACCATTTCATTGGTGCGGAGGCCGCAGCGAGTATCGATATCGTCGCCAACGACGCGACCATCTCCAAGGATGGGAAATGGGTGCCGGTGTGGCGTCACGATAGCGAACTGGGGCATGACAAGGCCAAGTCGATCCAAACGTACCGCGAAGGCGCGCAGCTGGAGAGCGAGGATGGAACGATCCCGCTCATCATCTTCATTGGCGACGGCGTCAGTGATCTTCCCGCGGCGAGAGAGGCAGACTGCCTATTCGCGAGGCGCGGCTTGCGGTTGGAGGAGTACTGCCAGGAGAACAGCATCGACTATACGCCGTTTGACACCTTCGCCGACATCCAGCGCGAGCTGATCCGCATCGCGCGCATCGACGACGAGAAGACCCGCGGCGAGGGCCTGCCGGCGACCTTCAACCCACGTGCGAACATGTGGCGCCGTGTATCTAGCACAACTGCAGTGCCTCAGGCAATAGTGGCCATGACGCCCAGCGATGAGAGGATGTACGCTTGGCCAGAGCACTTCACCGAGCAGACGCCTGCCGGCGCCAAACCTGCTGTGACGGCGCATTGAGGCATTTCTTTTGCTTTTTTTCCTGTTTTCAGCACGTCGGGACAGTCAACCAGGGATGGGATTGGCAGGTGGCTCAGACGCGGTGGCTGAGCTTTTGTTGTTGGTCGCGAGGAATGGATGCGATTGGCCTGGGGTGGTGCTGGTGTCTGGTTGGGGCGTTGGTGATACCTTTTTGTTCTGAAACCGGGGGGCGTCAGCGTTATTTTTGGGGGCTGCATATGCACAGTAGGGCGTTCTTCGCACGAATAGGACAGGGCTGCAGCGGAATAGCTGCAGGCCGTGAAACTGATAAGCACGCATTCTTTTTTTTTCGGTCAATTGATGGCGACTCGTGAGCGGGCTGCCGTCAGCGATCCCAGGGCGGAGGTTCGCGGGGCGCGCTGATGCCGATTGTTCCGCCGGTGAATGAGAGTTGGTGGAGTCGATCGAGCCCCGCGAAGGCAATGACGCGCAGCCGTGGTTCACGCGCTGGCACATCCCCGCTGACAAGGTTTGGCTTTCGTCAGGGCGTCAGAGCCGTTGACGTCGAAGGTCGTATGTAACCGCAACGCGCAACGAGCCCCGCGCAATTGAAGGACCGTCGGGTCTGCTGTGGCTTAATTCCGCCATCCGCGGCTCCCGCCTCAGTGGCCTGTCCCGTCCGTCTGGTGCTGCTGCTTGCTTTCTGACGCGCTTGATGCGAACCCCACTCACCTCAGGTTGACTGACATCCACCACCTTCCTTTCTTCCCAGCTCTGTCTCGGCCGCCCTAGACCCTGTGTGGCGTTGGCTGTTGTTTACCGCCTCCCTCGCCCCTCTCCGCCCGCATTGCTACACTACCACCTGTCATTTCCACCCTAGCACCCCGCCGTGCGCTCAGCCGTGGGAGAGCAGTGGCCCTCGCTGCCTGCCCGCTCCACGCACCTGGTCCGCGCATCCCGCCCGCGCGCTCCTTGGCTTACACCACAGCCCTCTTGACTCGCTTGCCTTGCTCCCCTAGCTGATCACCGATTGACTTCCTATCATCGTCCACACCTCCGTTCGCAGCTGCCCCAAACCGGAACATCAGTGGCTGGCGCCGACGAGCCTCCGAGCCAAGATGGTTAACCTGTCGTCGCGCCTAAGCCTGCCCGCGCGGCTGAAGAGCAACAGCAGCGTCAACACCCACAACACCTCCACCTCGCCCTCGGCCGCCAACAGCGAGTTTCCCAGCCGCAGCACCAGCCCCAAGCCCGGCATGGCCGACAGCAAGAATGGTAACTTGGTCCTGCGCACCTCGGTCCTCAAGGGCCGCAACCTCGCCGCGAAGGACAAGAGCGGCACCAGCGATCCGGTGAGTACTGCGCGTGGCGCGTAAAGGGGTGCGATCCGGGGCTAACAACGCGCGCGATTTGGGAAATCAACAGTACCTGGTGCTCACTCTCGGCGACGCGAAAGAGGCCACGCCCGCGATCAGCAAGACGCTGAACCCGGACTGGCACCAGACTTTCGACCTGCCCATCGCGGGCTCGCAGAGCCTGCTTCTGGAAGCCGTGTGCTGGGACAAGGATCGTTTCAGCAAGGACTACATGGGCGAATTCGACGTCGCGCTTGAGGATATCTTCACCAGCAACCGCGCGAAGACCGACCAGATCTGGTACCCGCTCCAGTCGCGCAAGTCGGGCAAGAAGAAGTCGGAGGTCTCGGGCGAGGTGCTCCTGCAGTTCGAGCTCATCGACCCGACCAACCCCTCGGCTACCCCTGAGCAGCTGTACCAGAGGTTCCTCGGTATTGCGGTGGGCACGCCCAGCGGAGACGATGAGGATGAGGATCTGCTGCGCTTGGACAGCGGAGACATCGAGGAGACGGAGGAAGAAGAGTCGTCGGACGAGGCCGACGATGCCGACAAAGCGGAGACGAAGAAGGAGAAGAAGCGCAAGCGGTTGCGCATGAAGAAGCTGCGGCGCAAGGCCAAGGAGCGCGCATACGAGTTCTACGGAAGTTCAGACGTCGCTGGCGTTCTCTTCCTGGAAATCACCAAGATCACAGATCTGCCGCCGGAGAAGAACAGTAAGTTCACTACCATCGGGAGGTTCAGACATCGGCGTCAGGTCGCCCTCAGGATGTTTGCGCGCAGGTTTGCGCTTCAGCTTCTCGCTCGCGCGACCTCTAAACTTGTGCGCAAGTCTTGCCCCCTGAGTTCCATGGAGCTTTGGGTTAGGCCGCTAGGCTGCTTGGCACGCATTCTGAGAACGATTCTGCGCCCTTGTTTGAACTCTCAAGCTCCGTGAACATGGGGAACTGGTGCTGACTGCTGCAGTTACGAGGACTGGATTCGACATGGATCCTTTCGTGGTCACTTCTTTGGGCAAGAAGACCTACCGTACGCGCGCCATCCGGCACAACCTTAATCCTGTCTTCGAGGAAAAGCTTGTGTTCCAAGTCATGAAGCACGAGACAAACTATTCACTCAACTTTCAGGTTGTCGACAAAGACAAGCTTTCCAACCATGACTATGTCGGTGCGGCAAATTTCCCGCTCGAGAACTGCGTTTCTGTGGCTCCTCAAGCCGACCCTCTCACTGGTCTATACAAGTTGCCCGAGCCGGAAGGCAATGGCTCGCCGATACAGACCGAGCCTGAAAAGAAGAAACGCTTCAGACTACCAATCTCGCGATCAGCATCATCCACAAGTTTACACAAGCAGAAGGGACTGAAGAAGGAGAGCTCATCAACGTCATTGGCCAGCAGCATGCACAACGGAAGCGGCTCCTCGGACCAATCTCCTCCGTCAAATGGTGGTCTTGCTCCGACGAGCACTCCGGGTCCTACCGCTAAGGATATTCCCGCGATCAATGTGGACACTGCCGCCTCTCCGAGTGAAGATTTCAAGTCGTTCACCATTCCCCTCGAATTGAAGAAGAGCGACCGCTGGGAGGGCAAGCACAGCCCGACGCTTCATATCAGGGCGAAGTACATGCCGTACAAGGCTCTCCGACAACAATTCTGGAGAGCCATGCTAAAGCAGTACGATGCCGATGATAGCTGTCTCATTGACAAGATCGAAATTGTAACGATGCTGGACACTCTGGGCTCTACCCTTCACGATACGACGATCAACAGCTTTTTCGAGAGATTTGCTGAAGAAAATGGCGAGCCTGTCCTAACATTCGACCAGGCTGTCATTTGCCTGGAAGACCAGATCGAAGAGTCACGATCTAATGCTTCGACTCTTTCGTTCAGGAGTAGGGGTCTGAGTGGTCGGACCTCAGGCCCCTCCACACCCGGTCTGACTTCTGGCTCAGGCACACCGCTCAACAATCAGTCGCAAACTTCGGTCATTCCTGCAATTGAACAGGATACACTTGGGCCGGAAGGCGAGCAGGGCGAATTCTTGGAGCAGGATGACCTTGCAGACGAGAAGGGCGAGGAGCACGTTGTGGAGATCCGCGAGTGCCCCATCTGCCACCAGCCCCGCCTGAACAGGAAATCCGATGCCGACATCATCACACACATTGCTACTTGTGCAAGTCAGGATTGGAGGCAGGTCAACAACATTGTCATGGCCGGCTTTGTCACTTCCAGTCAGGCGCAGCGCAAGTGGTACTCCAAAGTCATCACCAAGGTTTCGTACGGTGGCTACAAACTAGGTGCCAACTCTGCGAACATCTTGGTGCAGGACCGCATCACGGGTCAAATCAACGAAGAGCGCATGAGTGTGTACGTCAGATTGGGTATCCGCTTGTTGTACAAGGGTCTTAAGCGAGGCGAGATGGAAAGTAAGAAAGGTGAGCATATAATTCATTTACCCTTTTTTATGCGGCATTTTCTAACCTCTTGCAGCTCGCAAGCTTCTGAAGTCGTTGAGTATCAAGCAAGGCAAGAAGTACGACGACCCGGCTTCTGCAGCTGAAATTCCGGGCTTCATCAACTTCCACCAGCTCCAAATGTCTGAAGTTCTCCTGCCGCTCGAGGAGTTCAAGACGTTCAACGAGTTCTTCTACCGTGCGCTGAAGCCCGGGGCACGTCCGTGCTCCGCACCCAATGATCCACAGATAATTACCTCTCCTGCAGACTGCCGATCGGTCATGTTTAATCAAATCACCCAAGCACAGAAAATATGGGTCAAGGGCCGGGAGTTCACTATGGAGCGCCTCATCGGCAAAGCTTACCCTGAGGACGTGAAGCGTTTCGAAGGCGGTGCTCTGGGCATCTTCCGCCTAGCCCCGCAGGACTACCACCGCTTCCACATCCCTGTTGATGGCGTCATGGGCGAGCCCAAGATGATTGAGGGCGAGTACTACACCGTCAACCCGATGGCCATCCGTTCTGCCCTAGATGTCTACGGCGAGAACGTCCGTATCTGCGTGCCGATTGACTCGGTCACCCATGGTCGGGTCATGGTCATCTGTGTTGGTGCCATGATGGTCGGTAGCACTGTCATCACTCGCAGTGCTGGTGAGCAGGTCACACGTGCTGAAGAGTTGGGCTACTTCAAGTTCGGTGGCAGCACGATCTTGTTGCTGTTCGAGCCCGGTGTGATGGAATGGGATGACGACCTGGTCGATAACTCGAACCAGGCGCTGGAGACGCTGGTAAGTGCTAGTCGTCTGCATTTGAAGTCGAGAATTGGTGCTAACGCAGAGAATAGATTCGTGTTGGCATGTCTGTCGGCCACAGCATCGGCCACGCGCCTCACACCCCCGACATGCGCAAGGAGAACCCCTCAATGCAGGAGAGACAGGATGCGAAGAGACGCATCGAGGGCAGCTTTGCGCCGTCCGGTGATGCCGGCCCTGTGCCTGCTGCGGATATCAAATAGTTTCACGTACAGCGCGGGGCTCGAGCTGGACTTGGGCGATGTTTCTCTTCTTCTCTTCTTCTGTGCTCTTCTCCGGAGGCCGTCTGCAATGTAGTATGATGTATGCATAGCGACGAGATGAAAGCCAGAGGCAGTCGGCCTTGTATAGCATTGAGGTGCGACAACGGGTGGCAAATTGGAGCGTGTTTACCATAAGCTTTCTTTAGATTAGATGCCCTTACGAGGTCATGACCAGCAGATATCACAGATGAGAACGGCCAATGGAGATTGGTCAGCGATTCAACATTGCTGCGGAATTCAGAATTTACAGCTTATCAAAATTCATGTGTTGGTGAGGTATCCATATGCGTCTGACGCTCGGGCCTCAAATTTCTGGATCGGGCCGGGGATCACGTGCCTAGCGGACCGCCTTGTTGTTTAGGTTACGGGTGCAGCTGCTGAGGGGCGCCGCCTCCGCCGACCGACGGGACGCAAAGCTCCGACTTTCCCTGACAACGCAACAACCATCCCATTATCCATATCAGCAACCGATCCCGCTCGACGAATACGCGTGCGCGTGTCGCAAACTGCCTCTCATTTACGACAATTCCCCCCGGGCGCACGAGATAACGCGTGTTTGTCGCGCGCGTGCGCGCGCTCCAATTCGACAGTTCCTCCGCCGAGGCGACGATCAAAACAAACCGCAACCAATTCATCACCGTTCACGACGGCGCCACGAACAACCGCGGCTCGCCGCGCACGGCAGCCAACCACAGCGACGACATAGTCACCAGCAGAAGGGCATCATCCGGCGCCATTGCGAAACTCGGTGAGGCGGGGTGGATAGCGGCGGTCACCAAACTTCCACAGCCAGCACACGCGCAACTCCAAGGCCCCGCTTTTCTCTGCGTCTCGCGCCCATGATAGCCATACTCTCGGTGCGCTCTCCGCTGGTAAATCTGAGCATGGCTTCGACGCAAAGAGGGGCGCCGACGACGACAACACGGCGACGCAGCGCCCGGCACGCCTTCGCCGATGAGGAGGACCGTGGCCATCAGCATCATGCTGAAGCGCCGGCGGGGAAGAAGGCGAAAAAGGAGGCCGCGGCAGTGAATGGGGTGGGAAAGGGAGGCGCGAATGGTACGGCGGCGGCGGCTGAGGCTGGGACAAAGGCAGGCCGGAGAAAGACAAGGGCTTGTGAGTTTTGGTCCCCTTTCTCTGTTGGGGTTTGGGGGAAGAATTGGATGGCAGGAGACGTCGGATGGGAAATTGACGGAAAGAAAGACGGATTGATCGCTGACCATGTTCTGGCGCATAGCGGCGGCATACGATGAGGATGACGACGGATTTACCTTTGCGCGAACACGGCCGAAGAAAAGCGCGGCGAAGAAGACGGCGGAAGCGGAACCTGCGCCAGCGCCTGCGCCTGCACCCGCGACGAAGAAGGCCAAGTTGTCGAAAGTGGTGGAGGAACAACAGCCGCCGGAAGAAGAGCCTGCGAAGAGCACGGCGAAGAAGACGAGGAAATCTGCGGTTGCTGCTATTGCACCGGCGGTGGCGGAAGAGGTCGCGCCCAAGAGGAGGAGATCGGCAAGGCTATCAGCAGGAACCAATGCGCCAGTACAACAGCAGCAGGCTTCCACACCGGCGCCGGAGAAGGCAAAACGCCCGCGAAAATCGACGGCGCATAAAGATAAGACGCGGACGCCGAAGCAGGGCAATGAGGACGGCGGGGCGCTGGTCGGCGCAGAAGCGGAGGAGCGGGCGGAAGCCGAGCAACCTAGTCGTGATGGCACCAAGATCGCGCTCCCGTTCGCTGATACGCCCATCATAAGGCGGAATAAGGAAATGCGCAAGGGCAGCGGGGCGGGACATAGGCGGAGCAGCACCGGCTTGCGCGGCCGGCGTGCCAGCTCGTTAATCGACAGCGGGACATCGAATGGTGCGCAACAACCCCCCGACAATCCCGGACTTGGAGATACCGGCGATCTCTTTTTGGAAATTGAAGCTGACGACATGGATGGTGTAGCGGTGCCGCACGCGGAGGTTCCGCCGGAGGAATTCTACAAGCATATCGAGCAGAGTTTGCCCGAGCCGAGGCGCATGAAGCAGCTGTTGACGTGGTGCGGGACAAGAGCGCTGACAGACAAGCCTGCCGGAGAAGTCAAGGATGCCAACGCGGTCATGGCCGGTAGGTGAACCACGCAATTCTGCTTGCGGGATGCGGAGGGCTGAGATGGCTGACGCGGAGTAGCACGAGCGATACAACAGGAACTGCTGAATGAGTTCGCGAGCAAATCAGAGATGTCGAATTGGTTTGACAGGGTAAGGAATGGCGGCTTTGGGAAATATATCAAATCGATGCTGACCGTTTGAGCAGGAAGACGTAGAACCCGCAGCACTCGTCAAAAAGCCGAATCCGCGGAACGTCGAGAACTCGGCGAGGCTAGGGAAGCTCGAACAAGAAGTTAAGCGGTATGGAGTTCTGACTCTTCGAGGTCTTGGTATTTAAAAGCGCTAACAGCTTTTACAGTCTACAAGAAGAAAAGAAAGCTTGGGAGTCGCTCTTGAAGACCCCGTCATTAGTTGCTTCATCTTCAAACCCTGAATCCAAGGACAAGGGAACCCTTCCGGATGCCACCCAACCACCAGGCGCAGCACCTGACATTGACCCTACCCTTCTGGACGATCCCGAGCAAGCCCGCATCCTCGCAAGTCTCAACAGCCTTTCCCTAGACTCTCTATCATCAAACCCCGCCGAAGCAACCTCGACAGAAACACAATCAACGTCAACAATACGACCACCAAGCATCTCACAAACAGAGCTCGTTGCCCGCCTTCAAGCCATCACCGCATCATTAGAGCCGCAAATAGATTTGTTTGCGGACGGCCTACACAAAGTTTCGCAGTACCGCGATACGGCCGAGCGCGTGGCAACCCACATCCTAGGCTCCGCAGCAGAGAGGCTGGAGGAGCGAGACAGGGAGGTTAGGAGAGCGGCTGGCACAGAGAATATCGGTCTGGGAGATGCCTTGAAGGCATTGGCCGGTGCAATGAGCGGAGGGACATAGAACGTGAGATGAATTCGTTTTCACTTGTCTATTTACTTGGTGTATTGTTCAGCACTCGGGTGGCGAGGGCGTACTTGGAGCAACCCTTTCAAAAGGCGGGCAAGCATTCAACAGATTTGTGGAGTTTTTATGCCGATCGCATTTATTTCTTTATTCATGATCCGTTTGCGTTGGCTGCCTGTCGCCTTTCCACTCTTTTTTCTTATTCGCTTTTCTTCCGTCATGAATGAAGGCTGGTGCCACTTGTAATAATGACCACGCGGCGCGGGGGAATACTTGTTTTCAGGCACTTGCTGTACGAGTCGAAGTATGCTCTATTAGGGTTTCAGTGCGGGAAGAAGACCGATCTACACGGCAGATGAGGTCTTTGCTGTACATTTGAAAGCTGTGGGGTTGCATGTGGGTGGGAACGTTGTGTACAAAGACAAAGCGTCGATGCTGTGCCTTGCGCCTTCGAATGAGTTGCGCCATGCTTGAAGGTAATATATATTTCTGGATGTTCTGTTAACACACTTCTTCCACCACAGTTCATCAAAGCAAGCGGTTCTTGAGAGTATTCACTGTGAGGAATTGCTACTATCCACTAGTCAGAACACTTTCAGTCAGCTTTCCCTCACTCTAACAATCACGATCACAATATCAACACTCCGATAACCGCAGACCGCCCATTCCCAGCTATGGCCGACCCAACCAATAACCACCCTCACGTTGACCCTAACGCGAATTCCCCCATTGCTCGCCTCTATCGCCTCCTCAACGGGCCTGGGTTTTCCTGCTCAAGCAATAGAGCTCCTTTAGTCTTCGCCTCTGGCGGTCATGGCGCCGCATCTGCAACCGGAAGCGGTCTAACCAACAACAACGACCGCGGCTCTGCGCCAAATAATGATGCATCTAGCGAGGCTAGACTAAGAGGCGGCTACGGTGGTAGCGACATAGCAGACGAAGAGAAGAACGAAGAGGAAAGAAGTGAGTACCTGGAGCCGATCCCTCAGCGAGCTTCGCTCTTCGTGCATCTCGTCGAAATTCTCAAGGAATTGGAACTTCAGAAAGAGAATGACCATGCCAGAAGTCACCCCTACGAGACAGTAACTCATCGATACGGGACCCAAAACCGCACTGCCTTGCCGAAGGAGATCGCCAGTACCTTGGAGGCCATACTGGAAGAGGTCAGGCCGTACACACCGTCATCGACGGGCACCCTCGACAGCACGGGGGACACCAACGACGAAGCCCCGCCCGAATATGAGCCCACGTCCAGGCTCCGCGGCGGGGGGAATTGGCTGTCCAGCGAGCAGGTCAGTAGTGCACGACAGGGTCATTCGCAGCCATCACCGCGTCTCGAGATCCAACACCACCCACCTTCAGCTTCTTCCTCCTCTTATTCCACCCCCTTCGTCGCCGTCGAACGCGAGCAACTCGCACACGAAGTGCAAGAACGCAAAGGAGGTACTACTACGAGGAACACCCATACTAATTCGCCGGCCTCTCCCGCCGACCCGCAACAGCAGCAGCACTCGACCATCGTGCCCCTCCGCAACTTCCCGCTGCCCGTGCCGGCCGTCCTGAGGGACTCGCTGGTCGTCCAGCTGCCGCGGTCGTTCTGCAGGCAGGTGCACGGGAGGGTGCGGATGGCGGTGGACGCTTGGGCGGCGGGGGATGAGGGGAGAACGGTGACCCCATCGTCGCCGTCGTCGCCGTCACTGCCGCCGTTGCTACCGTTGCCGCCGTCGCCGCCGCTGTGGAGCGAGTGCTTCGGCGAGATGTCGCCGCGCGAGGTGGCGGCGCACGGGCGCGAGTACGAGCGCAGGAGGGGCGCGGGCAGGTTTCAGGGGCCGTATTGGGTGAAGGACCGGGAGGGCAGGGTGAGGGCGGTGGAGCGGGACGGGGAGAGGAGGGAGTTGGCGAGGCGGTGGTTCGGCGAGCAGGAGGACAGTGGCGACGAGGCTGTTCTGGGGCGACTGAGGGGCGGCGACGACGACGACGACGATGAGAATGATGACAACGAAGGCTACTCGAACTCGCACAAACCGCTGGTTCGCGACGACCAGAACGACTGGCGCATCTTCAAGACTCCGGCGCTGCCCCGGCCCGCGGACGACTATCCACCGAACAGCAGGATTCCACGGTGGCTGCGCAGACGCCCGCACGCCACGATCGTGCCGATGCCGGATTTCGTGCTAGGGCCTGGATTCAGAGGATTTCGTCGTGTTTACATGAGCGTCGATTTCGGCCCTAAGAAGCTTGGTATCGGTGGCCAGCATGACCCCCCGAAGCTGAAGATTACCGAGCCACCGGCGCCTTGGGAGGAGGTCTTTCCGAGCTGGTCGCCGTCGGAGCTGGCGGACCTGCAGCGCGGGTGGGAGAAGTTTCGGTATGGCTGGTATTCCGGGCCTTATTGGAACTGCGACGAACGGGGAAATGTTCGCGTTGTGGAAACCAGGCGAGAGAGAGAAGAGCTGATGGAGGCGTGGTTTGGTAAGGGCAATGGCAAGGCAAAGCAGCCCCTGGGGATGGAAGCACGCCTGAGAGGTGGTGGCCATTTTGACGAGGGCGACGACAGCGGCAGCGACCAATGGGAGGATCAAGACAACGATGGCTTCACGCCCCCCGGGAGCGATGGAAGTTCTGTAAGAAGCACTCGAGGCTCGTCGTCCAGCGAAGAGCCTGCAGCAGGCGATCGGCCATTCACGCGCTCGAAGCTCCAAGACGCGGAATGGGATACGGAAATTCGTAGGCTGCTCGACGCAGGAATCTTTGGCAAAAGTTTTTGGCACGAAGAAGACAAGGAAATCCCCCTCCCGCATCAACACCAAACGCGCGATGGCTTTGAGAGCGAAGCGGGACATTCCTGCCAAAAGTGCGGGAAGTCTTTAATAGATGAGGCAATCCGAGGGCTTCAACAAACCTCCATTATCCGGATCTTCCGGTCGTCTTTGCAAGAGTTCCAAGGAGAACTGCCAAGTCGGTACGAAGTCTGGCGCGCTTTCCGCTCATGGCCGGAAGCGTGGCTCTCCAACGGAGAGTTCAACAGGGAACTGTGGGAGGTCATTTCTCGCGAACTTGAGCGGAGTCGAATGTCAAGGCGTCACGAGGGTGATCGCGCCGACTATGGCTGGCTGCGGGGTGGAGGCAGGTTCAGCCGCTCCAGCAGCAGCGGGTCAGAAAAACGTCGCCATCACCGTCACCGCCGTCATCGTCGTGCAGAGGAAGGAAATATTCCTGCCGGTGATAGTGACCATCATGGATCGGGCGAAGGCGTAGACCTACCTTACGATCTTAGTACTCACTTCCGAGAGTCTCTTGCTAGTGATGGCAATACGGTCGACATGCCATTGTGGGCCATGCTCGGAGCAATGGAAGAATGGAGCATTGGCGAGGAAACCTTCAGGCCGAGCAGTGCCGGTGATCCAAAGAAAGATCCTGGAAAGAGGTCGTCCGGTGAAGAAGACGAGAGGGGTAGTAGTGGTGGTAGTGGGTCGGACTGGGAGGAATACTGGGGCAACCTGGGCCCAAAGAGAATTCCAGTCCATGTTGCCGATAGGCATGGCAACTCGCGGAGCGCAGATCTACGAAGAGCGCTGCGGCTCCTCAGAGAGGCAGAGCGTGCCAGAACCGAGCACACAGGCGGTAGCCATGAAGATGTTGAGGAGAGGTACGACGGTATTATAAGAGAGAGAGTCAGACAAGCACTCCACCAAAGGTTGCAGGAAAGAACCACTCGACAGCCGTAAGCTGATGTATCAAAGGTACCTGAGATCCGATGAGGCGAGCGATAAGCATGGAAGATTAAACTTAACCTTTTGGCACAGAATACTGGATATACTTGATGAGGAACTTGGACCAGCGAACGAAGATCAAACGCCATCTACCAGCGAGGGGAATACACTCAACGCTTGTGGGAGTCGCGATGCGGGGGCCACATTGAGAGGCGGGGGCTACCCCAGCCCTAACAGTAATAGCACATCTGACAGCAGAGAGGCGCCCCTACTCAGCACTAGCAATAAGGGCTCTGATGAGTCAGGCGACCAAGGTGTTCAATGTTCGGATGATCAGGAGTTGCTGAATCCCTTTAATGGTTTCTGGTTGTTTTGGTATGTGTTCGGCGACACTGGCAGATCATAATCATTTGCGCGCTTATGCGGGCGAGTGGCTTCCAAGCCCCTGACGCGTGTAGCTGGGTCATGTGGTGTATGGTGGTGGGTGCGGATGATTTTGTTGATGCACGGGTTGGGATTTTCTCTCAGGTGGGCACTTGAAGACAACAAGGTGTCTATTTATACACTCTACAAATATGTACCCCTACCTTTTCGATGCTCGCTTAGAGGACCTCTATTCAAGTGTCATGTACGGCACATCACTACTTCGTCTATCTACTTGCGGTAATACACGCGAAGCGACACACGAGATACATGGCGTACTCTCGAAGAACACCATGCCGTTGGAGGCGCCGAATTTACCGCCGAATTAACCGCGGAATTTGGTTTCTGTTTCCTGGTCCTGACGCCAACGAGAGCGAACAGGTCGGAGTTGATCAGACTCCGCTTCTGCAAAGAAGCATGGGACGACCGAGTCCTGTAAAGTACAACAGCCGCGGTGAAAGGTGCAGTGGTGGTTATCCAAATAACCAGTCAAGAAATTGCAAACTAAATCTCATGTAGAAGATCGCAACTATTATCAGTACTGCTTACATAGCCTGGAGACGGCGGCTGTGGGAGCAGAATAGGAAAAAGACGGCCGCTTCTTTGTACGTCTTGTTTAAGTGAGACACTTGGGGTTCAGGAGGGTATTCATTGGCACACATTCTTGGTATCTCTCATTGCAAGCATTTCTTTACTTGCAGTTTTCATTCCTATCCTCCTCCTACATTTTGCATCAAATGCGCGTTTGAACGGCGTTAGAGGCTTAACGAAAATATACGAGAAGAGAAACAGAGCAGAGCATAAGACTCGCATCCACCAAAACTCCATGAATATACGCCAAAATCGCTCACAAGGGCATCGCTTGAATATAGCCCAATACCACCCGATCAATTCTCCCTTTCCCCCAAAAGAACGCCAGTCCGAATACCCAGGCCGATATGCACGCTGTGAAACCAAGACCTTCAGACCCACCCTTCCTCCCTCGCTCTCCCCAAAGTTCCTCCCACTATTTCAGCCACGCCCGAAAGCCAATGCGCGACCCCGCATCCCACGACAAACGCAACGACATACTCCGGCCGCAACATCTGCGCAAATGCATGCGCCGAATCGAACACGTCTGCGAACGCCAGCACCAGCAACATCGACGCGACCATCACGACCGCCGAGAACAGAACCAGCTGCTCTTTCTGCACGGGGGCGACTGCCGGACCATCTTCCTCCTCCTCCGGGAGTGCGGACGGGTCGAAGTGCACGTGCTTCTGCTCGCGCTGGCGGTGGGGAGCGGAGGAGGGGGCGTGGCGGAGGATGCTGATCGGCGGGCGGTGCGTCGCGCGCTTGGCGGAATGGGAATCGGATGGAAAGGTAGCGGCACGGGGACGCGGGGAGTGCGGTGGCTCCTCTTCGCGGATGGGCGACATGATGGCCACGGGGATCAGCGGGTAGCTGCTCGCGCGCCTGAGCAGTGGTGGCTGAGTGGGTCGTCGTGGTCGCACGGCTGGAGGTTGCTCTTTGCTGACGGAATACTCGGTAGCTGTGTTTTGAACGGGGTGGCTGCCTAGTGGTGATGCTCGCGTGAGGGTGGTGAGGCTGGATTGGCGGAGGTTGTCGGCGCTGCGGTGGTGGCGGAGAGGTGTGGTGTGAGGACGGAACGTTGGCGCGGATGATAGGGCCATGTCTTCAAAGCTGGAGGGTTCGAGAGAAGGGGTTGAGAATTCATCAAGCGGTAGAGTTAGAGCATTGGGGAGTGCAGTTACTATCGCTCCGAGTCAGCTGAGGATGATAGCGTGGAAGGGAAAAGACTAACTGTTTAAAGTTGCTACCGAATGCGCAGCCCGTTGGTTGGGTTTAGGCTCGTTAATGATGGGCTTGAACCGTGAGACCTCTCGGACGGCAGGTGCTGATGAAGGAATCTCGTGATACGAAGGCGGCGGCGGGGTGATCTGAATGTCGGGAATGAGTTGCTCTTCTTTCTTTTTGCCCGTGTAACTGAGGTCGAATCTTGCAGCGCAGTAGGCTGGCGCTGCATTCGGACTGGCGGGGGCATCGTATGTTGCTGCGTGATGGGCCTTAAGAAGTTTCCGGAAGAGCCGGGTCTCGCGCAGATGGCGCGAGAAGCCACTGGTCGGGCTGTGTCGTGATGATGTCTTCATTTGTGCGTCGCGCAATTGTGAAAAGTCGAGGTCGAAGCGGGGCGCTTTCTTTTCTTGCTCTCAGGCGCTTGGATGGGGTATTTGAACTGTCGCAGATCATGCTGCTTCATGCGAGCCAGGATTATGTGGGCTTAGGAAAGCTGACGTCGCTAATTTAGGTTCCATTGGCTGTCAAGTTGTCTGAGGGAACCCTTGACGCTCGCTTGTTGCGAGCCGAAGGGGCTGACGTGTGTTGGTTGGGTTTCAGCTTCGCTGGTGTGGAAGCGTGAGGTCAGAGCTTCTGATCGGGCCTCGGTCCTATCTAAAAACAGGTTCAAACACTATTCGAGTCTCACGCTGTGCTGTTGCGCGCAGACCAATAAGCATACCTAATGCTTCGTATCGCTATAGGTGGCGGCACATTGGAGCGATATATCGAGTTCAAACAGATGCAATCTTGTCATTCTGACTGAAATGGGAGACTATCTCTTTCAAGCCGCTCGGACTCTTGTCCAAAGCCGCCGTAGTACACAAGAGCACGCACTTCAATGCTTTCCCTTGGTGCTGTGTCCTCGTTCCGAAGCGGAATTGGAAAAGAAGTATGGGCAACTAGGAACTTTAGTTATAACAAATCGAAGGAGAGGGATTCATACCAGGCTTTCCGCTCGGGTCAGTGTCGGACTGTAGGAACACCCAAGCCTCGTTCGGCTGCTGATCGCTGAGATATAACCACTTGAAAGCATCTGAAAAGTAGACTTGGCGGTTCTCGACAACATAGTCGGGATACACCAGGTCGCATGGCTCAAGGTCTTGGTCAACGTTCATCGTCTGGGGATCACACATCGCCAAGGGCCAATCTTTGACTGGTCCAACAAGAGGTTTCCAAACACTTGTTCGTTATCAGCGGCACTTCAATCAAGTTGATAGGATTTGCTTACTTCACGCATTGGACTTGATGCTTCAGGATCTCGGCGGCTTTTTCCGGGTTGAGTGAACGAACCATGTCCAGAACCCAAGGTACCGTGGTATCTGTCACGCGGGGTCAAAGGCCGCACGATACATGATGCAGGCTCTCTTCTCACCTATGTGCGCGATAGAAGTAGGTTGATTGTACTTGTAGGGTTCCCCGGTCGAGACTGGGAAGATTTCATGACGTTTCCGGACCTGTTTTCCTGGTTACCAGCTCGATCCTCCCTTAAGGAAAGATTCACCTACAGTGTGCTCGAAAATCTGAACATGGCAAGCACCCAGAGTCTTGCGAAGCATATCAGCTACCTCACGCAAGTATACGTCCTTGACTTTTAAATCGTCATCCCAGTCTCCATACTTCATTCTGCTCCTGAGATCATTGATGCAGCACCCATCTCTTTTGAATGACAGCTTATCTTTATCAGGCCGAATGTCCTTCACCAAGATATCATGTCGCTCTAGCTTGATATTGGCCCTTGGAAACCCCTCAGGTGGAGTATAACGAAGTGAGTACGGCTTTTCTTCCTGATACAGTGGGTCCCTCTGGAGAAAGTGTGTATGGGACCGGAGCTCTGCTACTGCCGCATGCTCCATTCGTAAAAGTACCTCATAGAGGCTTCTGGGTGAAAGTGAAGTATCCACTGCTGCCAGGGTACACTTGTTCTATGTATACACCAAGATAAAATACGGTTATATGTAGGGGTTTCATTGGAATTCTCAGCATTCTTACAGTCTATTATGGCAGCATAAAGGGTAAACTTGGTAATATCAGGGGTGAGTGTAATAAGCAAAAAGGTAAAAAGACGCCCGTTCGGATCCAATAGGATCCGTCTCTCTTTTCGTGAATTCGAGTAGTGGTTATACTTTACGAACATGGCTTTCGGTACTTATACATTAAAGATCTATACGACAATTTAAGTATCAAGCTTTACCTGGTGTAGGTATGGGAAATACATAGAGAATATAGTAGTGCTATATATGACGGGCCGGATATGGTAAGAATAATACAGAACTCTATTTTGGTCAAGATCACCTCTAGAAAAAACAGGAATGTTATGGTTTTACCGTCTTATTCTATGGATAAGCTATAATATAGGCGGCTTTACAAATAAGTATGGGTTTGGCGTACAAGCCTCAATTCGAAGAATCGCCTGCCGGATTCTCGTACTCAATGTAGTACAGTCTCAAGAGTTTATCACCTTACCTTTTGATCAATGCCAGCGTCGATCCTTCTGTACTACCTGTTTCACATTTCTACCCTTGTTCTGTGCAACGGTCCCACATTTCATCTCCCATCTGCCAGCCTATGAGGCCAAAGGAGCAACAGCAGCAGGCCAGGTTCTGAGACCTTGTTCTTTCCGGTGTACACAAAACCCCACATTTCCCAAATTCGCAGAGTCGAGACTTCCTCGTACGACATCCACTTCACACCAACCGTACCTGCATGAGCGTTCCAAGTTGAGAGTAAATGTGTAGGTAGTACATCAACAGGGGTTTCTACAATTTTTTGTCCCTCACTACAGATCTTATCTTCATTTCAAGCATCCGTTGAGTAAGATATGACGCTTCTGTTGAGGACTTCATTCAGGAATGGCAAATGGCGGTGGAGACCAAGAGCCAAGGGAAGTGATCATCCTGAGGCTGACGATGATTGATGACAGCTCTCCTGCTCGATTGTCCAATTGTTGCGCGCGAAAAAATTGCCAGCGTTCCCATCGAATACCATCGTCTCTCCTTTCTTGAAGCCAAACAGGTTCGCCTGAGATTGGGGTTCTCGAGGTGCTGGCCAGACAGCCTTCCACGGTTGCCTTTTGCTGATGGGCGCAGACGGGGATGACGCTGTGTGTTCCGATTGATCCATTCTGGCTGCAGATGATCCGTTAGCCGGCAAACACGTATCCAAGTGAGGAGGTGTCGCCACTGGGATTGGCGAGCCTTACCTGCGCTGCAATGCTGGCGTTCCGTGAGATTGGACAAGTCAATGGCGACTGTTGGATATCGAGGCTTTGTTTACGCTCAACGGAGAATGCGGCGGAGCCGATTCTTTTGAATGATGCAGCCGTGGAATCCAGACTTGGCTATTTACACTTTTCTCCCGAATGAAGATGGAACTGCATTCTGTGTGTGACGGATGCGGCCATCCTTGCAGGACGCAACCTTGATCATGTTCTCAACTATGAAGAAAGTAAGGCTATAGCGGCCAGAACAATCGACTTGGCCCGAAAATCACAGAAATACGCTCGAGAGGTCCCTCGGACTCATTTTCCAACCTTGGTACAACTCTCTTTCCAGTGGCGCTACGATGTTTGCGTACACGAGTGACCGGAAGCCCTCGTCGTCGAAGTTCACTTCATGCTCGTCCAAGAAGTCCGGGTCGAGGCACGCACGTACTGCTTTCCGATAGTTCTCAAAGATCTCATCATCCGCCTCTTGGAAAACACGTTCTGCGGTTAACAAGTTCGTGTTCACGTTCACAGATCCGTCATCTGTGAGGTCATCCGGGATCCGTCTACTCTCGATTGTTCCCCATATCTGCAACTCGAGAAGCAATATGCCAAGTGCGAGAATCGCAGGACTTGGATGCAACTGCATTTCAAAGTCCTCGCGTTTCTCTTCGAGAGCCTGGAACTGGGCCATGAGGTACGGTTTGAGATTGAGTTGGTCGGGGGCGGATGAGAAGAAGGAGATTTGGGTCTTGTCCCACTCTTTCTTCCGCCAATTGCTACCACAGAGGTGCAGTAAAGCGTGGGCGAATATAACTGCAAGTATCCGTCTCTCCTTCAGCTTTCTCTGGGTCTCATGGCGAAGCAGGTGATCAAGTGTGCATGGGTTCATGATCTGTGCCGTCGTTTTCCGTACCTTGTGCCACAACCTATTACTTTGGTACACCACATCCAGCGCGACGTTGTTGTGACGAGCCTTGGAGACTACGGAGCAGATTGATTCAATGTGAGTCTTCCTTTCGACGGTTGGTGTACTGCTCTTGCGAGAGCTCGGGGGCGACGGCCCGCCGTCAAACCGAACTACCGAATCGCGACGCGGCCTGCAGTACGAACAGTGAGTACACATTGGTGTGATCGGAGGTACTAACACTCACACAGGCTCAACGAGAACGCGACTTTCTTGCCATTTGCGGTCCCCAGTTGAGATGAGCAAATCGAGCTCGATATTGGGACCATCCTCAACCCAGGCAAAGCACCCACACAGCGAGAGCATTGCCTCGTGAGGCGAAGAGCAGTCGCACGGCAAGTTCCAAACCCTAGAAATGGCATCGTACATGTTCTGCATCTGGTTCCTGGGACTCGACGGGGGCGGCAATCCGCATTCAGTCTGCTGGGTTGTCTGTGATGCTTGTGGCTCATCTGAGGCCGGTACGTGGCGAATGAAACGCTCCAAGGTCTTATTCTGTGCTGTGAGCGTGGCAATCGCTCTGCGTCTCTTGCTGTTACTCGACGTAAACCGGATTCTCCCTCCCAGGTCGTTCGGGTTCCCGCCATGTGCCCGAAGATGCTCGAGCTTCCTATACAACCCTAGCGGTGCTTGCTGATGACGCAAAAATCAGCTATGTGATGGCACAGTGCTCAGGAATACCAACCGCGACGTCGCCCTTCTCTAGTCCCAGTACACGATCACTGAGTACATCATCAAGACACTCGAGAGCTGTGTTCAAGGTGTCGAAAAAAGCCTCGCTGGCATTTCCAAGCCTTTGCGACAAGGCTAATCCTAAACGACCATCGCTCAATAGCTGTCTGTCCAGTGCGAGCAGCCGTTCTTTCTCGTTGGCGCTAAGGGTCGATAAATCGGACACAAACTCCCGAATAGTAAGGTGAAGCAAGGCGACCTCTTGGTGAAGGTGCTGATACTGGATGGCTAGACTCTCGTCCTTCACTCTGCTGCGAACGACGGTGTTGACTGCGCTGTACACTCCCCGGTAATGTTTTGCCGCTGAAGCAATTATCGGTACTACCGCAAGTACCAATCCTGCGATTTCCAAGCCGGACATTAGCTGTCAAATCTGCGGCTTTCTCTGGCTTATTGTCAAGACGAACTCAGCCTTTTCTCTGCGGGGCTTTGGCCTCATTTGTAGTTGCCTATCTTGCTGACAGAGCTTTGCGAAACCCACATGCGCTGGCAAATGGACTGCATGCGTCAAGCGAAGCCTTGCAGACCAGGCTGAGCAGCGAACGCCTGCCTACCCCGCTCGCGACTGAGCCGCAGGAAAAAGTCAGGAGGCCCCAAAGCCTGCTCTTTTTAACCACACGCTTGAAGCTACGTCGTTGCACACATGTTTCTTGCACTTGATGCCCTACCATGATTGAACGCCCAACCATCGCCGCCAGGGCCAAGGCTGCTGCCGATGCCTTTCGCTTGCTTGTGGACATTGGTCCGGATGATGAAATTCAGCAGGAACCCGCATCGACAGATATAGATGAACAGCTAGCACGATTCAACATTTGGGCCAGCAACATCGGCGTGTTTGCCCTGGGCCATGCATCTCTCGACTACCGATTGCGCGACAGCCCCGAAGCAAAGACTCTGATGATTCAACTGCTCGAAGGGCTTCAGTGGTTCCTCAAAAGAGGTAGTTCCACCGGGCAGGACTGGCGCTACGTGTGCTAATCAGCATGCAGCGATATATGCCACCGGGATACCAGACTCCAACGCACAGCTGCTATCACTCGAATCATCGGCCGAAGAGACGCCTAGTGACACTTACCCGTCGTCCCAATCATCCCGCGCATCGTCCCACCAGTCGGTTCCCGAGTCTGCAGACGAGGCTGATGCCCTTACTCCGTCCGCAGAGCGCCTTGAAGGCATAGAGATGACTATTGACCGCCTGTATCGGCTCTCAGTAGCCATCCGACGGCCGTCTATTGTCAATCAGAATGTCAAAGCCGCAAATTTCCAGATCAAAGACGAAGAGGGAAATGAATGCGGGGATGCTTTTTACAACTACGCTCTCAAGGTTGTTGCACATAAATGCCAACATGCGGATCAACCTCTGAGAGAGAGGCTAGCACGAGCCATCACCTTGCGGAGAAAGCGCTTCCTATACAGGCAGAAGCACCAAGAGAAACTGAACTTCAAAGACGAAAGCGAGGACGAGCAATCACCACCCCAGTCAATCTCGAAACATGAAGGAATCATGATCGCACCACGTCGGGACTCAACAAAAACCCCAAAAGAGAGCGAGTCCGGCAAGCTGCTTGCTGGAAACCGTCCTCTGCCCTCTTGTACGTCTGCTTCTCTGTTTTCCAAGACCAGGTTTGACGGAGAGGCCATCTTGGAATCTGCTTCAAACCTCTCCACCATCAAGAACCCACCTTCGGAGCATATAGGCAACGTGCAGGTCCCCCCGCCTCCGAAAATGCCTTCCGGTAGTAAAGAGTTCGAATGCCCATATTGCTTCCTTGTTGTCGGAATCTCAGAAGCGAAGCCCGCTCGGTGGAGGTTCGTGTGCCTGCCACAGTTCAAGTAAGGCTGGCTGACTGACATGGATTTTTAGAAAACATGTTTACCGCGACCTCGATCCGTACATTTGCTTGCATCCTGACTGCTCAGACTCTCAGTCTTTGTTCCACGATACCCATGCGTGGGCCCAACATATGCGAGAGCACCACCGACATTGGCGATGCTCGACTCCGAGTCATACTGGCTTGGTTTTCCGCTCGGAAGCCGACTTCGAAGAACACTTGAAGTCGAAGCACAAAGGCGCAGTCAACGAAAAGCAGCTTCAACCACTGTTGAAGCGGGCTGAAAGGCCAGGAACCGCGTTTGCGGAGTGCCCATTGTGCGGCTTGTCGCCTGCCCAAGACAGTAATCCTTCTCCGCAATACGGTGTGCCTGCTACACGAAAGCCTTCTACCGACCTAAGCTCTGAGTACTTGACTAAGCATGTTGCGAGCCATTTGTTGTCGTTATCCTTGATATCGCTCCCTTGGAGAGATATGGAGGATGAAGAAATGCAAAAGGAGGAGACGGCATCTCACCACGCAATTGAAGATCCGGCCTCGACTTATCACGACGATATGCTGCCTCTATCCTTCGGTGACGATGAAGACGCATTTGACTCAGGAATGCCACCAACTGACCTTGAGCTCTCCATCCCCGCCATTCCTGATGATGCTATCCGTGGCAGAGCCCGAGATGAATGGTCTTTCCTGCCTTCAGCCGAATATTCATTTGGCCATGATCGAGACCCCACATTGCAAACTTTCCTTCGAAAGCTCTACATCGAGTGTTCTCCATCAATGAACGACAAAGAGGGCCCACTACTACCGTGCCACTTCGTGCCCTTTGGCCCAAGCAATAACTTCCATGGCCGACACCATGCTCTGGCAGCTATTGAGGAAGCGTTACTTCCTGCATCCTTGTCCGCCTCTAACCCAGCGCTTGCGACCAAAGGCGAGACTAATCCCAGGACCTTCGCCATCTGTGGTCCTGGCGGAATGGGCAAAACACAGGTCGCCATCGAGTTCGTATCCTGCCATCGCGACAAATTCGACGCTGTCTTCTGGGTCCATGCCAATGACACTTCGAAGCTCGCACAAGACTTCAACGAGATCGCACTCAAGCTAGGCCTAGTCTCCGAAGGCTCCGCTGATGCGAGAGATTATACATACACGCGCGAGCTGGTGAAGCGATGGCTAGTCGAGCCGCTGAAGAATCTGAAGAACAAGGAATCAGATTTCGCATCGTGGCTGCTTGTATACGATGGCATCGAGGTCTCAAAGACTATCAACGACTACTGGCCCTACGATGGTCCCGGGTCTGTACTCATTACCAGCCGAAACCCCTTTTCGTGGACTACTTGCTGGCCTCTCATCCCTTTCACACCTGCAGAGGCCACGGATTTTCTCCTCAAAGTCACCGGCAGAAAAGGAGATGCGCCTACTCGTGCTTCTGTCGCAGCTGTCAGTCAAAGATTGGGTGGCCTGCCGCTTGCACTGTAAAACTCTCTGCTCCTGTTCCACTTTTCGGATATGCTGACTTAATCTCGTTGCAGGGCGCAGATGGCCGGTGTGATCAAGTATCGAAACATGACTTTCGACGAGTTCTCTCGAGCTTACAACGAAAGAGAGTCCCGGCAAGAGCTTCTTGAAGCAACTGCCGATACTAACCTGCGTGGTCCGGGGTACGAGCATAACCTCGCTTCAGTATGGGCACTGGAGAATCTCAACTACGGAGCCACTTTGCTCAACGCGCTGTCTATGCTGGACTGTGACGGAATAACAGAGCGTCTCCTTAGTGAAAACCTCGGAAAAGTCGACCTCCCTGGTTTCCCTTCGACGGCGGAAAACTATCGAATGGCAAAAGACGAGCTGCTCCAATCATCTCTCATCACTACCAACCGGTTACAAAAGAAGTTCTTTGTCCACAGAACAGTCCAGGATGTTGCACGGGCGAGGATGAGCAAGAAGCAGTTCCGGGACACTTTCATGGCATGCGTGCGGATGGTCGCGGCGCTCTGGCCGTTCGAATCCTTTACTTGGCGCCATGGGGTGGGAAGGTGGTGGGCTTGTGAGGAACTCTTTCCTCACGTGCTGAGACTGAAAGATCTTGGCAATCGCACAGTACCATCAGAGGATGATCTGCCCGGTGACTATGGTTTTGCCAAGCTCCTCATTGATGCAGGATGGTAAACATCTTCTCTCTCCTTTCCTTACCCACATACCCTTTTCCAATGCAAAACAAGAAGCAGAAAATAGTGTTAATTGATCAAATCAGGTACCATCATGAACGCGGGCGATCCGCTGACTCCCGGCTTTTCAACGACATGGCGCAAACAATCTGCCAAACCTGGGTGGCCCGGATTTCCCAGGGCCGAGCCTCTCCCTCTCCATTTCCACACAATCACTACCTCCACGACATGCGGGCCGCGTTGGCCGAAATAACGCACAACCGCGGCTGCATTGCGTCGGAGACAAATGAGCCGTCAGTTGCGCTTGCGCATTTCTTGAACTTCAACTCAATGATGGTGGCTGAGTTCGAGGCCAAGCCGCAGCTGCTTCAGCGTGACATGCGACTGGCCATCAGTTGGAATGAACTGGGCAATGCGCACATGCTAAGCCGGCAATGGGCGTTGGGAGAAGAATGCTACAACCGCTCCATCGAGACGATGCGCCACCTCGCATTCTTCAAAGAGACTAACCTCTCCCCTCCCGTCGTGAATCTCAGCTTATCCTTCTGGTTGCAGGGGAAGCTTGATACCGCTCTCGACCACCTTGTCACTGGCTTACGCGAACGCGAGAAGGCGTTTGGAAATGATGACCGCGAGAGTTTCTTCACTGGGAGGTTCTTGCACGCCTTAGGCAACATCAAAGCGGAGCTGGGAAAGAAAGAGGAGAGCCTGATGTTCCATCGTAAGGCGCTGCTACACTACAAGAGCACCCTAGGTAATAACCATCATCGGACGGCGGATGTGTGTGTGAAGGTGGCTGAACATTCGATCAGGCTGAGGCAGGATGACACAGCTATGTATGCAGCCCCAGATTTCCCACCCTGTTCTTCCTTTCAGTTCTACTATGTGATATTAATATCCTCTGTACTAGGGCGCTACTCGATCATGCACTCAAAGCGTATAGCAACAGCGAGATGTATGTTCCAGAAAAGGCGCGAGCACTGTTCAAGCGCAGCCAAGTGCTGAAGATGACGCGGAAGAAGATCGATGCAGAAGAGACTCTACAAGAGGCTGTGGATCTATATTATGAAGCTGCTGATAAACAGGGAAACATCAAGAGGAAGAAAGCCGAAGAGTTGGTTGATCAGGACTTCCTCGAGTTGATTGCGTTTTGGTCGAGGTAGGAGGGTCTGGATTCTTTCGTTGCGAGCTATGGATGTACGTCTTGAAAAGAAAAAGCATCGAATGACTCGAATAACAGGCCCATCCATGATAAGAAGTTCTAGAATGGTGAGTCATTGGGTGTTCGTGGCCTCCGGCCGCACTGACCGTTCTCCGCTTCGTCCAGCACAAAACAACCCAATTGATTCCTGGCGATCTACACTTTCACCCCACAAGTTCGTTTCAGACACACGCCAACTCACCACCGCAAGTCCCATTTCCTGTCGGGTGAGAAGAGGCTCGTGCGGCTGTCTTCAAGAGGTTAGCTATGGGGAACTACCAGCACCACCTCACTTATAATCCCCACACCAACAGTTGTCCACTCCCACAACTTTCCGTCATATCCGTCAAATAGTACTGCATTTGCAGTGCACCTCCACAAACCACTTCCTCCGAATCTCTTCAACAGGCCAACGAAGAATATAACCCCCCGGTCGTTATATCATGGACCTCCTTTTCAGCACCATCTCCACCGTCACCAGCTTCCTCGGCACTGCCACCTCGCACACGCAGAATGCTGTCCGTTCAATGAGATGGACGGAACTGCCCGGCGATGCCCAGCGCTTCTTCTCTCGCGTCGCCGGAGCCAGCACCAACTTCGTCTCCATGCGCTGGGACGACCTGCCGCAGAAGACCAAGGACTGGATCAAAGCAAATCCCTACCAGACCGCCTTCTACGTCGCCCATGGTGTCGTCATTGTCGCACCGACGCCCGTCACGGCTCCGTTGATCGGGGCTGCGGGCCTGGCCAGCGCTAGCCCAGCCGCAGGTAAGAAGACCTTCCCCTGCCTTGCTTAGTTACCTTTCTTGAAGCACTCTGCTTCTTAGCGATTGTGTATATCGAACTGCTGTTTGGCTAACGACACTTGAAGGCTCCGCGGCATCAGCAATCCAGAACGCTCTTACGACTGTTGGTACCAACAGCGTGGCACTGCGGACAGCCGTTACTACTGGCCACGGCGCACCGGCTATTGCAGACGGCCTCCAAGCTGCCATAGCTATCGGAACGGGGATTTACGGGTTGTGGACGTACTTTGCAGGTGCCCCCAAGCAGGAGCCCGCCGTCGAGCAGCCCGTGGGTGACGCTAAGAAAATCAAGAAGAGCAAGACCGAGCCCGTTCAGCAGAGCTCGGAGCCGGCCGCGTCGAAGCGTGGTCTATCGTCATTCAGGGGCCTTTTCAAATTGAGGAGGCGAGAGACGGCGGCCTGAGTACTCAAACCAATGTGAATGCGGGCATTTACGGCAGTTGTTGGAAGAAGGGAAAGACTGACATATATTCTACGAGGAACATGATAGAACAGTAGGGGATTTCGCGACGAAACGACTTGGTAGGCTTTTGGAGTTTGGGCGGCAACTTTTGTATCCAATTTCCTTCTCCGTACTCTGCCTTTTAGTCCTTTGGCAGCACAGTGCAAGGCTGAAGGGGATGGATAGAGGTATATTGAGCTACCAGCAGCAGCTGTCTAAATACATCTCAAACCTAACGTAAACAACGATACACATTGAGCGATTTGCTTGAAGAATCTCCAGTACACATCACCGAGACCAAAAGAAGATGACCCCGTCAAAGTCAGAGTCGACGACATCTGCTGCTGTCTTTTCTTGGAGGTCAGTCAAGTCCTGGAGAAGTTTGAAGCTTGCTTCTCGCTCAAACGCGGCTTCGTCCACATAGCCACGAAGTTCAAGAAGTAGGCTCTTCTTGAACATAGCACGAGCCCGTTCTGGCAAGAACACATCACTGCTAGTGAAAATTCTCAAAGCTTGCTCAAGGTTTGACCTGACAAAATATCTTGGTCAGCAACTCCGGATTCAGAGATTGCCGCATTGGAGGCACTCACTCTGCTTCATCCAACATGTCCAAACGTATGCAGTGGTCGACAACCTTGACGCAAACATCGGCTGTGCGGTGATGATTCTTGCCAATAGTGTCTCCGTAATGGCTCAGCGCTCTCTCGTGATATGCTTTGCTTTCTTCAAGCAAGCTGCCGTCAGCTTGGAGCCCGGCCAAGTCTGCTTTGACGTTACCAATAGCGTGAAGGAACCGTCCTGTTCTGTACGCCGATAAGTTCGGTGATCGACAGCGCCCAGAGAATCCTACGCCGTGATACTTACATGAACGATTCCCGGTCATTGACGCCATAGACGGCTTCACGGTCCCGCAGGCCAGCCATCAATACAGCATCAGCTTCTTCCAGCCTTCCACCCTGGAGCCAGTATGATAGCCCAAGATTCACCGTTGGGAGAGACTTCAACTCTTTGGCCAAAGCATCCACCTCCCCCATGATCTCAATAGAGTGGTGGAAACACTTTTCGGCATTTTGCCACTCCATGTTCATCATGTTCGCAACACCCAGCTCGTTCCAAGAGATCGCATAGCCCTCTTTCTTGTCGTTGACACGAGCCTCTTCAGCCATCATCTCGTTGAAACGAGTGAAGTGATGGATGGCATCTTTAGGCTTGTTCGTCTCGGTGGCGACAGAGCCCATGTTGTAAAGCATTTCTGCCGAAATCACTTCCACATCGGCGCTCGAAATGTTGTTCTCCCTGAGTATCTCTTCAGTCAAGGTACCGCTCACGTATCCGCTAAGACTCTGCGCTTTATCGAAGAGGCAAAGAGCCTCTAGCGAATTGCCGCTTTCGTGGAATAACCTACAGGATTAGCGTATGAACACCTCATCTACTTTACAATGTTAAGGAGCTAATACCGTCCGGCACCCGTGATCAGCTTCGCCAGTTGGAGCTTGTCCGACAAATTGGTCTCCAGGTTTTCGAGTTCCTCGAAGAAGTTCATGAGCTTCATGACGTGCGGGAAAAGCTCCCTGCAGGTTGCCCATCTGGTAACGCTTTGTTGCCAGCCGAAAACCTCAAACGGCCATTTCGCGGACAACAGATGAAGGCATGATGCGAATGCGAGCTTCAGGCGCGGCGCGGGCATTTTCGCCCGGGCAGTGTCTTGGACAAGCCTGGGTACAGTCATGCTTTGGGAAGTCTCTTGCCAAGAAATCAGCGAATGTTGTACCAACTCTGTCCTTGCTCTTCGATATTCTGAATCCGAATGAGGGTAGCCAGGTAACAGCGCAGGGTTCTTCGATGGATCATTGCGAGCCAGAAATGCCGTCAATATTGAGTCGGAAATCTGATCGGGATTCAAGAACGAGAGAACATCCAGGAGTGCTCGACCGTGCTCCAGGCGCTTCAGCTCTTGCACCAAAGCTGAAGTATGCTCATCTTCGGACGTCCTGTTCGCCTGCTCGAGAACATTCGCTCTTCCGTCAAGCTCGACGTCTTGGTTCGATGGAATGATGTCACGCGGAAGTTCTGGTTTCGGAAGAGTTGTTGAAAGTTCAACCGCATCATCGAAATCCCGCAATGTAGTTTCCGAGGAGCTTTTGGCAGATTGTGGGTCACTCAGGTGTTCCGCAGAGCTTCTGCTCCCTCCGCTGTCATCTGCCAGTATCTGATTAGCTTCACACTTTGGCTCTCGAACGAAAAGCCTTACCATTGTGTCTCTTTTGATCCAGTGATTCAAAACCGCTGATATCAGTGCCTGCTGAGCTCGTCAAAAGTTCCGGTACGTCAGCTACGAGAATTAGCCTCACAGGTTAGATCGCGTGACTAGTGCTTACTTACATCCCGGAGAGTCATTGGTCATCTTCAGACGAGCATCCTGCAAGACTGTCTTCAGGAAAGAAGCAAGCTCATCAAGCTCCTTACTCGGAGCATTGAAATTGCAGAGACCCTGGTGATCCGACTGGAGCGCAAGTACACGCTCGCGCAGAAGACCGAGCTGCACAGACTCGCGGGGCGCAATCTGAAGGTACCACATAAGCAGTCCGCGCTTACTAAAGTATGAGCCCTTGGTCAGTCTTACCCAGGCCTTTGATGGCAGCCAAAACACAAAGTATTTCACCCTCGTCTTTGCCGATTCATGACACGACAGCACTTGCAACTCCGATGCCGCCTGTACGAAGTGGCTCGAGAGCTGTGCAAGCTTCCGGCGATCCCCCAAGCTGGGCAGGTTCTTTACTGTGTGGCTTGGATCAATGGCGTAGGGAATTCCGTCCCACGTCTTGTCTCCTTCTGAGATCGAATTTGGAGTCCCTAGAAAAACGATGCCGGCTAGCGCTCTCCAAAGACCCATGTACTGGTTCTTATGCTTGAACGCTAAACATACAGCCTGCCCTTCCTGTTAGCTCTTCTGTGGTGAAGATAGGTGAGTCTCCCAGCGCTTTAACCTCCTTGACTATGAAGCCGCCAATGCTGTGTGCGATAATGACAATAGGTGCTCCATTCGCTGCCGATGCACAATTCGCAGGTTCCAAGCTCAGTTCTTCGATCAGCAGCTTGAGGAGTCTCTCGCCTTGCTGGAAGAGCTGATCCCAGGTGAATTCTTGCGGCACGAGATCGTGCGCGAATGCGTATAAGCCTGCGTTTGATGAGATATTCGACAACCAGAGCTGTCCGTTTTCATCACTCCAGTTGGTTGGATGCTTGGTTCCAACACCTGGGACGAGCACGAACCTAAGGAATGCACCATCAGTGTGTAAATCAACCCTGCAGGATTATTATAAGCCACGGGTGCCGACTCACGTGCTTTGAGGCGCGCTGGTCTGATCCAGACGCTGCATAATTTCCTTCGCCTGGTCGTCTGGAAATTTACCTGTAGGATATCGTGCGGCAAAGGCCGGGAAGGGGATCTTATACCCCCGAGTTCTTCCGAAAGGCTGGGTATTGGTGAGGGCGTTACTGGTCCGATATAACTTGTTGTGAAACAATGGATAAGTAGCGCTTGAAGTGTGGCAGGCTGCTATTAGCCCATCGGCGGACCCCGCTCATCATCGTATGGACTGATGAGAAACATACTCTTGGCACTTTAAACCATCCAATGATGTCATCTAAAAGGTTGCACCAGTAATTTGCAAAAGGTCATGCTCACAACCCATCTCAGATTCCCCGGTGAAGGCAGCCACTCAAGATGTAGGAAACATATGCTGCCCAGCCTGAACACTCGTCGATCTGTGAGCATGTCGTAGGCACTGCAGTGCCAGGTCCAGTAGAACGAGATCATAGCCTGGGGAGGCCATCAATGATATCCCCACGGGAAGAAATTCCCTGTTGCCTGTTACCATAGAATTATATGGCACTTCCCCGACTATTTCGAAATCAGTCTAGAATAGCCTGATGACTTTTGACAACTTACTCGGGATTATGAGCTCAGGCCCTCCCACGATGGGGCTTAGGAAAAGCATTGGTACTCCTGTCGGATAGAAATTTCGACTTTCGGATGCATTAGTCACACATCTATGATGAATCATAGATACTAACCATGGATTTCTGTCACGATAGCGTGGCGATATTTCTTCTACAGGCAGGACAACAATAGTATTGCGCTCTCCCATTCTCATCACTTTTCTCGCAAACCACTCTCTGTAGACACTAAGTTTGTTGAATGCAGTGTCTCGCTCTGCTCGAGTTATGTTCGATGATATTTCCCTACAAGCCTGATTAGTAGTAAAAGTAAGTTTGGATAGGAGGGAAAACCCACCATTGCTTCCGGACAGGCGGGCTCACGTAAGGTTTCTTGCCAAATCTTGCCTCGTACCCACTTCGAAAGTCATCCTGGCTATGAAAATCATCGTACCAGAAGGAATTGCGACAAGCCTACATGATGAGCAGTCAGCCGCAGTTGACCACATGTTTCGCAATGCTACTACTCACAGACTCCATGTACTCTGGCAGCCCGCAACGCCCAGCCTCTCCTGGTGGATCCTTGGTCCAAAGAGACTCCAGGCAAATTCTTTGCGCTCCAACACCGAAGAATACTTCCATGTCGTGTGTGAACTGCTCTATCAACTGGACTTGATCCGGATTCCTAATGGTCTTCAGGTAGTCCACTGGGAGGATTATCTCCACTGGGAGCTACACGCTGTAGTCAGCACCGTGCAACCACGTCCCGTACGATTAGGCATCACCTTACCCCACTTCTCACATTTGGCAAAGCATCTCCATACCATGCCTCTGCGAAACGCCTACACATGGCCAAGTCCCGCCCGAAAAAGGCTGGCACATCAAATCTCTCAAAGCTCGGCACAAGTCCGTCTGTGTTCAGCACACCGTGGGTCGGCCGCATGGCCACGACGCCATTCCAATGGCCTGGCCGACGACCACTGCCGCTAGTGTCCGAGCCAATAGCAACATCCAACCACTCGTAAGCCGCGACGGCGGCCGCGCTGCCACTGCTACTTCCTGCAGGACTCTGGTACCCGTCCGCCCGTGGATTCCACGGTGCGGGCCAGTCAATGCACTCGACCGGCTCTTCGGTCGCGGCGAAGCTGGATAGCTTCGTTTTGCCAATTATTACCGCGCCTCTGTTGAGCAACTTCTGGATACAGGCCGCAGTGGACTGGGCAGGGGGATTGAAGGAGTTGTAGGCGCAGTTGCAAAGAGATGTTTTGACGCCGTCGATGTTGAAGTTGTCTTTGACTGCGACGCGCATGCCAGCAAGCCCATGAGGGTCCGTGTTGTAATTTTGAAGCCGGGAAGGGAGCGCTATGGCGGAGCCACTGGGGCATGAGAAACTTGGGTACGTGATTGTTTCGAAAGGTTGCTTCGGAGAAGGCTGAATAATTGAGGTGACGAAACAATGATGTGTGTCGTCGTGGAGACGGTGTAGCTTATAGAGCAAATCGCAAGCAATGTAGTATGGGCCGGGATGAATGGAAGAATACCAATCTCTTGATGTGTTCAACCAGCTCAACCATTCGACACCTGCTTTCTCGAGTATATTTCTTACTCCCTCTCCAATACTCGGAGTTCTTGTCGCGGAAGTTGTAAAGACTATCCTGTTTAGGAAAGCTTCCTGAAACGTGTCACAGGCCTGGAAGGCCATGATTTGTCCATTGACCCAGGGCGCGGATATAAGCTCCTGCTCCCCAGCATCAAAGACCGTGAAAAACCTTGGAGCTCTAGGGGCCTGAGATAGTCTCTCGAGACCAAGGTTCAAGAAGTTCAACTTCTGAAGACTCGGGTTTTCGAAATCGCTGCCTTGAGGCTCCAGCTCTATAAGACTCGGTTCCTCCAGGTCTGGTGTCTCAAGCTCTGGTTCCTCAAACCTCAGCTCGTCAAGCTCGGGTTCCTCAAAACTCGGCTCTGAGTGTCTCAGTTCCTCCTCTACCAATCCCTGCATAAAGTAAGCAGCGTATTGTGATCACTTAACTGACAAACTGACCAGAATGGCTCCAACGGGACAAGCCAAAAAATAGGAATTGCGGACATGGACAATCCTGGACTTCTCCAAACGAGGCTTCCCAACATGGCCGTTCCAATCCTGGCTGGCGTTTCTCGTGGCATACCACAAAGCCAAGCCCAGAGAAGCCGTCATAGCTGCGCTTACAACTGATCCTTGTGGTCAAGGCCGATCTGTGACGAGTACAACAGGAAAGGAAGGCGACTGTAAGCAAAGGTCAGAAGGCTGAAGTCGTTGCCCCGCGTGCCATTTTAGCCAATAGACTAGGGAGAATTACGATCACATGTAAGCAGTAGGCCCCCGACATGCCTAGGATCAAAGCCCAGGCATCCAGCAGGGGTTCGATACGGAGAGCAAATCAGGCCCATTCATTATTCCTTGGCACAGTATATCCAGTGTTGGGTATAATGCGCTGCGTCTTACCACAAACCAAAGCACCGTTCGGATCCATAGAATCACCCTCTGGGAGACTGCGGATATTGAACTGCCCTACGCGACACATGGATCGTAGGGACGTTGGCGTGTTGTCTGTGACATGTAGATAGCTTCCATCTGGGCGCATGCGACGAGCCGTCCAGCAAGTGAATTTTGCGCGAATAACTTATTCTGGTTCTCAAAATGTCAGATTAAACATAAAACTTTTCGATGGGTACGAGATTTGGACTGTCCCGTAATCGATTTGCCCGCTCATGTTTGAGACGAAGTGTCAACTTAAGCATGTTTCTTGTTTCGGGTAGGGAAAGTTGCCATAGTAAAACGCACAATCCCAAGACGACAGTAAAGAAAAAAAAAAAAAAAATCGGGATGCTTATTTTTCCTTTTTATTCAATAACTGCCATGCAACAAGTCTAGTCCTCATCAGAATAGATTTTTTCGCAGTGGTATTGGTCGCCAGAAAGTTGGTATCGCTCGTGGCGAGGATCATCGAGATCCTGGCCGTGGTCGCTGCCCTCTTGATCACTGACGGCCTGAGATGCATCTTCACTAGGGTTTTGGGAGCCTGTAAGCGTCGCGAGCTCGCTCTTCAAGCCCGCCAATACAGTTTGAAGCCGTGCTTTCAGGTCTGGTATCCGTGCTTGGGCCATTTGTGTCTCCAATTCAGCAATCTTCGCTGACATTTCTTCAATGGTAGCACGCGTTCCATCGTCCTCAACGACGCTGTCCTGTCGGGAACCTTCGAGGGGTTCCTCATAGCTCAAGCCGGGCCCGAAGAAGCTGGCAAATTGTCTTGCCATTCGTCCATCCTTGATGGCAAACACAACCTCAAGCCCATCCCATCCTTCTCCGCCAGTCAAATTATTGCTGCCACTCTTTGCTTTCTTCTTGCTCTCTGTGCCAAGAAGGACCTTCTTCCACGCCCGAGCAACTTCGCCAATTGGGTTGCCGTATGCTCCGCAGCCCCAGGCACCGAGCACTACCTTGTCCGCGCCCTTCATTCTGAGTATCCGCATAACTGCCCGCATCTTTTGCATCACCAGGTCTTTGTCTTTGACATTGTTGTACCTCTTCTCTTCACCTTCTTCGCCCTCGATGTCTGGGAATCTCAACATTCCAGCCGAGACCACGTCGATGAAAAAGCGTTCCTTCTTGTCCAAGTCTGCCGCCTCATCATCCGATCTTCGGAACACCAGCACGTCTGGCGTGTATATGGCCCCAACTTCGGGGAGGCGGTAGAATTCGTCGCGAAGTGAAGGGTAGAGAGTAGTACGCAGGCAGAGCCACTCTTCCTGTGATGTAGCTCCGTTGAGCACGCCGCCGCCGGGACGCAGAGGGGAGGCCATGTTGAGAACCGCTACTTTCGCCCGCTTGTTGGTCCCTGTCGAGCACAGTTGCGCGGCAGCGTCCAACGTGTCGGCAACTTGCAGATAGAGCTGCATTGGCGGTTTCTCTGGAAGCTGTGCCGCAGTGACCTTGTTCACCCCAATCTTCACTCCAGCATTGTCATCGCTATCTTCGTCGCGAGTCCGGCCCTTGCCCTTACCTTTCGGTCTGGATTTGGGCTTCGACTTCGCGTCAAGCCCAGGCGCGTCAAGGCGAGAAGCGCCCGTGGGTGGGGGCGGATCGACGATAAGCTCTGCGGCATCAATGCCGTGTCGGGCGCGAGGATAGGCGTTTAGGAGGGCGGGGATGGTTTGGTTGATGGTCGCCTTCGCCTTCTTCGCGCGGGCATCACGGCGGAAGGACTGCGGGGGCACGACGACAGTGGGCTCTGTGCGACCCATAATGGATGAGTAGAAGCGCGTCTTAGCAGGATGTCGATGAAGGTTGATGCGAGAGACAGTGGCTGAAGTAGTCTGCTTTCGAGGGAAACACGGTGTTCAAGTAGTGGCAACGAGCACCTTGGTGGACGATGGTGCTGTCATGTTGATTGCGGCTGCGGGGATGCAGCCACCAATGACGAGGAAGTTAGTACCAAAAGTCCCTTCCGCCTATTGCTGCCCAATTGCGTGCCAGGGCGGAAGAGACTTTTGGTACGAACCTCCGTACTCATCGTGCAGATGAATGATGGATGGGGTCAGCCCAAGGCCGTTTGAGGTGAATAGATAGAAGAGACGAAGGTCAAAGGCCACATTATTGGCAGCGGGCGACACAGCCAGAAGGGGCAACGTTAATTTGCAAGCGCCCAGGAACGCAGGCAGGCACACGAGGGCGGGCAAGGCAAGAAGTTCCGCGCCAGGCCTAGAACCTCAGCAGGCCCAACGTCCTCCGTTCAACAACCTCGTGCTTTTCATTGGAATCCCCGTCTTGCGCTCCGGCGCCCGTCCATTCTCTTCAACCCCGAGCCGACATGTGCGATGACGACGCCACCCGGGATGCGGTATGCAGGGCTTGAGAAATCGCCTACCACGAACCACGGGCGCGGGCCCTCTATGATGGTGAAATCCATGTGCCTGTCTTGAAGCAGACGTGGGGAGCAGCGGGCGTGGGCCCAGAGCGTACAACCCCGGACTCTGCGGCGCCCTGCCCGCACCCGCAGCCCACCAGCGCGAGCCCTGCGTGCGAGAGCAGCTCAGCTCCGCGCCGGGGGCCCTGGGGTGCTTTGTGCGTGTCTCAGGGCGGGGATGGCGCTACTGCAGCATGACGGACGGCGAGGCTCTTGAAGGGGCGGGCATCGACCGATTCAGCGTGCCCTGGGCTTGCAGCGGCGCCGCTTCTGTCGCCGGCTGTGTCTGGCAGGGTGCCGCACGCGTCTTCCCGCACTCGATACCGTTTTTCAGGCTGCCGGCTGACGTCAAGCGTTGGGGGACTGTCACGACGACGTTCGGGCGAATTGTCGAAGTCCGATCTTGAATAAATGATCAGCGTCAGGCACCGCCCAAAAGGCGGCACTCGAGCAGCAAAGGACGACAACCACCGACATGCGCCGCTCGTAACCTGCCCTCCCCGACACGGCTCCCGCAGAGCTGTACCGCCTGAATGACCGGCGCCGCCCGCACCCACGAGCTCCGCAAGTGCGTCCCCCGTGCCCGCCGCCTCCCTCGCGCTCGTCGCTCGTGTTCTCTCGCCAACCCGCGCTGACAGCCCGCACGCAGATATTCGGAAAACGGACAGCTCCCGCTCGCCAACGCCGCATGTGAGCACCCGCTGGGCTGGCATCCCGCCCTCCAACTCCAGTCGCCGCTATGCGCCGCCCTGGCGGCCTTCACCGAGCTTGTCGTTGCGCGCCTTGGTACGCTGTCTCCGCTCCGCAAACTTTGGCGCCCGCCTGACCGCCACTGCAGGAGTCTTCGCCGCCTTCGCGAGCCTGACCGACGGCCGCACCCAGCGCGTGCTGGCCGGGACCTGGGGACAGACAGACGGACACAGCCGGGACGATGCGCCTCTGAGATGGCTGCAGACCTGTGAGGCCGACCAGCACGTCTGGCTGTCGCTGGCCCGCCGCACCCTCGGCCTCGACACCCACCCACGCGACCGCGCGTTCCCGGGTGGCGGCATCGCCGTCCAGCTCGATACGGATCGCCGCGCAGCCAATCTCAGCTGCGTCGTGTGCCCCCCGCACCTCAGATACTACGCCGCCGTCCCGATCCGCTCCCGCCGTGGAATCTGCATCGGCACCATCTTCGTCCTCGCCCGCGAGCCCCGCTTCGATTCCTTCGACGACGATCTGGACTTCTTGTCCTCCATTGCCGCCAAGTGCATGACCCAACTCGAAACGGCCAGGGAAAGCCATCTGAAGAGCCGCATTACCAGGATCAATGATGGTGTGTGCTCCTTCATTCATTCCAGAGATGCCGGCCCCGATGAGCCTTCGACCGCCGCCCCGCCCGCTTGCAATGCCACCGCAGAACAAGCTTCCGGCGCTCCCACGACGCCCGCCGCCCCTCAAACCCCTTCGACGAATGACACGAAACCGTCGCAACCCGATGCCGGAGATGGCTCCAGTGCTGGTACCGGGAGGACAACCTACAAAGAAGCGTTCGCTCGAGCAGCGTCACACTTGAGAGCTGCACTAGACGTCGATGGAGTCTTGTTCGTTGATGGTTTAATTGGCTTCAATGGGGCTCTGACGCCATTGGCAAAGCGTGAACAGGAACTTGAAGACGAGATGAATCACAAGTCCGGCCGGAAGGATCCGTCAAAAGAGGATCCACAGTGGACACCAACCCCGGAGCACTCGGGTGTCGATTCGCCAGATGACACACACACTCCGGATGATGGCTCCGGGCCTGCGGAGAGAACGTTCACCAGTGCGGACTTCCAGAAATCCACTCTTGTAAGGCGGCCGGGCGAGATCCTTGCAATCTCTGTGCCCAACCCGCAGGCGAGACCTCGATTAAAGAACCTTTCCCTCAACCCCTCTGACAGGGATTGCCTCGACGAACGTTTCCTACGAAAGTTCCTTTCAAGATATCCTTCCGGTAAGATCTGGTATTTCGATGAGGATGGCGCTCCCCACACGTTTTCTGACGGGGAGACTCTCGTGCCTGATGATCCGCGTGGTGAGGCGAACCAATTTGCTGCTGCTTTCCGGGGCATTCGACAACTCATTTTTGCGCCTTTGACGGATCCGGTGACGCTCAAACGCTTGGCTGGATGTTATGCGTGGACAACTCGAGTCCATCCTGTCTTTACCGAGACTGCAGATCTTGGCGCTTTCAAGGGCTTTCTGCACTCTGTTGAAGCTGAGGTGTCCAGGATTGATACCGTAGCAGCAATCAAACAGCAAGAGTCGTTCGTTTCGTCCGTCAGTCACGAATTACGTACACCTCTGCATGGCATACTCGGCGCTGTTGAATTTCTTGGAGAGACAAAGCTTGACAGCTTCCAACAAGGCTTGGCTGAAAGCATTCGTTCGTGCGGTTCGACTTTACATGACACCCTCAGCAGTGTCCTCTCATACTCGAAGATTAATCAGTTTGAGCGAAGGCGGCACAAGTCCAAACACAAGATCTCTGAAGAGATCAAAGATGCCGTTGAGGAGCCCGACCATGACCTGCATGGCCTGCTCACTTCTGCCAACATTGCCACTCTCTGCGAGGAGGTTGTTGAGGTTACGGCTGGTGGTCACACCTTTAACAAGCCGACTTCAACGGACGATCTGACAATCACCATAGACGTCAAATTCCAAGACAATTGGAATTTCTTGACTGAGCCCGGTGCCCTCCGACGTATCATGACCAACATTCTCGGCAATGCACTGAAATATACAGAGAAAGGGTTTGTCAAAGTCGGCCTGGACATTGAAGACATGAGCAGCGAACCAGCTGCCAAGAGCAAGCCAGGCCCCAAACTCAAGCTGATCAAGTTTTCCGTGGCCGACTCGGGGAAGGGAATGTCAAAAGAGTTCCTTGAAAAACACTTGAGTGTGCCCTTTACCCAAGAAGATACAATGGCGTCCCAGGGTGTGGGTCTAGGCATGTCAATCGTCAAGAGTCTTGTCGCGATGTTGGGTGGGAATATAAGGGTGCAGAGTCAGCTAGGAAAGGGCAGCACATTCACTGTCAGTATTCCTATGGCGGCGGGGGATCCGAAGATTCCTTCCCCCGCGACGGTTGCTCTCGAGAAGGCGGTGCCCGAATTACGTCAAAGAAACCTCAATGTTGCCATTCGCGGCTTCCCTCATACCCTCCAAGAATCTTTCGAAGATTATCTACGCAATTGGTTCAATTGTAATATTCTCGCAACCGAAGACAACACTCAACCCGACGTCCTTGTCGTGGACCAGGCCGCCCGGACTTTGTCACAGGACATCCGCTCCCGGTATCAACCCAACAGTCTTGCTCTACTTAATGTTTCAATCTCCCCCTCTTTGCGGCGGCGGTCGGACAGCCTCGACTGGGGCTTCCGATCCCGCCAGACCATTTCGCGCCCTATCGGTCCTCACAAGCTTTCTAAGGCACTTCTTGCATGCGCAGAAAGCTTGGCTGAGGAGTGCTCCAGTCCTGAGCTATCACGTCCGGTCACCCAGCGACTCGACACCAGCCCGTCCCACCCCTCCCGTATGGATGTCGACCCCACTGTCTCTCCCCGGAGTAAAGCCTTGGCACGCGCCGCCGACCCTATCCAGTCCCTTGAAGACCTTCCTTCGCCGACTAAAAGAGCACGCCACTACCCTCCCGATGCAACCTCTCCGCCGGATCTACCGACGTATCCTTTCAGAGCGCCATCTCCTTATCAACACCCTCCACATGACTCACATCAGTCGCCAATATCCCCGACAGCTCCTGCTGCAGCCCTGGCGCTTGAAAGATCCCTTCTCTCGCTTGATTCACCTGTCCAATCCGAGAGAACTCCTCGTCTTCTGCTTGTTGAGGATAACGCCGTCAACCTAAGACTCCTCCAAACCTTCATGTTGAAAAAAGGCATAACGGATGCTGCGACTGCAGAAAACGGGAAGATTGCAGTAGAACAAGTAGCGAAGGTTGCAGAAGCGGGCAGTGGGTTCGATATCATCTTCATGGGTAAGTTTTCTATTTCTGGTCACACCCTCACTCCGCCATCGTGTAATTAATAACCAAACCATATCACAGACATTTCCATGCCCATAATGGACGGTTTCGAAGCCACTCGCGCGATTCGCGCGATTGAACGCCGACAACGTATCACTGCCTCCGCACAGCCGCCCGCACCGCTGCCGCATCCGCCGCAACTGTCCCACAGCGTCTCTACGCCCTCAGAATCCGAGTCCACAACGCCCTACACAACGCCTTCCGCTGGTCAGGATTCCCACCAGCACCGACGACGTTCCTCACAGGCTTTCGTCGTTGCGCTCACGGGTCTGGCCTCGACAAAAGACGAAGACAAGGCTTACAATTGCGGCGTGGACCTCGTCATTACGAAGCCAGTCAAGTTCGGAAAATTGACCGAGCTCTTCGAGAAGTGGGAGAAGGGAGAGTTGAAAGGTGGTGGTGGTGGAGGCCTTGTGGATGACTTAGTGGAGGAAGAGAGCGAAGGAGGGATGGGAGTCGAATGAAGAATACGTTTGCCGCGAGGTGGTTGAGCTCAGGTGGGCGGTCGTAGTTGCTCGCGTATGTTGAGTAGAAAGACTTTGTTGACTCGTGCGTTTAGAGAAGGTGTATATTGTTTTGTTATACTATTGGGAAAGCATCTAGGGGGAAGAGGGAAGGGGCAGGGGGGACAAAGGGCTATTCGTTTTCTTTTTTCTTTTGTGAGGAATGGAAAGGTATCGGAGACACAAGTATGAGATTACGGCAACACTACACACAACACACAACATCACAACACATCACACACCACACGCACATCATCTACACACGGTCGCACACAGAATGCCAAGACGGCACACCTGATACCGATGGCGAAACCCTCACGATGAGGGGGGGACGAACGGCGGTGGCAAACTTTCAAGGCTGTCTGGGAGTCAAGAACGAGTGTGTGCGGCACTTGACCGGGTATTTCGATATGTGTGGCGATGGTTTCAAGAACGACAACATCATTGTCAACGAAACAGCGATGACCACAACGGGCGGCTAGCGTTTGAGAGAAAAAGCTTCTTAGACAGTTGTGGGCTTAGGCCTTTTTCTTGTCCTTCTAATATTTGTTTTTTGTCTTGCTGAAAGGGAGGTCATTTTTCTGCTTTCCTTTGCGTGCTGTTGTTTAGCGTGCGTTGATTGTCGTGAGATGTAATGTTTAGTGTGATCAAGGAGTGAAGTGTATGAGGTGACTGTACTGATAATGCTGATAACGATGGCGCTTCTGTGTTTTTGAGCGTTCGGAGCCACGATGTATTCGATATGATTTGATGGAAGATGCCGTAAATGATTTTGGATGTAGGCTCGGGATTAGGCATGACTGGATAAGACAATGCAACTCACTATAGCGTTTCTTTTTCGAGAAAAATGCTTGTGCGAGGGCGGTGATCGGGATAGAGCGAGGTCAATAGAGAAAGCTGGCAGCACACTTAAAATTTGGAGGGTGGAAGTTGCTGGGTCAAAATACTGCGAGAGGGGGGCTAGTCTTGTTACAGGAATGGGGCTTAATAGAGCGACGACCCTAGCTTACGAAGGAGAGTGCGCAGGTGTCTCAAGGGTCAGGCAACTTGATGCGGAGCCTTGCCTCTGCTACTCTACTAAACCGCGCCACAAGATTCTACTTAAAATGCTACATACCGAGTATAACAGTTGCTTCGATTGTTCACTTATTCGCCAAACTTCATGAATTGAGTAGACTTAGACCTCATCAACACTTTTACAAATCTTCTTGATGTCGGTCTTCAGATTTGATCCTATTATCAATACCTGCGTCGCGAGGCTTTATCTTTGTAAAACTTTATGAAATATGAAACTAGTAGCTCTGAATTCGAGAGCATCACTTTTTCCTAACCGGCCGTCCAGTCTCATGCAACTGAGATGAACGACAACATCCAGACCTACATGAGACAACTCCCAATGAAGTTTCCGAAACTCCAGACTCCCAAACACCTCTAAGTCGCTTTGCCGTCCGCTAGAAGGCTATGTTCTTCCGTTTTGATTACTCCTCCATGGCATCGATATCAGTGACGGTTTCGCTCTCCTTGTTGTAGTAGCTAGAGAAATTGAAGTTAGCAGTGGAAGCTTGATCCTGAGTTCCTCAACTTACGCAAGAAGCTTGATCTTGAACTCGGCCATAGCGACACCAAAAAGCTTCAGCAGCGCGGTCTGGTGGCTGTTCAACGTCTGACCCTCCTTACAGATGGTGTAGGGCTGGTCCAGCATGACCTTGCCCTTATCCAGCCTAGTGGGCATGCCCCATTTCCTGACGGTAACCTCCACAGGGTGCGGCAGCGGCACGTCTTCGTCAGCGGGCAGCTCCCCACCGCGCGAGTATACGACACCAGCAGGAACGGTGAAGGTCTGAGTGGCCTCGACGCCGGCGCGGGCGAAGTCGGTCTGGGAGTAGCTTTGGAAGTACTCAATGATCTCGGAGGGCTCGCGGTTGGTGCAGAAGAGACCGACATTGCCCTCGAGGCGCTGGGCGAGCTTATGGAGGTTGGGGAGGTGCTCGGAGGCGTCGTCGGTGCCGAGGGCCTTGGCCATGACCTTGGTCTTGCCGAAAAATAATCTGCGGGGACGCGTTAGAGAAGAAGCCAAGCGCGCGGTCGCCAATGCCGGGCGCATGAGATGAAAACGCACCTGCTGTCAGAGAACTCCTGGCGAACCTCCTTCAGGTAGTTGTTGCGCATGTTCTCGACGTCGAAGAGAAAAATGTACTGGAAGTTCTCGGCGGCCTCGCGCACATTGTTGAAGAGCTTTTCCGACAGCTCCTTGCCCTTCTTCTCGACCTTGGACAGGTGTACGATTCTCGCGCGCTTCGACTTAGGCATCTTGATTGACTGCGGGCGGGCTTGTACGGTGTTTTGGCGGCGGAAGGTAGGTTGGCCGAAAAGTTGCGGTGGTGTTGAAAATAATTCCGGCCGAAGGGTCTGATAAGATGATAGCGCAGCTGAAGGAACTTTTCACGATGGCGCATCGACAAGCGTCATCTTTAGACGAGCTTGAGCGAGCGCAGCTACCTACCGTCCAGAGCTCCACCACGACCACCTCACTTTTCTTTCAACCTCTCCCCAGCATGCTGATGACGCGCAATGCTGGGGTTTATGGACTACGTGCAGAATGCCTTCTATGAAGCGACCTACTGGAATCATGATAATTCGTACTCCTACCTGACGGCAACAGCTCAAGGTAACCACCCCGCTCGCAGCTGCAGCCCCGCCTGAGCGCTTCACTGACCTTGCGTGCAGCGCTGCTGGACTTCCAGACTCCGCGCGGGCTGCGCCTGAACCTCTCGTCGCTGTCGTCGCCAAACCTTGCAACGTCCTACTCGCTCGGCACCGTTGGGGTCGTCGACGGCTCCTTGTCCTACTTGTACTCGTCGCTGGCGCTGGATGTCAAGTCACGGAGCAGCGAGATTGACTTGCACAATGTCGTACGAGGCTACCGGCACCTTAAAGAACTGCGGCGGCCTGACGAGCCCTGGTGGTGGGAGTTATGGCACAGAGGCAAGCGCATTGATCGCAGAGGTGAGTCCTCCACTGCGCGCGGCGACACAGCCGGGTGGCATTGCTAAGGGGCGCCCAGCGACTGTGCTCTACGGTCGGCTTTTCCTGCCCACAAACTCGTTGGAGGCGCTATACCTACGTCGAGTCTCGCCCACGCGGCAAGTGCGGATAGCTGCGGTCAGCGACTCGAACATGAATAATGGCGGCACCATCCTCGGAGTCGTGCAGAACGACCACGGTAAGTATAGCACCGAGTATCTGTACAGCACGGACAGCGCCCTCTTGGGCGTTCGGGGGCTTTACAACTTCGGGCCCGACCCCAGGACCCCGGCCGGCGGCAACGGCGACGACGAGGCAAAATCTCCCAGCGCCGAACGGGTCAGCGGCATGTTCAGTGCGGGCGCGGAGCTGTACTACGGCCTTCTGAACAAGAGCGGTGGCATGAGCACTGGCCTGAGGTTTACCACCCTGCCCCAGCATACGGGATTTCCCTACACAATGACCCTTACGCTCAACCCCCTGATGGGCAACTTGTCGTCTACGTACGCCGTCAAGGCCGGCCACAACGTCGCGCTGTGCTCGCGGTTCGACTTCAACTTCTACTCGTACGAGAGCGACCTGCAGCTGGGGTGCGAGCTGTGGCAGCGGCGGCGCGACGCAGACGCGGAGTGGGCGGTCAAGATGCTCCGGCCAGGCTGGGCGCAGCGCACCCCGTCCCCGGACGAGGATGTGACGGGCGTGATCAAGGCCCGCGTCGACCAGAAGTGGCGGATTGGAGTGCTCTGGGAGGGCCGGATCAAGGAGCTCCTGTTCACAGTGGGAGCCAGCTTCGACTTGAAACGACGGGAGCAGATCTTTCGCGCCGTTGGCGTTGAGGTACAGTACTCATCCTAGCCGATCGTAGATCCCGTAGGGCCATGCTCGAGCACCGGAGCAAACACGGCTTTGGGAGGCAGGCCGGATACGATAAGGCCTGGCGCAGGCCGAATGCGGCCAGGCTGACGGGATCCCCTGACCGCGCTGGCGCGGCGGCTGGTGCGTCATCAGACCAGAGCGAGCAAGGCGTGAGGCCACAGGCGCCGAGGCACCGTGGCAGGGCCAGCGGCATGACGAGAGGTGAAACCGCGGGCAACGGCGTCTGGCAGCAAGTTGGGCTGGGCGGCGCGTGGTGCCACTGGCTCTGGCGGGCGTCGCACAGAAGCCGTAAGAGCTGTGCGATGTCGCGGCGACACCCTGTCTGCCGGCCAGGGCCCGCGGCGCGGAAGCGGTGGGCCAAAGGCAGCTTCCGTAGCAGACGGCATGTTCCAACAATGTGAAGCACTGATTGGCCTCCTTTCGTCGCGGCCAGCTGATGAGGCAAACGGCCGGTGTGAGGGTGCCCCAAACGCGCGCTGGATCGAGGCGCGCCCTCTCCGCGCAGACTCCACACGCCAGGGCTGTTCCTGCATCGCCCGCCGCGGCATCGCGCCAGCGTGGTGTCGCGCTGCATAACTGCGCTCTATTTATACCTCGAATCGGGCCAATGGACGCGCGCGCTACGCCGCCCGTTCCTGACTAGACTCGGCGTGCCTGTCAGACGGCAGCCCGCCAGCCAGTCAGCCCGCGCGGCGGCAGCGCGCAGCAGCAGCCTCCCTGCCTGGGCCGAGCGAGCGGAGCTTTGCCGGCGCGCGCGCTCCGGGTGGTGTGCCTGTCTGTGTGCGCGCGGGACCCGTGGGCGGCGACTCAGCGGCGGCGCTGCCGGGCAGCCTGTGCTCTGGCGGGCGAGGAATGCGACGTCAGCCGGCGCCTGGCCGCGGTGGCAGCGGCCGCCGAGTGAGCAGAGCGGCGGGCGGCGTGAGCGTTGGCGGCAGAGGGCGAGCACGATTTTTGGTGCTTCGGACGAGGGTTGACCCATTGTGGCCGTGACCCTCGGAACCCACGCCGCGCTGACTCGGCAGGCGCAGGCCAGCGATTGGTACTTCCGGCAGCCCCCAGCCTGCCGCTAGGCCCCCTTTCTCTGCTCGCACCCTCTGCGCCGCCTCAACCTCATTACACCCGCAATATCGCCCGCTTGGATTTCGCCTGCCTCCGTCATCTTGACTGCCAGTGCGATCTCCACCACGTTCTCTTCTGCCCTTGTTGTTCTTTACAGGCGCCGTCACTCCTTCCGGCCGTCTATTCTGTCTCTTTTGGGCCGTCGCCCGTCCTCTCCTTAGCCCCAGCTTCCGCCGTCCCGGTGTTCAGTCCTTAGGCTTCTGCCCAGCGCTCGAGTAGCCGATCAGTTAGCATCTTCCTGCTCCAAGTCAGTGAAGCTTTGATACCTACCTATCCGTTTGCTCGCCTGGTCGCACGCTGCACATCCCTACTGCTCGCGGATACCCTCCTTGTACCGATCCCGCGCCGGAAGCTCTCCTGAGCACTTACATTCATTCGGGTCACCACCGCCTTTTCACCCAAAGTCTTCTCTCATCACGACTATTACGACAAGACATATACCCTCGCAGCCCCGTCGCGCTACTGAGGCCCCATTGACCGAGTCATAACCCTGATCTACCCCGACTCTGGTGCGTCTGCAATACATCGCGAATGCAGTCCACCACACCACAGCAATCCACCATGACCACCAACTCGACGCCGTCGCCCTCGGCGTCGGGCTCCGCCGGCCAGCCGTCCTCGAACTCTGCCTCGTCGCGCCGCCCGCCGCGCAAGAGCACCCTGACCCAGCAGCAGAAGAACCAGAAGCGCCAGCGCGCCACCCAGGAACAGCTGCTGACGCTGGAGATGGAGTTCAACAAGAACCCCACTCCCACTGCCATCGTTCGCGAGCGCATCGCGCAAGAGATCAACATGACTGAGCGCTCGGTACAGATCTGGTTCCAGAACAGGTAGCGTCCCCATCCTCCCCCCCACGCGCCGATACGCGAGCCATGCTGACTCCCTCCAGGCGCGCAAAGATAAAGAACATCGCCAAGAAGAGCATTGAGAGCGGAGAGGACTGCAATGACATTCCCGAATCAATGCGGCGATACCTGGCCCTGCAGGCCATGGAGTCCGGCAAGACTCTGGGCCGCGACTTCATGGGCCGCAGCAGCGGCATGCCCTACGGCAGCGGCATGCTGCTCAACACCGAGACCAGCTCGTCCAAAGTTGGTGAGTAGTCGCGTTGGCTATGCGCGCTAACATGGCATCGTACTAACCTGCTGCTAATAGTCATCCACCACTTCGCTTGTCGATCTCTAAGCATCGGCACGTGGCGTCGCGTTGGACAGAGCGCCATGGACTTGGTCATCTTCTACTCGCCTGAGAAGTGCTGCGTTACCTACTACATCAACAACGACTCCGCCGGCTACAAAATCGAGTACCCGTTCGCTTACATCAAGAACATCTCCCTTGAGCTCGGCGATGGACAGAACGCGGAGGGCGCCTCGCAACGGCCCGGTGGTCTCGTTGTCGAGCTTACCAGGCCGCCAAACTTCTTCATGGACTCTTCCGGATCTGGTGGCTTCTACCAGTGTGGCGACTTCACTGAGGACCAGCAGGCGTCGCAGGTGCTCGTTCACCACCTCGGCGGCCACCCCAAGGTTCTCAGCGGCCAATTGGCGAAGCTCGTGTCGCTCGAATCGTTCCAGAACAGGCACAACTTCTACGACCCGAACGCCTTGGCCATGTCTGCTCCAGTTTCGCCGATCAACCACAGGCCGGCGTCGCAGCCCAACCACTTCGTCCACCCCTCCGCCGCCCCCATGTACCAGGAGAGTCCCTTTGAGATGCCTGGCGGCCTCCAGCCTCCTCCTGCTCACCGCGGTCACAAGCGCCAGAGGAGTAGGTCTGTCCCCGTGGCCATGGACTTCTCGATGCTGCGTCAGAACCCCATGCAGCCATTCATGATCCCGCCACCCCCGCAGACCTCCTACCCTGCGCCGCCGTATACCCCGCAGCCGCAGGAGATCTACGCGCCTGTTCCACAGCACAACATGTCGGGACCCATCGGACCCAACCTGAGTATCGACACGTCTGCTGGATATGGCATGGATTTCAGACAATATCCCATGTCTGCTACCACCGCAAACTCCCCGTCGGACTACGGAACCCCTGGTTTCTTCACCTCGAACCCTGGTCCTGACAACATGCCTGCTGCAAACTTCAGCACGCCGTACAGCAACCCGTATCTGTCACCACTGCCCGATCAATCGAGCATTCCGCATCAGTCTATGTCTCCCATGTCGGCGATAAGTCATGGTGATCCCATCATTGCGAACCAGTCGCCGCCTCTAACTTCGCTTGGTCGCGCCTCTTCGGCAGACCTTTACCCGATGTCGCAGGATAGCGCAATCTCGGATGATGGCATGTCCCTGAGCGAAATGTATGCGAAGCAATCACTGTCGCTGCCTTTCCGCTCACCAATGGGCGACGACAACCTGGAGGACCTCGACATGTCGAATCTTGTCTCGTTTGGCACAATCGATCCGTCGAGTCTTTCGCCTGAGCAGCATCAACAGCACCAACAACCGACGATGTAATATTCGGTAGCGTTCGCTCTGGTTCTCGGCGACGCTCGCCGAGCGCACAGCTGGATGCAAGAGATCTGGTTGTCTTGGAAACAGGCACATCAGAAATCCGCAGACCGTGTGCGTTCGTACATATCACGCACACATTCGCCGCCGATCGTTGATATACCCCTCTCCAAACGGTTCTTCCAGCGTGTTTCTCGCGAATATTGCCACCATTAATACCATAATTAATATGTGAACCACCAACTGATGCAATTTGAACGACACATCAAACATCCCGGAGGCTGAAAGGCGTTTTGTTCGGTTGGCAGTCGTGGGACACGGCCGGTACAGATACGAAAGACTCAAAAAGGCGGACTGGTTGAACCTGCGCCATCCGACCTTTCTTTTGCTGCTGCGCTGCTAAGGGAGGCACACAGGTGTTTTTGATTTTTTCTTCTTCTTGAAATCTTCGCTTCTTCTGCTTCTCGAGCACTGCGTTTTATCATTCTTGCTGGTCTTTTTCACTTCTTACATTCTACCTGGCACAACTTGTTTACCACTTCTTTGCGAGCTCGTAATCGCCCCGATTTCTTCCCTTTTTCTTTTCTTTTTTTTATGCCCCCCAAATTCTTCGCTTGGATTTGTTTCATTTGTTTGAGGTGTTCGTGCGCAATCTTTTGCTCCATTTTTTCACGTCCAAATACCAGATGGAAAGGGAGGTGCTTTAACAAGCAAGGGAATAACACATGATATGTTGGGCAAGGAAGCCAAGAAAGGGGTCTGAGGCGCGATTCTTCTCGCCGCTGCGCGGAAGAGATTTCTTTTATGGTTGATCAGGGTTTTGGCCTGCCTTTTTGGTCGTTCTGGTCGTTCAGCGAGTGTCCTTGTCGCTCTCGGAATCGAAATAAACAGAGAATGTTCCCCCTTCAGTTTATTTGACATATGGGTTTCTACGGTAGAATCGTACACACAAAGCTCTTTCCGCGTTTTGGTGTTTGTGATTTGGGTAGGCTTCAGTCCCCGCGCGCTGTGCGTGTAAAGCTAAACACTAGTCCAATCAATGTACTCTGCCTACAAGAAGCTTCTGCACGTGAAAACACGGAGCGCCATGGTCCGCCACCGAGAGGCACACGGCGGATCAAGCTTCGGGCTGCAGGTGATGCTCGTGAAAGGGGGGGACGCCCCTCATGAGACACTCGTTGGAGGTCTTGCAGGTGGTGGATCCGAAAAAGCCGTGGCGCCAGCCCAATTGCCGGGGCGTCGGTTTGGAGGGGGCTGTGTTGATCGCCGCTAAGCGGACGCTCTCATCACTAGTGGGGGGTTGCATGGTCTTAAGCTTCTTTTTCGCTATATGAAGGGCCAGCGCCTTGGGACAGACTCTCGGCGCCCAACGAGTGGTGGAAAGCCGGATGGGGGCGGCCGGCCAAATATAGCAGCAGACGGTGTTGGGCGCACAGCAGCAGGAAGAGACTTCGAGTGATTCGCAGGTGCGGCCGCGCGGCTGACGGATAGGATGAGGCTGAACCAAAGCGGGCGTGTGTCACGAGGAGGGGGTGGAGGGATCACAGGGGGCCATGGTGTTGAGCTCGGGATGCGACGGAGGGCGCGCGGGCGGAGTCGATCAGGCACAGCCGACAAGGGGGTGGGTTGGATGGGAGCGGCCGGCTCTCGCACACACTAAGCGTCGTAGCGCGACCGGCCGGGCGGGAGGGGGGTTGAACGAGGCGAGAGGGAGACGCGCTACGATCTTTTAGACGAGAGCGGCTCGCGACGAGCGTGCGAGGTGCGCCGGCTGTGGCTCGCTCACTCGCTCGCTACATGCTCTCTCGTGCACACGCGAGGGGAACGCGCGCGACGACTTCCGGTACGGTGGAGCCCGCCCATTCCTTCGCCTCGCCCGGGCCTCTGACGGACGCAGCAAAAGATCATCAAGCGCGAAGGGCGCGACTGCGGCATACGTCGGTGTTAGAACTTTTTTTTTCTTCTGTGCTTCGCCGACTGCCCGCCGACGCCGCCTGTTTCTGGCGCATCTTTCCTGGTTCCGCGCCGCGGTACCACGCTTCGGTCGCTGGTACCGCGCGGCCGATCAGCGCCGAAGCTCTTGTTCCCGAAGACGCTATCCGAATCCGCCGGACAGGAGGAACATGCACAGAAAGAAATAGTCAAGTCGCCCCGTTGTGTGCAGCTGACGGCGCGCCTGGACGCAGTAAAGCGGGGCGGGCATTCGCAATCCTCAGGCTTCCAGCTTCCCTCTTGGGTAGCGCAGCCCCAGTTTAACGCTCGATTAGGGGGCGGCGTGGAGTGACGGGCACGCCAGCGGGGTAGCGGGCGACGACAGAGAGGTCGAGGACGTCAAGGTGCTGACCGCCTCCATGTGTCTTGCCCGTGACCTGCGGAGCGGATTTTGTTTTTCTTCGGTGCCCCTCTCTGGGTCGCGAAAAGTGGAGAGGCCAACGGCTGCTCCACCTGACCACCTTTTTCGATCAACCCTATTATCGTCCCACAGCTGAGGGAATCCATGTTGCATCGATGGACTGGAGCGTGCAGACAATACGACGTACAGGGCCACGAGCACAACTCTGCGCACGAGCGGAGCACATGCAGTGCTTGTGGCATGCAGCATGGCCGTTATGCGATATTCACCCGGCCCGGCTTACCTGATAGCCATGGCGGCCAATGGCTGAGCGGTGAGCCTGTGACGCCTGTCCCCTGGCGGCCAGACCTGTGGCGGCAGGGTCTAGATGTGGCACATCGAGACAGCCAGTGACGGGCGCTGAAACGCTGAAAACCTGCCTCTCGCCGCTGCCTCATACGCGTCATGTGTATCCATGCTCGTGCACTTCCGCAATAGGCATCTAGGGCTCTTTCAGGAACCGTCCTGACGGCTGCCACCCGCACGCCACGGCAGCCCCGCCAATACGATATAAGAACAGGTGTGAGGCCGAGACAGCGCTGCGCGCATATGTCGTCGTCATGGCTGCTTGCTCTCACCAATGTGAGCGCGTGGTCGGCACTCGGCTTCGCAGTGAGGGGCCGGAACGGGACCTGCCAAGCTGCGCCTTCCCAGAGGACCTGCAGCATGCCTTGGCCTGAAGACATGGCCAACATGACCAACTCAAGTCTCGGCGCCGTCCTGCAGGTAAAAATACTCCACCGAAGCATAAGTGCTGCGTAAGACCAATATTCTGAAAGACCGCCTTACAGCTCTCCACTGTCAGCCAGGCTCCTACGTCCTGCGTGAGAAATGTGACCTTGTCTACCAAGCTCTTGCCACAACCAACACTACGCTATAAGATGCGGCAGGCGCGATGAAGTGGGAGCCATGTTAGCCGCCATCTTCTCTCACCTCAGCTTACTTCTCCTTCTCTACAACTACATATTTCTCCGCGCCGTCAGCATTCAGTTTCCCCTGGCCGCCGGCGAAAATGCGCATCAATACCAGCCGCCATGCAAATCTATTGCTATCAGCATCCATACTCGGGGCGCAACTCGCTACCTCGAAGCCTCTTTCCTTCATCCCCAGGCAGGTCGAGAGCAATGGCACTTACGTCACTGGGCCGGTGATGGACCAGAACTTCCCAGACCCGTCAATCGTTTACGCCGAAGGCTACTGGTGGGCGTTCGCCACCATGGACGAGAACATCAACATCCAAGTCGCACGGTCGTCTGACTTCCAAGAATGGACCTACCTTGACGGCGTGGACGCGTTGCCAGACCCACCGAACTGGGTCGACATGGCGGCGCCGAACACGTGGGCGCCAGACGTCAATGTGCTCGTGAGTGCTCTTTCTTGCTTCTCTTTGCCACCTGGTTTCTCCACCAAATTTCCATCTTTTGTTTCAGCATTGGTGTTGGGGTGGCTTGAGGTTCCGTTGATCGATGAATTCCTGTTTGGGAAGACCACCAATCACGCGAGTCTGGAAGAAGCAAGTGGCTGATTCGTATACCTGAGTCAGGACGACGGCACATATGTCATGTATTTCAGCGCAACAACTACCAATGATACGACCAAGCATTGCATCGGCGCCGCAAAGGCCGACACCATTGAGGGCCCGTACACACCAGTTAACGGGACTCTGGCTTGCCCGCTAGATCAAGGCGGTGCCATCGATGCAGCTGGTTTCAAGGACTGGGCGACGAGAGGCACTGGCTGGGGTCCTGGTAATTTCTTCTCGAACGATACAGGCGACGACAACTCCTACTCTAATTCGGAGTGGTCGAGTGGCGGCTCAGGGCAAGTACACCATTCGTCATCAAAGCTCTTATACTGATGGTGGTTGCAGGGGTCAGCGATATATTGTTTACAAAGTAGACGGTGGGTTTTCCGCAACAACAAATTCTCGAAGACCATTGAAACACTGACAGTTTCCCTTTAGGCAACGCCATCGGCAACGGCGGTCTTTGCGGAAATACCGTAAGCAGATCGCTCTCTTTTCCCCCTTTGACACCAATCAAATCTTGGTGCATTAACTCTCTTCCTTTTCATCAAAGATCGAGCCCATTGTCGGCACGCCCCTCATGCTTTTAGCCGTTGCTGCCGACGGCGTCACGCCGCAAGGCTCACCCGTGCAGCTGCTCGACAACGCCGGCGTTTCGGACGACGGCATCGTCGAGGCGCCTTCGCTCGTCAAGACTTGGGAGGGAGAGTACGTGCTCTTCTTCAGCAGCGGCTGTTACAGTACCGAGAACTACACGGTCTCCTACGCCATGTCCTCTGGCGGCGTCACCGGGACCTACCAACGTGCCGACAGCCCCCTGTTAAAGACGGGCGATGCGGACGGACAGCTGGTCGCTCCCGGAGGTATGGACGTGCACTGGGATGCGACACGGATGGTGTTTCATGAGCAGGAGAGCGCCGAGCCGCTCGTTAGGGAAATGTGGCGGGCGCAGATCGAGATCGGCAACGGGACGGTGCAGGTATAGGATCTCGCGCCTCGCGGCGGTGGCGACACCGTTCGCAAGGCTACGTCAGATGGCACGAGGGGGAAGAAGGTGTGGACTCCGTGGGCTTATGCAACAGTGCCGCTGGGTGTGTTGCTTTTCGCGGCTGGCTTTGGACCGGCGTTGGCGTTGGAGGTGGCGCGATGCATGGGAAAGCCTTGGTTTGACCATGGGTTTGGCATTGAAGGATAGAGCCGGTGTTTGCCTTATTGATTGATTAGCATTTTTTATAAGACGTGTAGTAGAAGGTCAGCACGAGGAACAGAAGTACGCCCTAGAGTAAAAAGTAATCATGCCTCAGCAACTTTCTTTACAAGGAATAACATATGTGAGCAGGTGAAGCTATCATCAGGACGAGAATGCCACTTATCATAGGTATTGACCAAGAGCCGCTTTTCAGTAGTAGCACCTTGCTATTTCCTCTCCCTAGTATATACGTTCAGTTGCATATTTAGCAAACTGCTTGTTAGCCGTTTTCTACAACATTGAGTGCTTTCAGACGAAAAGTTCTTTTCGATGCAGTTTCATATGACCCCCTTTATCTGCTCCAAACCCGAAAAAGAAAAAAGACTACCCAAGCCTGTCAAATGCTGTGCATCCCTCTCCTCTACGCTTTGCCTTGCCTCCCTGAAAGGGAACAGGAAACCCAGTTCACCACTGCCTCCGACCTTTCTTCGCCACCAAACTCCTCGCCACGGGACAAACCCAGACGTCCGGCCCCACCTCATCGTCGCGCGTGCGGTGCTGCTCGACCAGCGTCTCAATCTGCTTGGCAACCGTGCCGTTCGAGGACAGCGTCGTGATGCCCTGGGCCCAGCCGTAGAGGAAGATGGAGCGGTTGATGTCGGTGAGGCGCGCGGAAACAGCTTCGGCCACCTTGGGCAATTTCGGTTTCGAGCCGCCTTCATTGCCGTCGCCGTTGGTGTTGGAGGAGGGGGTGTCGGCGGGCGTCGGTGCTGCGTGTCCGTCGACGAAGTCGTAGGATGGCGCCGAAGGGACGACGGTGATGGGCAGCTGCAGGTCGCGCGGCACCGGGTAGATGGACAGAGCTTGGAAGGCGTCGAGCAGCTCCTCGCGGGAGGAATACTTTTTCTGCGGTTGTTGCTGTGGTTGTGTAGCACCGTCGACACCGTCGGCCTTCTCCTCTCCCTGTTTTCCTTCTTCGTCGTCGTCTTCGTCGTAGGAAGAGAGAAGCAACGCCGCCCTCGCCACCTCGCTTTCCGTCCCGATCGTCGCCACGATTTCACGCATCCGCTGAGCAGCCTCGCGCGTGCAGATGAGCTTGTGGGCACCGGTTAGTGCCGGGTAGAGCGTGTTGGGCATCAAGGCCTCCCGCTGCTCGTCGCGAATCTGGCCTTGCACGGCGCTCGGGTACCAGGGCTGGACGGTGCAGTGCGAGTGCGAGATGTCGGAGGCGAGGGCGACGAGCAAGGTGCAGTCGATGTTGAGGGTGGATGTGAACGTGGAAAAGGGGGATGTGAGGAGCGGAGTGAGGTCTGGTGTAGTGTTGGTTGAGTGTAATGAGGATACGCCGGTTTCGAGGACGAGCGGCGTCGCGGGAGTCGACATGGCACGTATGCGAGCGAGGATGGCATCGATCTCCCTGACGCGGCCTTCTTCGATTTTAGGTAGAACGAGACGTATGCGGGGGTGGCGGTAGTTGTGGCGATTTGCACGGGCTGCTTGGATGAGGTGTTTGGCTAAGCGGACGATGACAACTTCGTCCTCATCGTCGCTGTCGGAGTCGTCGTCTTTGGCATCATTCGCCGCAGAGCTGCCTCCAACGGTCTTTCCCAGCTCTTCGTCGTCGTCGTCACTATCAGAGTCGTTTCGCCAACCCTGCCGCGCCATCTGGAACAGCAGCTGCCGCTCGCTGATGGCCGACACTTTCAGCCACTCGCGGCCGTCCTCAATAACTGCGTCCACCAACACGCCATCCTGAGTTTTCTTTACATGCGCTTTGATCTTGGACGAAGGGGACAACGCGCGGCTGCCACCTTTCTGGGGTCGTCGCGAAGGGGGTTGCCGCGAGAAGGTCTGGCGCAGGGCAACGATACCGCGGCACGTCTTCACGACTGCCCACTGGGCTTCATAGGAGGTGATGTTGGTGGAGCTGAGCTGGTGCTTGATTTTATGGTCCGCTTCGAGGGCGTCGAGGGGGTCTCCGTCTTCGCCGCCCTCTTCCTGATGCGTCGTTTCGGCAATGGCTTTTTTGAGCAGCCGCTCAATGAAGCGCTTCTCAGCGTTGATGTCTTGAATGAACGGCTTATGACCGAGAATGTGAGGGCGCCGATGGGTTTCAAGGAGCGTGCTGAAGGACTCCAACTCGGACAGGAGGGTGTTGGTCCGGTTGAGGAGCTGCTCGGCTACCGTAACAGCGGGGAGGTCGTCGGCCGGGTTCGTGGTGGCTTGCGAGCCGTGCTCCACATCTTCCTTATCCATGCTCTTTCTCTGGTAGCTCGAAAGCGTTGTGTACTTTGTGGCCCTACTGATTTAGGGGAAGTTGGAGAGTAAAGATGCTTCTTTGGGAATGAAAATGACTGCAGAAGCAAAATTTGTGGTTGACCAGGCCAGCACTGGATTGTTAGGATATCAGGCGGGAAATACGGAGAAAACTTGACCTTAGATGACAGAAAAGAGGGATCTATATGCTTTTAAGTCAGTGACTCAAAGTACAACGGAAAGCAATGGAAGATGTGCGGTAGTCTCAGCCTCAATCGCGGGCGGTGCACCAAGGCAGCAACGCCCCATCTCCGAAGAATCACCGCGATAGATAACGATTGGGAACCTCCACAATTGCCCGCCCAGCTACATCACCACCATACCCTCCCTCCACCCCGCACCCGACACCATGCCCTTCTTCGCGACGAGCGCAGAGTGGTTCGAGCAGTCCCGGCTGCTGCTCGAAGCCCGGCCCAGCACCGTATGGGGTTTCCCTTCCACCCTCAATTGACCAAATCGCGCGACTGATGATAATATCAGACCCGCATTACGACCAAGTACTCGGCCATCAAGCGCAAGACGACCAAGGACCGCAAGCGCCAGGTCGCCACCAGCGATATCGCCCACGCCGACGCCACCCAGAAGCCCACGCAGGGCGCCCCCGCCGAAGCCCCCGCCCCGCCACTGGCCGCCCTCACCCTCAAGACCTACGATCCGGCTTCGGGCGTGTGTTTGAAGTACCAGACCACCAAGGCAGCCGAGGTTGGCCGCCTGATTTCGAGCTTGGATAAATGCGCAAGAGTTATGGCTGCGCTACCGAGCGCGCCAGAGGGTACGTGTATTTTGCGCAGCCCTGAGAGTGTGTGGGAGACTTGGGAAAGTTGCTGGCGCGTAACTGCTGGATCGAGATGGCGCACGCGCGCGCAACTCTGGGCCCGATAAACAAATAAGGTGCTAACGCGACGATTGCGCAGAGACTGCCATGCTGGATGCGCCCGCTGCGGAACAGGGCACTGGTACTAATACCCCCAACCCAGAGCCTACGAAGACAGAGTCGAAGCCTGCCCAAGGCGGAGGCAAGAAGAAGAAGAAGGGCAAGAAATGAGTGGGTCCTAGGTGTGCATGACTTGGCGTTCGGAGCAGGGCAGGAAATGAGTATGACCCAAAAGTTACGTGGAGACATGATAGCATTATTTGCGGGGATAATGCCTTGCACCCGGCTGCATTGGCCGCCGTGCAATACAAATGCCCAACTATGGTGAGTTCCGGCCGGTATGCGAGGGGAAGAGACGAAGCTTTCCAACAAGGACGGCTACACTATGAGGATTGCGCCGGAGTGTTACGCCGAACCCGATAGATCAGATCTCTCTAGTGAGCAATGAGCTCGAAAAGCCGAACTACGGAATTTCGAAAAGTATAACAGCTAAACCACGGATTTTGCTCTCTTGTTAATCTGGACGGTGGTGTCTTCGCGTAGGATGAGTGAATATGGTCCAAATTCTTACTGCCTCGAACTGGAAGCTGGAGCCTGGAAATGACAAGACAATGCACTATAGTCAAGTGCTGGTCCCCTTCCGCTTGTCGCTCACGAGAACCTGCTCCAAAAGCCTGAGGTCAGCTCCTCCAAGATTGTCTTCAATCATTCATTGCAAAGGGTTGGACAAATCCGGATGGACTGCTACCCGAACGGGCTAGAGTAGTGTAAGTTTCTTTCAAAGGGCTGCTCTGCAAAGAGATTGTTCGGACGAACACCCAGCTGGCTAAACGCGTGCTGAAGTGTATTCGAGTGGCCGTATTGGACCCTCATCTCACAACAGTGAAGCTACATACCTACAGGTAAAGGAAATTTGAAGGGATACTCTGCCCTATCCTCAACTTTTTCTACCGACTTGGAAATCCCGATTTCATTTGGCACACGGTCTAAATTCAATCTGAAGGCAGACATGATTTCCAAAGAGTGAGCCGATTCTGGAAAGCATTGGAGGAGCCGGTGAGGTGCTTGCAATTACGTCGCTGGTAGACACTAATCACTGCGTAACACGCTTTTAGACTCGTCCTCCCCATCAAGAATGGCACTGGAGTTGTGGCAGGGTGGTGGAAGCAAAACAATGCACGTGATAGACGCACCCGTATGCGGGGCAGTTTCCTTCCTGCAGATTCAGGTTTAGCCCATGACGCTTGTCTTACATGGGGACCAGTCATGTTTGCCAGTCCAATGCTTATCAGATTAGGGCCTTATTGCGCCATCGCAAACGATGCGAATTATAATGGCCTGATGCCAGGACGCTTCTAAGCTCAACTTCAAACTGCGGGGCATCTGCACCTCTCCGGACCACGACCCAAAATAACCGGCGGATCTCGTGGATAGACAAACATGGCTGAATCAACTACGTCGAAGGGTCCGGCGGCGACAGATACGCCTGCAGAAGAGGGTGGAATCGATGCGCCAATACCGAAAGGCGAGGTCGACTCCGTTTATGAGGCCAAAGCTCGGGTGTTGAATGCTGCAGTAAACTATGCAGATGCTTGATAAAGACTGTAACTGACGCCATGGTAGATTCAAGAGATTGGCATGGGATGGTATCAGTGGCAGCTCTTCATCGTCGTTGGGTTCGGCTGGGCCAGCGATAACCTCTGGCCTATTGTGACATCACTCATCTGTGAGTCCTACTTGCTTCTCATCCTCAGCTCTACTGACTTTGATTTCAGTGACGCCCATAACCAATGAGTTCAACCCCTCCCGGCCACCTCTTCTTTCCCTGGCCCAGAACATTGGTCTCCTCGCTGGAGCCATGTTCTGGGGTTTCGGCTGCGACATTTTCGGTCGGCGCTGGGCGTTCAACCTCACCTTGGGCATCACCAGCGTTTTTGGTCTGATAGCTGCAAGCTCCCCCAACTTCGCCGCCATAGGATGTTTTGCGGCGCTCTGGAGTTTCGGAGTTGGCGGAAACCTGCCTGTCGACTCGGCAATCTTCCTTGAGTTCTTGCCCGGATCTCATCAGTATCTTCTGACGGTCCTTTCCATCGACTGGGCAATTGCCCAAGTAATTGCCACTCTGGTCGCCTGGCCGTTGCTCGGGAACATGACATGCCAAGAAGAGGAAGCATGCAGCAGGAGCAAGAACATGGGATGGAGATACTTTGTGGTTTGCATGGGCGGTCTTGCAATGATCATGTTCTTCATTCGGTTTGGCTGTTTCACCATCTACGAGTCCCCCAAATACCTGATGGGCAAAGGAAACGACGAAGCCGCAGTCCGAATAGTGCACGAAGTTGCCCGTCGAAATGGCAAGGAATCCAGCTGTCAGTATTCTCACTTCTCAGTTTCCAGTGCCCACGTCACTGACTTGGCTCCAGTGACCGTCGAAGACCTCCGCGCTTGCGACCCCACCGGCTCATCTCAATCTACCACCGCCGCCGCAGCTGTTCGCCGGCGCCTCGAGAAAGTCAACCTCACGCACGTCCGCGCCCTCTTCGCGACCAAGAAACTCGCCTTCTCTACATCCATCATCATTCTCGTGTGGGCCTTCATCGGCCTTGGATACCCTCTGTACAACGTCTGTACCACCTGCGCCGGCTCCCCACCCCTCCAGCCCCTAACCCTCCCCCCTCCAAACGGAGAAGCGAAAGAACCAAAGGAGAAAGAGAAAAGAAAGAACTTTTTTGCCCTGACACGAGAACACACATTGACAGGCCTTCCTCCCGTACATCCAAGCCACGCGCGGCGCCAGCTTCGGCGACGGCAGCACGTACCTGACGTACCGCAACTCGCTCATCATCGCGGTGCTGGGCGTCCCCGGCGCGCTGCTCGGCGGCTTCCTGGTCGAGGTGCCGCGCTTCGGGCGGCGCGGCACGCTCGCGCTGAGCACCGCCGCCACGGGCGCCTTCCTGTACGCCAGCACCACCGCCCTCGACAGCGCCGCCCTGCTCGGCTGGAACTGCGCCTACAACTTCACCAGCAACGTCATGTACGCCGTGCTGTACGCCTACACGCCCGAGATCTTCGTCACAAAGGACCGCGGCACCGGCAACGCCCTGACCGCGACCGCGAATCGGATTTTTGGCGTCATGGCGGTGAGTATTCTATTTCCCGTCACGAGAAGATGGATGGGGAGTGTGAGTTGAGTGGCTGATGGTGTTTGACTGTAGCCGATCATTGCCATGTTCGCGAATCTGGAAACGGCGGCACCCGTGTACACCAGTGGCGCGCTGTTCATTGCGGCAGGTTTCATGGTGCTGGTTTTGCCGTTTGAATCGCAAGGAAAGGCAAGTCTGTAAGAGTCTGATCAGGCCATGGTTGTTATGCAACATGAGACCAGAGAAAGATAAGGGGGGACAGAGGCGTTGAGATGGGAAATGGTAGGGCGATCCCTGATGGGAGAACTTTGATGAGGTATTCTCACTGCTAATTACTGAGGACATGGAAATGCGTAATGAGATGGGAACACCATATTTTTTTTAGGAAAGTTTAATATTTCGTTACGTACAAACCCGAAATACCAGCCGTCAATCGTGAGCTTTTTTTTTTTTTTAATTCTTTTTTTTTGTTTCTTGAATTAAGCAGAAACACAACACAAAGAGATGGGGCTATCTGTGCTACGAGCAATGGAGGAAGCGGGGATGATGTGGTGGATAGTAGGGATTAAAGAGCGTTTGAACAGGAGTAGGAAACAAAAAGGAAATATCAATCTGGGATCTGAATCCAGACGAATGGTCACACACACACACACACACACACACCGGTGTCTCCCTAGTGTGGACCAACTCTCGATTCAGCATGTGGAGGCGAGAGCGACTATCCCTGCATATTGATCTGCATTGGAACGTTCTGTCCCATAGAGCTTGCCATGTTGGCCTGAGTTCCAGCCTGGGACTGGGCTGGGGGCGCCGGACCGTTCGTTGGCGGGATCTGAACGCCAGGATGACAAACCCGCATGTGGCATGCTAGCTTGTCATGGCGGTAGAATGCGTTCGGAAGCTGCTGGAAGCGGCAGCCGGCAACCGGGCAAAGGAAGAGTTGGCTGCGGGAATGCTTCTTCATGTGTCGTTGGAACTCGTACTTTCTACTGAACCCCTTGGAATTACATCTAGGATAGTCGCACTGGTAGGGCTTGGGCATTTGCTGCGGCTGCATGCCACCACAAGCTTGCACTTGCTGTGTTGGGTTCATCGGACGAATAGTATTGGCGACCGATTCAGCAGCTGCTGGGAGAACTTCTGGACAGAAGTCTTGGAAGCTCTGGCCAACGTAGAGGTCGGACGAATACTCTGGCTCTAAGGCGAAGGGCTGTGCGCCAATGTCCTCCACTGGGAATGCCATTGGAGCATTGGGGATGATAGTGGCACTTTCGAAGCCGACACCGTTCGCTGCAGGGAAACCCTCCGAAGGAAGGCATGGGAGGTTCTGTCCCATGGGTAGAACAGGGTCATATGCCATCTCAGTGCTGGACGGCACTGGCCGGGTACTACTCTCTTCCCATTCATTTAGAGCATCTGAATACGCGGGGGCATTTTGGCATCCGACGCTGTCCCAAGCACATGGGACAGCAGTGTGTTGCGCTTCGTTGCCAAACTCCCACAGATCAGCTGTATAGGAGTCATGGCCAATAGAGTTACAGAAGCTTGCTTCATTGATGTCTCCTAGTGTTGGTGTAGGAGATGTCCAAAAAGTTTGACTGAAGATAGGTGGAGCAGTCAAAGTTGTGATTTCAGCGACTTCT
>RHKH01000037.1:127170-161931 GCA_009829795.1 Lasiodiplodia gonubiensis | reverse complement strand
GGAGGCAAAAAAAAAAAAAAAAAAACGCGAACAGTGTGAGGCTGTGCAAGTCGATATGTAGGTGAATAGAAGTGGCGCATTTGGGGTAAAACAAGGATGACGCGAGAGCCCCACATGCGAGCTAGTCTTATCGTCTTAAACGTCAAACATATCTGCTCGAAATTCTTGTTCATCCTTTGTGCGAGGTGACGTTGCACGACCTCGGAAACCAGTGCCTATTGTTCGGCAACGCAGACAACAACCAACGTCTTCGTTCGCCGGCGGGAGCTTGAATCACCGAATTTGGCAGGAATATACAAGCAGGCTTATGTCACACTTATTCCAACCGTGGCAAGCTCCTGTCACGATGGGTTCTTGGGCCGCTCACCTCTTCCAACTGCTGTCGCCACCATACCATATCGAACCAGACTAAAACCGAATCGTCAAGGGTTCTACTTGATTGAGGAGCATGGCTGGGACATGAACAATTTTACCCTTGACACTACTCGAACGAAATGGGGCTGGACATTTACCGAGCAGCTGTTTTCCATCCGAAGACTATACTTCGGCGCTAATGGGATGCACTGGAGCTGCGACAACGCATACTGTACTGAGCTACTACATGGCAGTGACTTTCCCTGCGAATACTCGGTGAGAAGTAGCGCTCAAGCGATTGAACTCTCGGGAAACTACCTCTCGTTGTGGTACCGGGGAGTCTCCGACTACTCGTCCCGCAGCTTAACAGAACCGCACGATCGCCTCCCCGCAATATCTGCCTTCGCGAAGAGGATCGCAGATATCTCCAGATATCGCTACCTTGCGGGTCTTTGGGCTCTCATTCGGGCTTCTTTGGCAAAGCAACGAGTCCCGTGATCCGCCTATCCTCCCTGGTGCTGAGGCATACATAGCTCCATCGTGGAGCTGGCTTGATCATGCTCGATGTGCGAGTATGAGGAGTTCCGACTGGTTCCCGTCGGTTATCAGAGTGCGTTCCTTCATGGAGATACTAGCGACTCATACCGTTCTGCATGGCATCAATCCTTTCGGCAGAACTCGTGACGGTTACTTAACACTCCGGCGCAAGGTGTACTGCCGGGCCGCCGAGGCTTTGCATTTCCGCAATGGATCTGGAAGAGGCACCTGGGAGACGGTATCGGACGGCTCGCTCGTGGCCTATTGCAGTTTTGACGGGACGGCGCTGTATTCAGGAGGGAAGGACCGGTACAGAGCGCTCTCAGAATGGGAGTTCAAAGCCAAGGAAGTCCTCTTGCTGGCTGTTTGAGTCGATGAATGTCTCAATATACCGTCTGGACAACCAGAAGCCTCAGGCGTCAGGCCTGATACTTACTCTAAGCGGGAGACGTGATGGGGAGTACTGTCGTGTTGGAATATTTGAATCACTGCCATCAGAGGGCGGGGGTATCGAGCCTTTTGACACTTGTGAAACCTTGACAGTTACTATCGTTTAAAATGAGATGCGTATGAGCAATCCAATACCTGTGCAATATATCTTCTATTGATCTTCTGCTAGATGCAATATTCATAAAGGGGAATTACCCTCCCATCTGTTCACTTACCAAATGATGCCCATATATATACAGACATCCGCCCAACAAAACCAGAAAAGCAAACGCCACCCAAGGATATCCCCCACCCACCATCTCATTTTCGTCAAGAGGGAGAGAAACCTCGTTCGGTTCGGTATCATATGCGCAACAGCAAGGTGAAAAAAGCAAGACTGCGAAAACAAACACAACCCCCTCTTTTACTTCAACGTCTCACTCCTCTTCACACCTCCAAATCCTCTCGCAAGCATCTCTTGAATCTCCAAGCTAGCCCTCGGCTTCTTCCTCCCCTGCTCCAGATCCACCTCCTGTTCCCTCTCACTCCCTTCCTGCCCCTCCAACTCATCCGGGCGATTTCGCAGCAGATCTCTCACCTCACCCTCCCTTCTCTCTTCTTCTTCCACTGTCCGCATCTTCCTGATCCTATTTGCCTCTTGTGCCGTCAGTGACGGCACCACCTCCAGCTCCGCTTCTTCTACATCGCTCTCATCATCTTCCCTCTCCACCAAACCGAACCAATCCCACTTCTTTCCTTTCTTCGACGCCGAAACCCTCTTCTTCTTCTTCTTCCGCTCAGGCACCGCCTCCCCTTCCTTGCCGAATCTCTCCCACCCCTGTGCCAGCTCCAGCGTCGCCGCGTCTTCGAAACGCGTCTTGATTGCCGGATCCTTTTCGAGCTCTTGGAAACGATCGACATCCGTGGTCCAGAAAGCCGCCCTAGCCGTTTTGATGCCGATCTCGAAGATGATAACGCAAGCTAAGATCATGATGAGCGTGAGCCACCAGAGGGCATTCCTGCCGAAGCGCTTCGGATCCCACAGGCCGTCCTTGACATAGTAGATGCTCTCCGTGTTCTTGTACGACGACGCGAGGATTATGCACCACAGGAACCAGCCGCCGACCGAGCACACGAACGAGAAGGCCGCCGTCGCCGTCTTGGAGTGCATCTCTAGCCCTTGCAGCTTGAAAGAGATCAGAATGACGACCGAGGTGTAGGTCAACGTGCCGAGCGCGTATATGCTCTGGTCGTTGGTGAAGATGGCTTGCGCGTACAGGCCCAACATGCAGAAGAAGATGATAACCATCTCGCACGACGCCATGAACATCCACCCGAGGTATATCTTGAAATTGAAGCCGCCGTTGCGCTGGCCCTTGGTGTAGAGTTCGGGCACGGCGATGAGCGTGGCGGCGGAGAGATCTTTGTCGAAAATGCCGAGGATGATGACTGGGAGGGAAGTGAAAAGCTAGGTGGTAGAATTAGTGTCATCCAAAACGCGATTGATAGGTGCCAGCTTACCGTGTTGAACATACTCAAGCTCCACGACTCGTACAAACTGGTACCGGTGTATCCAACCCATCTCTGATACAATGCTTGAGTGAGGTAGAACAAAAATTCTTTCCAGAACGTCGCGACGGTATATTTGCAGGTGCGGATATAGTTCCAACGTCCATGTACGAGCAGCAGCTTGGTCAGGAATCTGAACTGGGCCATTGAATAATCCGACACTCTTGCAGCCTGCAGACCTTCTTTACCCGTAATGCCGATACCAACATGCGCCTCTTGGATCATAGCGATGTCGTTTGCACCATCACCAATAGCCAGAGTGATTGACTTCTTGACCTTCTTCCTCACCATGTTGACAAGGCCGGCTTTCTGGCTAGGACTAGCACGGCAGCAAATAACTGAATCCGCAAGCACGGCAAGGTCGAAAAACAACGAGTACACCGAGCGATCGTTTTCGATCATGGCAAGAGTCTGGCCATCGACAACAACAACCGAGTGGGCGACTTTGTTTTCGCTGATATCCACGATCGCGGTCGCGATGTTCTGCTCGACCTCGCCGTCTTCGTGATCCAGAATGGTGAGTGTAGAGTAATCCTTGATCAGGCGACAAGAGTGACCGATGTTGACGGCAGTCTCGCGCTTGTCACCCGTGAGCATCCACATCTTGATGTTCGCCCGGCGGAGCTTGTCGATGGTCTGGGGAACGCCATCCTGAAGCTTGTCCTCGATTGCGGTTGCGCCTGCGAGATCAAGGTCCTGTTCAATCATTTCACCGGCCCGCTCAATCATGTTCTGGCGATCAACGAGGCTGGTAGTGGCGTCAAGGTAAACCTTCTTCCAGGCCTGGTACTCTTGCTCATCAAGGAAGCGGAAGCCGTACAGCAGTGTGCGGAGACCTTCCGTTGAGAAGTCATTGATATGTTGGAAGCACCGTTCGAAGACTGTTGGCTCATCCACAACAAGAGCTTCTTCAACAAGCTCCTCCTCATCGTCGAGTTGCATCGAGCTGCGCGCTTCGGACGCAGCCATCGACTGGCGTCCATTGAACTGCGCGGACGGGCGAGGAGAATAGTACATGGTTTGCTCTTCCACGGAAGACACGTCAATCTCCCTTTCTCTATCGTTAAGCCATTGGTCTAGTTCATCTCTGATGGGCTGCATCTTGGTACTTCCCATGCTGTGACGACTCATCCCTCCGAGACTCTTGCGGCCCATACTAAAGCTGGGGCGACTCATGCTTGGGCGGCTCGTGCTCTTGCGTTCAATCTGCTCGCTCCTTCGAGCGATCGCAACCTGGGCTTCCATACTCTTACGTTTGTTTGCCCTACGTTCGATCTCGACCACTTTTTGATGAGCAAGTGCAGCATTCTTGAGGCGTTGCATGATGATCGAGTCGGCACCTTTGCACAGTAGGCAGATCCGGTTGTCAGGGAAGCGTACAATTGCAGACATCCTCTTACGTTTGCTGGAGAACTCGATAACATCGAGGACTTCAAAAACTTCAACGACAGGTTCACCGTCAGCAGAAGGGAAGCTCTTCAACGTAATGGTCCCCACGTCGCGATCGATGAGCATGAAACCAAGCTCATGGGCAGCTTTGACGAGGGCTAGCTCATCTGGGGAAGAAGCCTGGAAGTCAACAGTCCCATCCTTACGCTTTTCCGGAAGACAAGTATGGCACAAAGCGATCGAGAGCAAGAACATCCGGGCCTTCTTCGCAAATACGGTGTACGGCCTGCGCTGAATATACTTGATCATATCCGACGTCGACAGCTCCGATTGGGGCTTGGAAGGACGAGCGGAAGAAGTCCATTGACGCTCCTCCTGAGCCTCGGCGATCCCTGCGGCACCCTCCTCGCTTGCAAGGTTTTCGAAACCATCCTGATGATCAGGCTTCATGGCGTGCTTAACAGATGCCACGCTCTTTCTCAAAGGTTTCTTGCCCTTGTTCTTTTTCTTGTGCGTTGGACGCCGGACAAGTGTGCTCTCAGTCGGTTCCAGGTCGTAGTTGTGTAGCCATGCAGTTCCGGCAACCGATATCTTGCGGAATTTCATCAAGTTATCCGTGAGAGTGCCCGTTTTATCCGAGAAAATATAGCTCACTTGGCCCAGTTCCTCGTTAATCGTGGATGTGCGAGGTTCGAAAGGCGTGTTGCTTTCCTTGTGGTACATATCGATGTCGTTCAACATCCACATCTGCCAGACCTTGACGATTTCCAGACTGACGTAGAGGGAAAGGGGAATCATGGTGTTGAACATGATAATGTAGGACGCCAGAATCGGGAAAAAGGCAACACTTGCATCTGTCAAATACCATGCGCCACCTTCATTGTTGGCCGACCAGATTTGGTAAGCAACAGTATTGAAGATGGCCAATAGGATAACAAAGATGACGATGATGATTACAATCCTGTTGACCAGAGTCTGCAGCGCCGGGGCCTTGATTCTCGGATTCTTGTTAGCGTTCATGCGGATCTTGCAGTCTTCGCCAGAGTAGATGACCATGCCGACAGCTTCAGGAGTGTTCCTCAGGATACTGCCACGGTACATGATCTCAGCATTAGTCAAAGGCGCCGTCTCTCCGTTGTACGTGACTCGACCCTCGAAGTTGTACAAATCGATGTTGGGATCCTCTACAACAAAGTGTGCCCGACACGAGGCAACTTTGTCATCTGTGTCACACGTCTTTGCAAGCAAAGTTGCTGTCTGCTTGCTCTTCAGATTCGTCTCGCCGTCCAGCGCCATGGTTTCGACATAGGCAATTCCATTAGCGCCAGTTGAGTGGAGAAGGACCAGATCCGCAGGAGCAGCGTCATCGCGTTCAAGCTTGACAACATCGCCAACCTTGAGGTCTTTCCATTTTGTCATTGCCCAATGGGTCGGCCCAAGAGATGGTGTTTTCGGGTCGTTCTCAGGATCAGTCCCCGATGCTTCCTTATCGACAGGTCTATACGCGTGCAGGACTTTGCATTCTCGATTGTTCTCGGCCTTATCAAGGCGGTATCTTCGGAGATCATCGTAACCCTCTTTTCCAATCGAAAGCGAAACAAAGAAAAGTAAAGGGACGATGGTGGTGAACTGGCCTGTGGTACTGAGGCCGGGTATCATCTGCAAGATCGAAACGCACAAAAAGTAGAAGTTTGCCAGCTTTGAAAACTGCGCGATGAGTTGGCGAGGGAGAAAGTTCCAGACGTTGTAACGACTCGAGCGAATGGTGTTGGGAACGTAAGGCTTCCCGGTCCTTTCGTCAATCAATGTATTTTTCCGCGACGCATCCAGGTCGATGTGCCTGCCGTCCTTGCTAGGGGGGATCTCTTTGATGCGCAGGACGAATTTCCGTAGCTTCTCGGCATTTTCCTTGACTGTCTTCGCGACGCTCTTCCGACTATCTTTCTCGTTGATCCAAGATTCATAGTTCGGTAGCGCGGAAATGCCTCTCAGCGCCGTCTTCTCGTCCGGTCTCTTCTGTGGCTCAGCAGGGTCACGAGGAGGCGATACTTCGGACTGTTCGACACTGACACTAGGGCCATCGACGGACGTTTTCTTCGGCTGACCGGATCCGGCCGGCGTTGGTGACACCTGACTGGACGAAGCCCCCGCATCCTGCAACTCTATGATACTCCCCGGCGACGCAGTCGGGTTTTCCACATTTCGGCGGAATAGCGAGCTCCGGAGAGAATATCCTCTGTTGCGTCCGGCCGGCGAAAGCGGCGATGCCCTCGAACGAGCGGTTTGCGGGCTTGTGGAAGAGCTGGAGACCGGCGCTCCCTGGTTGGGGTCCGTATTCGCGGACGCAGTGTTCACCGAAAGATTAGGCGTACCCGGTCTCTCCAGCTGCCCCATTGCCCTCCCCGGCAGCGCTGCGGGTGGGAGTCTGCTGCTGCCATTGCCAGCGGAGCCTATGTCGCCAGGAATCGCAGTGCGCTCGAAGTCGGTCGAGAAGCGGACTCGAGGTGCGCGCTCGGCTGGGGCGTTCGTCGGCGAGGTGGGCAGATCGGCGCTGTCGACGGCAGAGGAGGTAGAAGCAGGCTGATGATATTGCGCAACAATAGGATCCGTGAAGACTCTGCGGCCAGCCCGGTCGAGGTTGTGCATGCCGGTGCCGGCGGCGTTATTGCTGGCGGATGACGACGCGTCTTCGGCGTTTGCGTGCTCGTCGGCGGTGTGCGTCGAATGTCTGCGGCGCATGTCGGGCAGCCTGGGACTGGATGGATCGTCGTCGGCGTCGGTCATGCTCTGGTTCGATGTCTACGGGTGCGGCTCATCAGGGAATGCAGGCTTGGCTCAGTCGCAGTCGGTGTGCGCCGGCGCGTGCAGCGAATGACGTCGTGGGCCGGGGTCCGTGGGTTGAAGAATCGCAGAGCGAGCGGAAGGGCAGTCGGGACAGGTGGTGAGAGCATGTAAGGCTACATGAGGGGTTTTCGAAAGGCTCAATCGGGTACGAGGGTAGTCTGGGGCGCAGCAAGTTTGCTGCTTCTGGAAGGCCTCGTCAACCTGCAGCTGAGCAAACTGCTGGCCTTGGGCGGGCGCGGCGCCACCACCCTTGCAACTGGTTGGCCCCGCCCTGCGCTCCGCCTGTCCAACGTTGGGCCGGCTGGTCTCTCCCACGACCTAATTTTAGCCGCCTGACGTAATCTCGATAATGCTCCTCACTGGCTCCCCCTTCTGCAGGAACGGTTCTTTGTTAGCATTCAGCATTCACCGCCGACACACCTATTGATGGCGGCCGCGTGGTTGTTTCAAGGCTGCGCCCTCATCTCCAATGCGCAAGTCATGGAAAGCTTAGCTGCCGTGGGCCGAGCGTCCACGCGCCTGGCACTGTGCGCATCGCGGACCTCGTTGGCGGAGAGCGGCAACCTGCAATGTGCGCGCTGTGGAGAAGGAGCCTCCTTGGCGATCATTTCAACGACATCACGTCAAACAGGAGCCCGCATTCTGAACGACAAAAGGCAATTATCTCCAGTAAGGAGCGAATCAACTACACGCCTGCCTGCCACTGACTACACAAAGGAGAGCCAAGAACTGGTTCCGCGCATCCAACACTTTGATCGCAAAAAGAATATAAACCGATCCGTGACTGACGAAGACGAATCAATTTTTGTCCGTCCACCGAGCAACCCGATATAGAGAAAGACCCCCCAAGAACTCCCACTAGCTGTAAAATTCCGCCAAAGAGTTTCAAAAACGGATGAGTCGTCCCATGTCATTAGTTCTTTGATGCACACAAACTGAATCTCTGTCCCTGCGCCGTGCCAAATGCTGAATAAATGGGTATGATGACTGTGACTGTAAAGAAAAGGTTGAGCCTGGACGTGGTCGCCGCGCGCTTACTGCTGCGCAGCGACGCACCAATGCCGGTGATAAACCCACGCGCTCTTCTGGCACTCCTTGCTGCAGTACTTGGTTCGACGGCAGCGGCGGCACTTGGCAAATTGGCGCGTGTACTCCTCCCACTTGCCGCACTGGTAGTAAGCGCATTGCCGGATGCCGCCGCGGGAATCGTCTTTGCGGCAAAGGTTGCGCATTACCACGCCCGCCCAGTATTGCATGTCCTGGGAATGATGACGGACGGTGAACTTCTCCACCAGGGGGAAGATGTTAAAATCGTCGGGTAGCAAATACTCCTCTTCGCACTCTTCCTCTTCCTCCGCCATAGGCATCGAGCCATCGCCATCGAGAAGGTTTAGCTCCTTGCCGATCCGGAGCTTGGGCACCAGGTGCGACTTCTGGAAGTACGAGCGGAGGTTGCAGTACTTTGAAACGTATGCTAGAAGCTGAAGGGACATGAGCACGTCCTCGTCCCTGGGCATGGCAGCAAGCACACCAGCAGTCGCATTGCGGTCCTGAACCGAGCGCGGATACCAGTTGGCCTGCATGCCTGTGGGAGGGGTTGCGTTTGCTACAGTGATGGCAGGCTGTACAGGCGAGAAACCCAACGGACCTGCCGCTTGAGTTGCTGCCGGGTTGAGAATACTGCCATCGATGGCTGATCGATGGGTAATGTTAAACGTTTCGGCATCAGTAGCCTCGGAAGCCTGTGCCGTGAGCCCAACGGGCGTCGCACCCGCGTCGAGCATCTCCTCGTTATCAACAATATCCTGCATGTTTATTTCGTTCTGGATGCCGACGATGGGCTCGCCAGCGGATCCTGCTGCTGCAGAGTCCTCAGCAACAATCTCCTCGACCTGGCCATCGTTGTCCGAGTCACCCGAGGTCGACACTTGATGGCGAATCGAGGGTCTCCTACGGTTTCTCGCGGCGGCAATCTCGGACCTAGAGGGCCCTGGCTGGGCAACGGCGTTGGGTGTAGTGGGCGATTCGGGCTGTGAAGTCATTTCACGCTGCAATGAAGGAAGCATTGAAGGAAGGCGATCAGCATCTCTAACAGGGCGGAGACCAAAGGATTCCTGGGTATCTAGGTTAGAGACACCGTTATGGAGCGTTTGAGTAGCGTGCTGACGGCTCGAGCCGCTCCTAGGTGCGAGGTTGTGGGTCCGGTTATCGTTGCGATGGTGGTGGTGATGGTGGTGTGACCGCGAGAAGGTGGTGCGCTCCGGGGGGGAGCTTATGGCGAAGGGCTGCTGCGGGGCGGCATCCGCAGCCTGAGCCTCCATCTGGGGCTGAGGAAAGGGTACAGGCTGCGGGATTTCGATCGGGGGAGGAGCATGACGACGCGAGCGCTCCGAGCGGTGACCGAGACCAGGGTTCAGAGGGTCTCCGGCCCTGCTATAGTGCCTCCCTGACACACCAAAACGGGGATTGCTGCGTTTGTACTCGGCTTCGGCCTTCTCCCGACACTTGTCGATGACACGGATGTAATTGTCCAGAACGGTAGCAATTACAGGGACCATATCGGCCTCCACCACCCTCGTCCTCACGGACTCGGAGCCTCGGACACCAATGTTGACGACGCACTGGAAAGCGAGATTCCACTTCCAGATGTCCATCATGTCCTTGCTCCTCCCCTCTTTCAGGATGCAAACCAAGCGCTCGACACCTCCATCGACGGTGAGAATGTCACGGATGCGGGCCGAGGAGGTCGTAAGATAGGCGAGGTGGTTGAGCGAGTTGATCAGAGGAAGAGTGGAAGTGCAGTCGAGCGCCCGGCGGTCATAGAGGGCAGTGGTGATGCCGACAGAGGCCTTGTTCGAATTCGGGATGCTGAAGTTGACCTCGCGCATGTTTGCGGCTTCGAGTAGATGCTGTTGTGGTATGGGCTAGATGATGGCGTATCGAGGAGGGTTCGAAATGAAGAAAGAGCTGTAGGGCGCATCGGATTAGCAGAGGCTCATCGGTCGCCTGACAGAGGTGGAAGACGCACCCAGTAACGCCAGCAATGCAAGTGAACAAACGCCGGTTCCTGAAATCAAACACGGTGTCAGGCGTGCGCCAATCGGCAGTTGTATGCGTCGAGTCAAAGGCGCCACTGAGATGGGGCTGAGGTGGAGCGTGCGATCAGAGCAGAGGATGACAGAACGACATCCGGAGCGGTCGGGCAGCGGGCAAGGTCACTCCGGGCACGTAAGCAAGGCCGCACGACAGCGTCGATAGCCTGGGGCAGCGCTTGATGATGTTTGTTCTCCTGAGGGGGCCACGTCGGGAAGGCGCACGAGCCGTGGCGATGGCGCGCTGCCTTGGACCTCGAGCGGGCGAGGTGTCGTGCGCGGCGTCAAACGCGGCTGAGAGGGGCGTCGATACGGCAGGAGGGAGTAGCAGATGCAGCGGCGCGTGTGCGGAGGGTGGGCGGGTGCGGGCGAGGTGAGGAGTTTGGCGTGGGCAGACTGGGTGTGCTGCGCTGTAAGTGAGGAGAGAGGCTGCGCCTTGGCGCCCGACTCGAGATTACCGCTTGGCCTTCATGCTCTCGCCCGTGGCTTGGCTTGCCGATGATTAATAGCTTACGGGCCCCGGAAGCCCGCGAATTACTGCGTGTCTCAGAGCGAAAAAGCCGGTCGGGGCCAATCACAATTTCCGATCCAGGCGTATTCTTCGCCGAAAGGGTGTTGCCCGGCCTCGCTACCCGCGCAATGGCGATGGGACGCCATCGCCGTCGGTCGCCCACCGCCCGCGCGTGCGCGCGCGCCGAACAAGCGCTGCATGCTAAGCTCTGCAGATGACCTCCACACCGCCAGCGCACGCTGCCGTCGCAGTAGACGAGCCTCTCGTTCGCCCGCGCGCCATGCCCCGGCCACCGTCGCCTGCGAGCTCCACTGCGCGCCAGCCTCAGACACTCTGCTGCTCGACCAGCGCCTCGGCTAGCACCCCCTTGGAGGAATAATACGGGCGCTCAATCTAAAGCTGGCAGCCTTCTTCAGCTGGCCTCAGGGTCGACCCCTTCTGCCCAGCCGCACATGACGCCATGATTGCTGCTGTTGTTGCGCTTGGCTAGCACTCCCCAGCACTGTGGTTTTCGACTTTGATCTTCGCAGCGCACAGCATGACTGAGCCGACGGTGCGCGACTTCTACACCCCGCCTGCTGCTGGCGGGGCCTCGAACACCCTGCACTCCCTGAACACCAGCAGCCCCTATGATGTCGAGGCCCAGAGGTCGCCGCATTCTCCTCGCACCAGTCGCGGTCGTCGCGAGAGCGCGGTCTCGGCGACAGGCACGGATGCGGATGCCAGTGCCCGGTACTCGATCGACAGCTCGACGGTTGCCCAGCGCCGCCCGATCCGTTCCAACACCGTAAAGCACTACCGCAACTCCTCCCCCACGCGGCCCGTCTGGGAGGCCGAGCCCGGTGCCGAACCCGGCATCGACACGGCCAAGACCGAAGCCGACCACCGCCATGCCCATCTGACGGAAGACTGTACCATTACCGTGGTCGATTTTTCCGATGAGTATATGGAGCAGCACACCTTCGACAACGCATCCCTGGAAGAGTTTCTGGAACGCCCGCGCGAAGAATGGGCCACCTGCCGCTGGATTAGCGTCAACGGTCTCAGCTGGGACGTGATCAAACTGCTGGGCAATGAAAAGAATCTCCATCGACTTGCCATTGAGGATTTGATGAATACCAGGGGCAGGACGAAGGCCGACTGGTACTCTGACCATGCTTTCTGTAAGTGCTGACTCCCAACTGCATTCTTCACATTTGCTGGGCATGCCAGGCGTGCCGATAGCTGCGTCAGACATTGTCTTGTTTGGACCCTGGGCACCGTTGCTTGTGCCTGATCTAGGTTAGTAGAGACTGACTTCTCTTTGTAGTCCTCTTGACCCTTCAAAAGCTTGTTCAGACAGGAAGCTCTTCGGATAGCTCTTCCGATAGCGAGTCCGAGACTGAACACGTAGTGCGCCAACAGAAGGAAAATCGAAAATGGTTCAAGCGCCTGAAGAAGCGTCGACGAGCGTCCGATGGGGGGCATTCCCTAGAAACCATCAATCCAGATGAGGGATACAAGCTGGAGCGAAAGGACTCGTACCTCTCTCCAAGAGCCATGGCGAAAGCAAGGCCCAAGCATAAATTCCGGACCCTTCAGCGCTACCGTGGCGGTCCCAACATCGAGAGGACCGAGTACATGGAGCGGCACTCGGCTCTCTCGGACAAGCATCTTGCCGTTAGCGTCGAGCAGGTTTCAATGTTCCTCACTAGCGACAACACTTGCATAAGTTTCTTTGAACATTCGGCCGAGGATGTAGAGAAACCAATCCTCCTTCGCTTGGACGCTCCAGACACCATTTTGAGACGCAGCGCCGATGCCAGTATGATGATACAGGCCTTGATTGACACCATCATTGATTTGGCTATCCCAGTAACGTCTGCGTACGAGGACACGATTAGTGATTTGGAGCTTGACGTTCTGACAGAGCCGAGCATTGGCCACTCCAAGGCATTGTGTAAGTTGATCACCTTTGAGTCAACCCTATCTGTGCTGATCATAACTGCAGACATTATGACGACAGAGCTCTCTGTGCTGCGGAACAGAATCCAGCCCATCATGGGTTTGATCAATGCTCTACGTGACCACAAGAAGGAGTCGATTGGTAAGTTCCTCAGCCCAACAAGCTTTTGAGAGCGGTAGACTGACAGCCGTAGCAACACATCATGTCGGGAAGCCCGCCCGCAGCACCGCCTCCAGTGTCACCATCAGCGCTCTTGCACACACGTACTTGGGCGACGCTGAGGATCACTGCATCATGATATGCCAAGCAATCGACGAAATGCGCAAATCTGCAGGTCAGTGTTTTCAACGGACAGACCTTGACCGCCGACTAACGTCTTGCAGACGACATGATCGACCTCATCTTCAACATCATGAGCACTTATCAAAACGAAAGCATGCGTCAGCTGACGGCTGTGACCATTTTCTTCCTACCTCTAACCTTCTTGACCGGATACTTTGGTCAGAATTTCGAGCACTTCTGGGCTATCCAGCATAGCGATAGCTTTTTCTGGTACATTGCCGTCCCAGTCATGGTCGTCACCTCAATCGGTATGATGCGAGAGATGATTATTCGCTGGTTTCAGAAGAAATTCCAGAGGCGAGAAATTGCTCGATCTCGCAAGAAGCGCAATCTCAAGAAGCCTCAGCCAGTAACGTGGGGAGGCGGGATGCCGAAGCCGAGAAGGCAGGACACGGTATGGAGAGAACCAACAATGTGAGGAGGCATCAAACGAGGCACATGGACTGGCCTCAGTGGCGTTTCCATTTCACACTATTAGATACCCTCGTATCATCACAAGGAATGTAGCCTGATGTCGCACAAGCGGAAAGGCACAGTATTCTTGTAATCATCCAATCTAGCCAAAAACACAAAATCCAATTACCCCTTACGGAGCTTATCAGGGGCAGATTGCAGTGGGGATTCCGGCAATTGCGTGGGTACTAGTCACCCTAAATTTGTGAAACCATAAGGCTTAACTGAGTCCTGATCTTCATAGCAGCGACGCATTGACTACAAGCTGGCCATGTTGCTTTCATACTTCGGCTCTGCTTATCGATAACAGCGCAACAAGCTTTTACTGGGCTGTCCACTGCGACACAGCATTAAGTGCCCCGAGCTGCCGGAGTCCTAGATATCCAATAGGACTTCCGTTGCATGTGACAGAAAGCGACCGAATGCTTGCCCACACGGATGAGCAGTACAATCAAAGAGGAGCGTGAATTCGTTTTCGCTCATACCGTGGGTGGCCGAAGCAAACGTCCAGACGAACGTAAAATTAACTTATATATTTACGTCCAGCCAATAGATTCCACTACTCACATATGTTGCTCCTCGTAAAGAAAATTGCTACCCCTGCTATTCTCTGCGCTAGCCTTCGGCTGTAATATCCGTCAGTAGCCTGATTCTGTGAGACGCATGAGAAAAAAAGACCCCTCCTTTGCGGGGGCTGACGACATGTCGTGAATGACGTCAGAGTGCACTCACATGTGCGGTGGTAAGAGCTTCGAAACTATCAACCCTCGTAACCATTTCCAAACTGACTCACAAATAGCGAAGCGATATTACACAGCTCGAGAGAGAGAGAACAGAATCAAATAGCAACACGTAGTGTCAAGATCGACAGCTGAACTTTACGAGGACAAGACCGATCAACATGGAGCACCTACCAGTAACGAACAAAGCGGCTGGAGAGCCGCTCACGATGAAGAGCCATGTGCTTGAGACCGGCGCTACATTGACGCAGGTCAGTCAGCTCCCTGAATCACTTCGAACACGGCAAAGGCAAGGGAGAGACCAGGTGAAGACTGATGCGTCTTGTTTCAGGACTTCCGGCCAGTCAAGAACATCTGCGCGCATTTGAACGCGTTCCACGTCTACGCGAACGACACGAGCCGGTTCGTCGAGGCGAACCACTATTGCAGCCACCTGAACGAAGGTGAGTAAGGCTCTTTTGGCGAAGAAAAACGCGCATGTTCTGATGCTAGTACGCAAACAGATGTCCGGCAGTGCATCTTATACGATAGCCCCGAGCCAACCGCGCGTCTCATCGGCATCGAGTACATGATCACGCCGAAGCTCTACGCGACGCTTCCGCCCGAGGAGCGTCGCTACTGGCACTCGCACGTCTTCGAGGTCAAGTCTGGGATGTTGATCATGCCGCAGCCGTCGGTCGTAGTGCCGGAGGCGGCGTGGGAGAAGGCCGAGAGCAAGGAGATGGAAGACGTGGTCGAGCTGTACGGCAAAGTGTTCCACCTGTGGCAGACGGACCGCGGCGACAAGATCCCGCTGGGCGAGCCGCAGCTGATGACCAGCTTCACGGCGGAGGACCAGTTCGACTTTGCGAAGAACGTGGCCGATCGCGATAGGAGGTTTGGAAGCGACTACAAAAAGAAGCAGGAGGCTAGAAGCTACATCAAAGAGCCCGAGCTGCATCCAGGTAGGTGCTGCCCAAATTGGCGAATGAGGCGGAGACTAACGGATGTTCATGGCAGATGCCGACTGGACGTGGAAGAAGGAGGCGGGTGCGAGTGCGGGATCGACGTAAAGCAGCGTGCGGGAGCCACAAGCTGCGCGCTGCAGGATGAGAGGGTTGCGCGGCACAGCAGCAGTTTAGGACAGGTGGAGTGCCGTCGAATTTCAGGTCAGATGAGCATTCCTTGGAGGTGAAAATAAGGGTCTGGCGCCAAGGCTCAGGGTGCGAGCGGATGGAGGAATTCTGGTAGGCGGGAGGGTGTACTACTCTATAGCCGGGTCACAGCCAATCAGCGGCCGCATGAACGATGTCAACATATCCCTGACCAGCTTACCGGGCCCTTCCTCGCGAGTGCCGACTAACTTGCGTGTTCCTGCATTCCGGCGCGCCGGACTTTGTTTCTCCTGAAAGCCGCTTGCATGTCTGGCACGGATACGACGCAGCGGGGCGATCATCATGACGGGGGCAAATTTCAGGCGAGGAAGGGAGCTCGGGCGGCGAGCGGGTGACTCCAGAGCTCCGTCATCTGGCAGCGGCAGCCGGAGCCCAGAACTGCGCTGACAGTAGCGCCTGATTGCGTCTGCCGATAACAAAGCGGCGCGGGGGCCTGGTCCTCCACGTCGCAAAAAAGCGGATACGGGATGCGCCAAGTTAGTGCGCGCGTTCGGTGTGGAGAACTGGTCGGGCTGTGTGGGCGGTGGTGCTTGGCCGACGTGATCGCCCGGGGAGGATCACTGCGCCGGATCGTGGGAACGGGGGCTGCAGTACTGGATGTTATGTCCTCTCATTTGCGGCACGCCCGGGGTGTTGCAAGAGCTCGACTGCCGTGTACCTGGCGCTCTGCGACACGCATGCACCGTGTTCTGTTGGGCGCTTGGCCAACGGCAGGCGGCGCGTGGGCTAAATTTGGCGCCGACCAGGATGGGTTTTTTCTGGCCTGTGGTCCAGAGCGGATGACAGCATTGGCAGAAATCGGGCGCTAGGGTCCTCTGTTGACGCACGGCGCGACTTCCGCCATCGTATTGCGGGAGAAAGAAGGCGCTCGCTCGCCTACGTAACCTTAAGGCCCCGATTGTCGCCCGCCCTTGCAGCTGCTCCAGTTCTTCTCTAGGCCTTACGCGCACCCTCGCCTTCTTCCACAAACGCAGGGCCCCCAGTACTGTACATATCCACCACGCGACCACCCACCACCAGATCAGGGGCAGCCAGTGCTGCACATGTCAATGGCCTAGATTCTGCCAGGCACCACCCCGTTCTTGCCACTCGTTACGCCTGCGCTTTCCACCATCCCGCGCCCCCGCGCCCCTCCGCTCGCTTTCCGCATCTTTCATTATTGCACGACCATGCCGTGGACGCGCGCATCCACCGGGTCGCTACTACCCCGGGACGGCGTGGAGAGCTCTACCGACACCTTCCTCCGCCTGATCTCGAATCCATTCAATACTGAGGTACGTCTTGTTCTCCCCTCTGCTATCATGCTCCTCCCATTGTTCACATTTCGCAAGGTCAACGAGAGCGCCTTCTGGTCGTCTCTTGGATACTCCGTCGGCGCCGCTCTCCTCTTCGCCCTCCTCTTCTGCCTCCTCCGCCCTTACAACAGCACCGTATATGCCCCACGCCTGAAGCATGCCGACGAGAAGCACGCCCCACCGGCTGTCACCAAAGGCGTCTTCGCCTGGGTCAGCCCCGTCATCAAGACTCGCGAACAGCTACTCATCGAGAAGGTCGGCATCGACGCTACCGTTTTCCTGCGCTTCACCAAGATGTGCCGCAACATCCTCCTCATCCTGTCCGTGGCTGGCTGCGGCGTCTACATTCCACTCAACTTGATCGAGAACGCCAAGAACAACGTTTTGGGGAACGTGCCGACCTTCATGAAGTTTACCCCGCTGGGTGTGTGGGGGAAAGCGTGTTGGGCGCATGTACTGCTCGCGTACGTGTTCGACGGCGTAGTCTGCTATTTCCTGTGGACCAACTACAAGGCGGTCTATAAAATGCGGAGAGATTATTTCGACAGTCCCGAGTATCAGCGTAGTCTGCATGCTCGGACGTTGATGGTATTACCTAATGGTTGTCCCAGTCGCTGGGCGTAGTGCTAACGTCAAACCAGGTCACCGATATTTCTAAATCATACCGAACCGATGAGGGTGTATGCAGAATCCTGGATGAAGTGAAAGTGACGGACGGCCACCCCCGAGGAGTCATCGCCCGCAACGTGAAGGATCTTCCGGAACTCATCGAGCAACATGAGAGCGCCGTCCGTCAGCTGGAGGAGATTTTGGCAAGCTATCTGAAGAACCCGAACCATTTACCATCAAAGCGACCAACCTGCAAGACGCAGAAGCAAGACCGTTCTTACACACCCGGGACGAAAGTAGACGCCATCGATTATCTGACATCCAGAATTCAGAGCTTGGAAGTCGAAATAAAGGAGGTTAGACTCACCGTCGATAACCGAAACGCTCTTTCGTACGGATTCGCCAGCTATGAAGGCATCGATGAGGCCCACCAGGTGGCGTATGCTGGCAGGAATAAGCATCCTCATAAATCCTCGGTCAGGCTTTCCCCGAAGCCCAGTGATCTCATTTGGGTCAATCTTCCACTGACGCCTGCTCAACGCCATGGGAGAGCAATCCTTAACAATATCTGGGTTGCTCTGCTCACTGTTGTCTGGTGCATTCCTAACGGCCTCATTGCTGTTTTCTTGGCAAATTTGAGCAATCTTGGGCTTGTTTGGAAAGATTTCCAGGTAGAGCTTTCGGCGAACCCAAAGACGTGGGCTGCCGTTCAGGGTATTGCTGCTCCTTTGATTACCACCCTTTTCTACTTCTTCCTACCCTCCATCTTCAGACGTCTCTCAATAAACGCTGGAGATTACTCGAAAACCTCCCGCGAGCGCCACGTCACTCACAAGCTCTACTCCTTCTTCGTCTTCAATAACCTGCTTGTCTTCTCGCTGTTCTCTACAGCTTGGAAGTATGCCGCCGCAGTCATCGAAGCAGAGAAGGAGATCAGCGTGTGGGACGCACTGAAGGCTGCAGACCCTTGGGCCAACCTCATGACGGCTTTCTGCGACGTTTCTCCATTCTGGCTCAACTACCTCTTGCAGCGTAATTTCGGTGCCGCATGGGATCTGTCACAGTTGGGTAACATGGCGTGGGGTTGGGTCGTTCGCAAGTGCACCAATCCGACTCCTCGCCGGCTGATCGAGCTTACTGCGCCCCCGCCCTTCGACTACGCCGCGTACTATAACTACTTCCTCTTCTATACCACTATCGCCCTCGTCTTTGCACCATTCCAGCCCCTGGTCCTGCCTGTAGCTGCCTTTTACTTTACCATGGACAGCTACTTGAAGAAGTACCTCTTGCTGTAAGTTGACTGTTCGAGCATCTTCATTTGCTCTATTGCTAACGGTATCGCAGGTACGTCTTCATCACGAAGCATGAGTCAGGCGGTTCTTTCTGGCGTGTACTCGTCAACAGAATGCTGTTTGCTACATTCTTTGCCAATCTCGTTGCGACTCTCTTCCTTATTGCCAGGAAGGAATCCTACAATCAGCTGATGTGTATGATTCCTCTTCTCCTCCTACTTGGAGGCACAAAGTGGTATTTCATGCGCACCTTCGATGATGGCATGCACTACTACAGCAAAGGAGTCAAGAAGGACCAGGAGGAAGGTCTTCCGGAGAGGAAGAAGCGTCGCGATCGTGTCGGTGTTCGCTTCGGACATCCGGCGCTTTACAAGCCATTGATGACGCCCATGGTCCACTCCAAGTCTCAACATCTGCTCTCCCAGGTGTACCGCGGCCGCTTGGAAGCTGAAACAGACGGGGCCAATACCGGCTACGGTGATACCTTCAATATGGACGAAATGTCCAAGACGCGTCCTGGCAAATCTGCCGGTCCCAACGCGCCATTCGAGCTCGTCAACGACTCGCAACTCGACTTTGAAAACTACCGCAACCGGCCTGAGTTCCGCGAAGAGTTCGGCGGTGATGGTGAGCTATATGGCCGTCCGTCGGATATGTCCCGGCCCGGCACGCCCGGCACCTTCACCACCGGCTACGGAAGCGATAACGGCTCCCGTTCCGGCTCACCCGCTTTCAACTCGCCTTACCGTGGCTCCCAGGACAGCGACCGCACTTTCACCGAAGGCGACCTGCACGCCGGCAGTGCCGCCGCCAGCGGAGGCGCTACCTACCCGGCCGGCTACCACCAGCCGCCCGTGCTGGGAGTTTCATCCGTCTTGGCCAACCAGCCACGCTCATACAGCCCGCTCCGCCGCATGTCGTCCGAGGACCTGGCCGGGCCGGCGCAAGTGAATAATGCGAACATGATGTATAACCGGGATTTCTCAGATGTGAATCTTGTGGGCGGCGCCGCGCCAATGGGGCGCGCGGGTGGATACAGCCGCCTCGATGGCGGGACTGCGCCGGAGATCTTGCAGGAAGAGCCGACGAGTTATGATTTCTTCCGGAGGCCGAGAGGAAATGGTATGCGAGATACGTAAAATGTGCGCTTTAATTGATAGTGCGGATTAGATGGTTGTTAGGAAGAGGTTCTCCATTTTTAGACGTGTGGGACTTTCTTCTTTTTGATGCATTATGAGCGGCGTCTCATGATTTTTTTTTTTTCTCTCTTTTTTGGTTTTATTCTTCGCTGCTACTGCTGCTGCGTAGAGCAAGCGATACAAAGCGAGCGGGTTTGCTGGATCTTACTGGGTGGCTTTCTAGTCTCTTCGTTTGACGTTGAACTGGACTTGGCTGGCTTAGGTCATATCCGAACAGAAGGGGAATGCAGAAGAAGGGCGAGGGTGGGCTGGTGATATACCCAGTCAAGTATCCGGGCTAACGAGATGTTATTGCTCTCTTCTTTGACAATATTGTACGATCTTATGAACATGGGAATTTGGCTCGGAAAGTAATGGATCAAGATAGAATATGTGAGGTTCATCAGTGACTGGACATGGGCAGTGAAGAAAACAACGAAATTTGATTTCCTTTTTTGGGGATATGTGCTAATGATACATCAAGAGAGCCAATGAAACTTTCCTTTCAACGTGTGCTGTTTGGAACCAATTATCAAAAGAAATAGGCACTTCCACTCGCATGAATGTATCAACGCCATAGATGTTCACGTCAACCAATGAATCCAAGCTGCCGGCATAAAGAGATAGGGAATCGTGTGAGAGTACCGAAGGACATCTTCATATATACGACAAAAGTCAAGCCTCATGGCTAAAATTCATGTTCTACCAAAGAAGCTCTCCAAGCGTTTGAGCTACTGATGCACCACCCTTTCTTCTTACCCACACCACCTTGCGCCACAACAACTCCACAGCAATGGAACAATTTGGGTCGACAACGAACAACAAATTGCTAGCATAAGAACTACCAAGCCCAGATCAAGAGAACAAGGCAGAGCAAGAACAGCAAAGAACAGTGGTATAATTTGAAAGAAGAAGAAATTAATCCTCTAAAGGTAAAAGAAACTCAGAGCGAAAGTATCGACATGAAGTTCAGTGAGTAGGGAAAAATTTTCCCAATTCGAGGAACGATAAAGAGACCAAGTCAGAGAGGGTATAGTACAGCTTCCAGTTGCAAAGGAAACAGAATCAAGGAGACCCGCGAAACGAGGGACGAGGCCCCACAGATGAAAAGAAAATGAAAAGTTGAAGAAAATATTTGAGTCCTGACAACCCCAATCCCGTCTACTCCTCGAGGAAAGGGTATTAACACTATCGCTAAGCTTAATAAAACAAGAGAAGGACTAAAACAACGCAAGAAAACAAAAGACCGAGGCTGAGGCAGACAGGCCATGCGAAGAAAGTCTTGCAAGCAGAAGTAAAAAACTTGAATCTTTTCTTGTCATGTCTGTTGCTCTTAAGTGTCTGATGTGTGGTTGTGTGTATCATGTCATACATCGTGAGAGAAAAGCGAGAAAGAGAAAAAAACGAAGTCGCAAAGGACAAAGGGGGGCTCTTCCGGCGGCTGGGCAACAAAGCCTTAGAAGTTCTGCTTGCCTTCCCTTTCCCGCCCTTGCTCTTCCTTTTTAATCTCCCCCTCCTGTGAACTAAGTGAAAAGGAAAAGAAGCGCTCAATGTGCTCATGGTATCGCGAAATGGAGAATTAGAAAAGATAATCGCCAGGTGCCAGACCCTGCAATGCCAAATGTAAAAAGCAAAGGAGGCAAAGATTTGAATGTAAGAGTCGCCAGCTGGAAGTGAAAGCACCACAGCTAGGGATCCTTCGAAAGGTCAAGAATGCAAAATGGGTATGAGTAACAAGCACTCCGCCCACGCCTTCAAATGACAAATTCTCGAGGAAACAACTGAAAAAAGAAGAAGAAAAGACAAAAGATGAAGCAAATGCAAACAAACCTCCGGCGCACGATCAGCGCGAACTCCTTTAGGTGAGCAATCAGCAGCTCTGCTTTCTTCCGCCCTCATTTCTCCTCCTCTTTCTCGACAGCCAATCGCCCAGAAGGCTATCTAGCTGCATACCCATTGCCGCGACCTTGCTGCGCTCATCGCTGAAGAGACCCGCCATGATCGGGTGCTCCGGACCAACTGGAACGACACCAGAAGTGTCATTGACAACGACGAGCATATCGCGAATATCGGAGCCATCGTCTAGGTACGAACGAAGACTGGCATCAGACCAAGCAGGAAGGGAGATGGCAGAAGGAAGTTCGTTTGCCGTGGGGCTATTGGCTGATGCAAGAGGAATGTTGGTGTTGATTGCACCAGGAGTGGGTGCAATCCGTGCCGCAGTCGGGCTTGAGATGGACAGCTCTCCCCTGATAGGCGAGCCAGACGGAGACACTGGCGAAATATCCGGCTCCTCTTGGCTTGAAGTGTCATGCATAAGGGCAGGAGGCTGATCCGTATCGAGGGGTGATACATCTCCTGGAGATTCCGGTCCTCTCGAATTAGTTCCTTCTGGACGCAAGTTCTGCTGCTGCTGCTGTGGTGCTCCGTTCGGCTGTTGCTCTTCTTCGTTCGGATCAGCGAAGGGGTCATCCTGCTCGTACTCTGGCGTCGAATCGAAATCGTCCAGTGGAGCACGCGCCTTGGATTTCTTGACCTTCTCGCGTGGTGGCATCTTGTTCTCCTGCTTTTGTTCGCGTTCGCTAGACTTCGAGTGCAGCATGTTCGAAATCGCTTGCTTGGCGCTCGTGGAGCCGCTCCTAGCACGACCGGCGGCGGCTTCTCTTGCGGCTTCTTTTTCGGCTTCTTTGGCCTGATATTTGGCCTCTTCCTGAGCCCGAGCCTGGAGCTCAGCCTGGGCCTGAGCCTGTCCTTGCGCGCGCGCCGCTGCCTCAGAGTCGTCTTCCTCGGCCTGCTGGTTTCGTTCTGCACCGGCGGACACCAGCCGCATAGTAGCTTCGGCAGCACCCTGAGAAGCAGTCTTCTGGAGAATGGATTTCGCCGGTTGGACGTTCGGGTCCGACGGCTGGGATTTCTGAGGACCGTTAGTTTTCTTCTCCGAAGGCTTAGACGCCTTATTCGTCTGTCTCACAGGCTGTTGCTGTTGTTGACTAGACTCATTTTCAGCCTTTGCAGGCTCTTTTGGCGAGGCCGTTTCTTCGGAATCCCTTGACAGACTCTCCCGGGTCAATTCCTCAGATTGCTTCTCATCGTTTTGCTCGTTGTCGGCAGACTTCGTCTTCTTGTCCTTGCGACCAAATAAGCCTCTAAGCATTCCAGGCTTTTTCTCTTTCTTCTTCTTGTCGTCCTTTGGCTTATCTGGAGATTTGAGCTCTTTCTCCAGACTGTCAAGACTTCCGCCTCTTTCTCTGCCTTCAGAGCGCACGGTAGAAGCTGAGGAATCGTCGCGCAGGAGGTTCGGTGTCAAGGTAATCTTCCGCGTCTCCACGGTCTCGTCCTTGAAGAATGAGTCGGTATTTCGGACAGTGCCGTTTCTCGAGACCTTTTGGTCTGCCACAGGTTCATTAACACAACTGCTCGGAGGTTGGAGAGTGGAACACGAACCAGGGCGATCGAACATCTCGTCACTCGTGCGCGCCTTGTCGTCGCCACTCTTCGATTCGTCCGATTTCTTTTCAGCATCGTCCGGCTTCTTTCCACCAATTCTGAGAGGTTCGACGATCATCGTCTCGCGCGCATCGTCTTCCTCGTGCTCTTGCTCATCCTCAACATGGACCGGTCCACCGCCGAAATCCTCACCGTCATCATCCTCTTCATCGGAAGAGTAATCGTAGTCAGATGCCTCAACATAAGTAGGTGCGGTGAATTGAACAGTTTTCGCGTTTCGTCGTCTCATTGCTTTTTTCAGTGGATTCTTCGACTTCTCGGCGCTGTCACCCAGCATTGCTGCCGAAAGCTGTTGCTCTAAATTAGATTGGAGTCTTCAGCCAGCAGAAGCAAAACTTACGTCAATGTTTCTATGTTTATTCAAACGCGCCAAGCGTTCAGTGGGAGTTTCGATGTGTTCCGCAGGAAGATAGCCTGCACATGGATAATTAGTGTAACCCTCCCAAGTCCGCGCATGTTTTCCTACCGATACTGCTGTCCTTGACAATCCTAACAAGCCACCAGTAACTGTTACTGTCATCCAACAGTACCATCGTGTCACCCTTTGTGGCATTGGCCTGGCCCTCGACGGTGGCGACGAAAGTATGTAGCGCGTAGACGAATTCGAAGTCGATGTCCTCTGTTTCGCGTAAGCACTCACCGCCGTATGCTGAGTCGTGACGGTCTTCATTAAGAGAAAGGAAAGTGTCTTCAAGATCATCATCGTCATCGTCGTCGTTATTCTTGTCGTCATTTTCTCCTGGGTCAAAGCTTGAGGCGTTGCTGTCGGTTTCCCAAGACATTGTCTCCACAGAGTCCACACTTTCCCGCGAAAGGTTCGATTGGCGGGTCGCCAAAAGCTCTCGGAGATCGTTGGCACTATCAGAAACAGGGATGGGCGGCAGGGGGCGATCCGCAGAGAATACGAGCATCTCGGCCTCCCTATCGCCCCCAGAATTGCACTCGCAGGATTCCAACTCGTATTGCTCACTACGAAGCGGGCCAACGTCGTCGCTCAGATCGTCGGTGGAGAGATTGGCATCCTCGTGATAGCAGTTTTGCAACCCGTCCTCGAATTCGCGGTCGAAAGGGTCATCGCGGCCGATGTCGGTGGTGGTCGGTCCGGTCCTCACATACTCACCCAGACGATGATGATCCGCAGACGAAGGTGTGTTGTGGCGGGGAGCCATGTGCACAGGCTGGTGCAAGGGTGGAGTGTTGAATCTTGGTGGTGTGGACTGGGGCTTGGGCTGATAGGAAAGCGGCAAATGTTGTGGTGTCAGGGTGAAAGGCGAGGACGAGCCCTGATCGGACTCGGGCGATACATTGGAGTGCTGATACATGCGTTGCTGCGACGGAGTTGCGGGTAACGGAAGGGCGCAGAGAGAAGAAGAGCGTGTCGGCCAGGCTGAGGCTGGAGCGCGCAGAGAATACCTACCATCGTCGATAGACGGTGAGCTGGAGATCTTGTCCAACATGTCGTCGTCCATATCTTCCGTTTCCGAATCTGCCATGTCGCCGTCGTCCGTCACGTCAGCGGAGTCGGTGCCGCTATGGTCGTCATGATTGCCGCCGTTGGGGCTGGTCCACGATTGCACAAGGCCCTCCTCTTCGTTCGCGCGGTCTTCTTCCACGTGTCTAATGGCGGCTGCCTGGTGTGGCGAGGCGGGACCTGCGCCGAGTGGCGCGGGCTGCGTAGGCTGGCGGGTGTGGTCTGCGGCGGAGGGCGAGCCAGGGTCCTGTAAATCAATGGTGTCTGCGCATGCTGGGTCAGCGTCGCACATTCCGGCCGAGGGGGCAGGCCGAAGCGGTACCTGCTCTGATGATGGTTGGGCGCGTCATTTTGGCTGCTGCTGTTCATCCGGCGCGGTCGCTCGCGGTGTCGGGGCGGAGTTCGGGTGGCACTGGGCGCAGCTGAAGCACAGCACAGACAAGGCCTGGTGCTGCAGGGGACGTCGGCGGCAATGGCAAAGGAGCGGGGGCGAAACGGGACCGATCGAAGGAGTGTGAAAGAAGGACAAAGTCGCGGTCGAGCGACGGTAGGGCAGGTGTAGGGCGGTTCGACGGGACGGGCCTAGGCGCGGGGCATTCGCTCGCGGTGGCGGCGCGGATAAGGATCGTAAGTTTGGGCAAGGCTCCTCGCAGCCGGTGGAAGAGCGCGGGACGAAAAGAAGTTGGCGGAGGGAGCCTGGAGAGGCGCGCAGCGTGGTGTCGCCGTGGTAGTGAGGGTGCCCACCTTTTTGGAGCGAACCCCTTGCGCTCTTGAAACAGAAAGGCACTCAATCTCCGCCCGGCGGATCGACGCCCTCGCGCGCCCTGCCACCAGCAAATGTGCCGAAAATCGTCGAACCGCCATTTCCCACATCCCCATTCTGGAAGTCCATTCGCTCCCTACCCTCGCGCTTGGTGCATTACGTCCCCGATCAGCCACCCGCCCCGATTGTGCTCCGCGCTACTGTCGCAGTTCCAAGGGTCCCCACGTCCCGTAGCCGCCTGCCTGCGTATTTTCTGCTCCGCCGCGTCCGACACACCTGCAGGGATTGCAGCCGATCGCCACCGTGGATCACCGCTGGACCGCAGACCCTCGGAGCCACGTCGTTGTCGAGTGCGCTCCCAGCCACTGGCCAGCTGGCCTTCGACAGGTGTTCTGCGCCGTTACACCGCATCTCGTTCCTGGGCCCTGCTTATTGCCGCCGCGCACGCGGCCCCATAACACGCACGTCACCATGATCGACGACCAGCTCAATTTACATACTTATATTCGCTTCATGCGTCCACGCGCGCTGCCCTCAACTTCGGACGTCGCGGCCCGCTATACGAAGCCACGTTATCGTTGAATCTGGCCGCGTGCGTGTCCGTTAGAGGGCCTGTTAATTGAGGCGCATGATGCTTTCGTCGCGACGAAAAGGCCAAAGGCAAAAAATAGACGTGCGACAGACACTGGCAAAATTGACTCGCTCCCCTGGCCACCATTCTCACGTCAGTCGTCACGCCTGTTCGAACCCATCGATTGCGATTGGCTTCTCTTCCCGCCGTGCATCAGTAGGCCCTCCACGCCCCGCCAGTTTCACCTTTGCACGTTCCAGAATGCTTCCGGAAAGCAGCTCGCGTGGTTTCAAGAATTCACATACTCCCTAGCGTAACGCCATCGATTCCTTCGGCTCATCGAAATCCACGTGGGAATGATCGCAGTACACTTAAGGTTAGTTGCAGACTGACTAGCATGCAGGGCTGTCTGAGCCGGACTTGAGCATTGGCCCAAGCCTCAAGCGACAGTGCTCAGCTTAAACCTACAGTGATTTACGGTTCAGTCAATAGCCGGACGACTATGGACAGGAACTTTGCAGTGCTTGTTATGAGAAGAGCTGGGGCCCACAGCACACTTCGTCGTCAGGCGGATGTAAGCAATACTGACCTGGCTCTACGGCTATACACTAATGAGGACCTGGCATCCTATGCGCGAAGGGGGTGAACCAACATTGACAGACGTCAGTAAGAGCAGTGCCACCTACAGAAGTTCTCTATTACCCAAACCCGTCCCACAGGGGACATTGTATTACTCGCATGTGGACACTTGAAATACATCCTAGTATCCTGTCCTTCCCTGAGTTTACATCTCAATCCAGATATTTGAATGAGCAGGTTACAGTAAATTCTACGAGGGGTTAAAGATAATACAATCTCCATAACTCATTATAGAAGTAAACTACACTATGCTCAAAGCAGAGTGGCAAGGCATTTGAGATATTTCGGTCACGTATCTCATCCAACCAAAAGCTCAACCGGGGAGGTGATTGTTTGGTAGCTTTCGGGCAGAAGAGCATAGCAGTTCTTGCGACATCCGAATAAGAACCTCGGCTTTTCGTTCACTTCGCTGAGTATTCTATAGTATGATATTTATACCATCTTAATTAGCGTTAAAGATAGTAATCGACAAAGTATTGTTTCTGAGGAAGGTCTGAGTAGTCAATCACATGAAAGCGAATATCAATGTCTAATCTCGCGACGACCAAGCCCCACAAGGGATTGCCACAGAACAGGTGCGCATGCGCGTTACGCGACGTCCCTTTCTAATTATTATTTTTTTTCGAGAGCCAAGCTGAATATTGGCACCAGTAAATAGCCCTTCCGAGTTTACGTATCTATTTGAAAGTTCTTGCGTCGAGGAGTCGAACTATCTACCAAAAGTCGGCAACAGTAAACGCCATCGCGCACAATCCAGCACTTTGACTTTGCTATAAGCCATGCCGTCAGTTTCAAGCTTCGAGATGATTCCTCGCCGAAGGTTCCATACCAGTCCTGCCAGGGCTAAAGCGTTTCGGATGTGGTATGAAGCAGGGTTGCAGAAACGATTCTCCGCAGCAGCCCCGCCAAATAAATCGACAGCACATGCATGTCTACATGAGGTTGAGGACATTTGCGTCGGTGACAACTCAGTCGAGAGATAGAGAGGCTCCGTTCGCGGAGGACGCGCTGGCGAGCACACCGCCACCAGGTCGGGGTAAGCGAGATGCAGGGCCCGCGTGCCTGACTCGTCAACTCCGTCTCTTTGGCTCAGCCGTTCTTCGACACGACTCACCCACACGAGCTGCACCCTCCTCCGCCCATCTTCGCATCATGGACACAGCAGCTCAAAGCCCGCCAGCCGCTGCTCAAAATGCCCCCAACACCACCCCGATCCCCCAGCCCGCGCCCAAACGCCGCCGCACCTCGGGCCAGCCCTCGTCGCGCGGCGTCGCCAACCTGACGCCCGAGCAGCTCGCCCGGAAGAGGCAGAATGATCGCGAGGCACAGCGCGCCATCCGCGAGCGCACTAAGCAGCAGATCGAGCGCCTGAACAACCGCATCCGCGAGCTCGAGTCGCAGCAACCCTACCATGAGCTGCAGATGGCCCTGCGCGCCAAAGAGGCCGTCCAGGCCGAGAACGACGACATCCGCCGCCGCCTGTCGTCCGTCATGAGCCTCATCCAGCCCATCCTAGGCACTCACGGCCTCAATGGCACGTTTGGCCCGTTCGCTGCCGCAAAAATTGCTGTTGCTGACTTCTGATCGGTGCAGAGTTGGCAGCCGCCGCTGAGCGCAGCCCGCTGCAGCTACCGCCCCACGATGCCGCCGATCCGCGAGCCCAGCAGCACATGCAAATCACCGACCAGCGCGGCTACCACCACGGCGTTCCCCAGGTGCAGGAGACGCAACCGCCCCACGATCAGACCAGCCCGTCTTCGCCGACAAGCCAGGGCGCCAATGGTCGTAATTGGGGCTCTGCATTCCCCGGAGTGCCGCCAACCAGCCATGTCCGTGGATGGCACCCGCAGCAGCCCTACGACCAGCCCCGCAGCAACATACACCCTGACCTCGAATTTGGGCAGAATTCGGACGAGCGCTTGGGAGTAAACTTCCTCTTGGACAACCGGGCTAAATTGAACAATGGTGTGCCTCACGGTGGTTCTGCAGGCATGCAGTCTTCTGGTCTGGACTTTAACGGTCGCCCGCTGGAAGCGTGGAACACCTTGCCACGCAGTCTGGACGCAACATGCCCTCTAGACAGTCTCTTGCTAGACTTCCTGGCTGAGAGACATACCCAGGCAGCTGAAGGCGCTCCAATTAAAGGCCTTGTCGGACCAGCGTATCCTGACTTTTCCTACCTTCTAAATCCGGAGAAGCAAAATCAGTCGCATCCTCTGTCCAAGGTCTTCACCGACATTCTGAGCACTTTCCCCGACATCTCAGGCTTGCCGGAGCGGGTCGCGGTGCTATACATCATGTTTCTGTTGATGCGGTGGCAGATCGAGCCAACGCAAGAAAACTACGAGCGCCTGCCGGACTGGATGACCCCCCGTCCAAGCCAGCTTTTCACCCCACACCCTGTATGGAATGACTATCTGCCTTGGTGAGTACATTGTCGACCCTTCCAGCTTCGTTTTGATTCCCCTTTGTCCATGTGACATATACTTTACCGCCTGTAGTCAATCTTCTCCCTGCCCTTTGGCAGACCCCTGACAGCATCATCCTTATACACTTGTTACCTTTATGGGTACTGACCCTATCCCCTCCAGGCCTCGCCTCCGTGACCGCATCATAGCAGATCAGCCGCAACAAGCCTTCGACAACTTCTTCATCCCCTACACCACCTCCCTTTCGCTCAACTGGCCTCACAACCCCCGCGACTGCCTCGTTCACGCCTCATCTGCTGCCGCGGCAACCGGCATCAACACTACCTCAAGCGGAATCCCCATCGACCCCGCCACCGAAGCATCCCCCGCACCCGCTGCTCCTGCCTCGTCCTCCTCCACCCCCGAAGGTTCGCCCAAGGTGGCGGAAGGTGAGGGCAGCGCTGGCAGCAGCAGTGGCAGTAATGCTGACGGAAACGGTATCGCGGCCGCCGCTGAGGAAGATGAGGACCAGTGGGTCATCAACCCGGCGTTCGAGGCGCATCTGCACAACATCGACAATTGGAGCCTTGGTCCCCAGTTTAGGGACGCGTTCCCGGAGTTGGCGGCGTACGTGAAGATCGTAGAGCAATGAACGTAGTCAGTCTGTTGTCGATGGGGGCTTGATTGTTCACTACGAAGTGTTTTCGTAGAGAACGTTTTTACGTTCGTTCCGAAGGTACCTGTGGCAAGGTGGAACCAGGGTCGAGTTGAGGATGTGGAGGGAACGTTACCTAGGGAAGAAAAGGGCGGAGATAGGAGAGGGGAGGTCAGAGCAGCGACGAAGGGAATTGTTTGAACGACGATCATGTATCCTCTAATTGTTTTCTCCTTTTGCTCCTTTCCTCATGGCTTTTAGCGCTTCCTCGAAAGCATAACAAAAGCATGGCTGGGGTTCCTTGTTTGTGCTCTGTACACGTACCGAGCTCATTACTAGCAGAGAGCAAAATGGCATGGCAAGGTTTACGAGAAAGAATGTCCTTCCATTGGTCTCGAAGGATGTTATCGCTCGATTGAGTTACGTGACTGGTTGGTTGGTTGAGTCTAGTTGTACCCATCTGCTTCGCATTTAAAACCGTGTCTACGATAGAGAGCTGGAGTGGAGGTTATGATGCTACTTTCTTGGATGCAATGTTCGAAAATGGAAAATGCTACAGAAATACAAAGAAGCCCTTCTCGTAGGCCAAATAGTATGTGCTCTTTCTCAGATAAACCCGACTTGAAGGACGTCAGTATAATCGACTCGGCATGTACTCTTCTAAGAATACAGCCCCTCTTATATTGATACCATTCCCCACCTCGTCTCAATAAGAACGAAAACTGAAGACACAGCGACGCGAGAGGAAACATGTCCGTTGCAACAATGTCAAAAGCCTTTCACTGCAGGAACATCCGGCGGTCACAGCAAGCTCAAGAATATGCACATATCGTTTTCTATTTTTCTTTACGCTCCAGTCATACGCCGCTATATCAACAATATTATTTGCTTCACACCCTCCATTACCCCAAAGTTGATTATTATAGTAAGGATCGTCATGACGTCAAAGATACCGGCGTCCGTATGTCTCAAAACTAGACATCTCCCTCTTCTTCGCTGACAGGAAGAGAAGCGGGAAAGTCTGGTTTTTCTCGTAAATCGTCGTGATGTAGATGCAGCAGGTGCATATGTGCGCGCGTAGTTCGGAAAGCAGAACTTTTAGAAAAGCAACCCATCAGAGGACTGAATCCTCTGCCATTACCATTTTACTTTGTTTCCTCGCTTGTAAAATGCAGTTGCGATTTATTTCCCAACCCAAGGAGAGTGGAAACGATGCAGAAAATCCAGATTGCGCCGGAACCCCGCCTTGCTATGCATAAGAAGGAACGACATCACACCCTCCCAGGATGGAGAGGAGTGCTCGCGAATGATTAAAGATCAGAATGTTCAATCGGTCAAAACAGATTTGTAGAGGTACAAGGCCGTGAGGTCGTCGAACGGGGAAAAACATGCTCCTGCTTTACAGCAGCCATGCCAGACCCGCGATACCACCAGCGAACGCAGCAGCTTCCATTCCAGCGAAACGCTGAGCCGCACCACTCTGCAGGCTGGGCTCGCTGTCGGTTTCGGAAGCGCTTGAGCCGGCGGTGGCAGCCGCGGCATTGACGGTGGCGTAGCTGGTAATCGTCTTACGCTGGCCGTCGGGCAAGGTGGTAGTGGACAGGACAAGCGAGCTGACGGGCTGGTCAACGGAGCCGCCCGTGTAGGTGGTGTGGAAGGTGGAGCCGGCCGAGTTGGTGCGTGTAATGACCTGGCCGGAGGAATAGCTCGTCGGCTTCCAAGCGCTGGCAGCCGAAGTTGAAGTGACGGTGTTGCCAGCCGAATCAGTCGTCTCGACGACGATGGCGGCGGCGGTGGTAGTGCGGCCCTCGCTGTTGGTAGTCGTGACCTTGGCGGTGGCGCCGACGACGGCGGAGGAAGTTTGGGTGACAGTTTCGCCAGCAGTGTTAGTGGTGGTGACCTCGACGGGCACAACAACGGCCTCGGTGGAGGTCTTCGTTGTCTCTGCAGTGGTTGTAGCCTCGGTAGTGCTGGGCTCCTGAGTGGTTGTGGAAATGACAGTAGACTCGACAGTGCTAGGTGCAGCTGTAGATGAAGAGGTTTCCTGGTTAGTGCTTGATTCCACACTCGTAGAAGAAGTCTCGGTCTCAGTAGTAGTGGAAGGCGCAGAAGAAGTAGCAGAAGAAGCTGGAGAAGATAAGGATGAGCCGCTGAGCGAAGAAGACTGGGTAGAGGATTGAGCCCCCGATTCGGATGTGCTCGAGGCAGACTGAGATGTGCTCGAGGCATCCGAAGTGGTGGTCGTCGCGGCACTGCCGGACGAAGACGGCTCGGGGGAGGATTGAGCAGCTGTGCTGGACGTGGACGCACCTGAGGTAGACACCTCCGACGTCGTCGCACTCGTGCTGGTCACGGGTGCAGAAGAAGTCGGGGAAGACTCAACCGTGGACGACTCGGCGGCTGTAGAGGGGGCGGAGGAGGTGGCAGCGGACGACGGGGAAGGATTGGACGTACTTGCAGAGGTCTCAACAGCAGACGTCGTCGTCTCCGGCGCCGTGCTCGACGGTGCGGACGTACTCTCAACGACCGCGGAGCTGGTTGGCGCGGCCGTGGTAGGAACTGCAGAACTCTCTGCGGGGGCAGAACTCTCTGCGGGCGCGGAAGTCGCGGCGGCGGCAGCGGAGGTTGCGGGGGCGCTGGACGCAACGCTGGCGGCAGCGCTGCTCGTCGCGTTCTCGTCTTGCCTTCTCTTCAACTCGTGCTGCTCGGCGGCGGCCTCGAGCGATTGCTCGACCTGGGCGGCATCGGCCTCGTACAGGGCCTCGACTTGGGTCCAGTCATCCTCGTACTTGGCATCCGGGAAGGCGGGGTGCTCGTGGTTGCGGAGCGCGTCCGGGATGCGGTCGGCAGGCAGGACGTCGAGCAGCTCTTCAATAAGCGCAGGGGAGTCCCCGGTTGGCTGCGGCAGCTCGGCCTGCACGACGGCATTGGCGAGCGGCAGCGCAAGCAGCACCAAAGACCGGAGAGACGGCATGACGGAGGGTTTTGGAGAGGAAAAGTGGCAAACGCGGCTCACGGAGCGGGACGGCAGTGACTGATATGCGACGGTGCGGCTAATGTCTACGAGAGTCAGACGTGGGAAGGTGATCGGAGACGGCAGGTGGTGGGCTTACAGCAAGCCCGATCAGGCAGAAGGCAGCGGGTGCCTCGGTTGGCTTTGTGTAGCGAGAGCGATATTGCAGGGCAGAGCGAGCGTGGGCGGGGAGACTGAGAAGCGGGTGGGAGAGGGAACGACAGGAGGATATGTGCTTTTCGCGGCGATGCTGGATACGGGCAGGATCCAGCAGCTGTCACTGGCGTGGACAGCGCGGCGCCGTTCGCTCTGGCCCCTGCTCAGCACCGTTCCGCGCACCATCGAAGCCACTTACAATGGGACCCCCGTGCGTTGAAACCTGCCCATCATACGGCTGCGGCTCACCTCACGCCAGTGACAAGGCCCGAATTCGTGCCCCTAAGTACGCCTGTTATCAATTCCTGTCGTCACATTCCCCCGCCAATGGCCTGTATGACGTGCCCGACCCCGCAGCTTTGCTCAACGGAGCTTCTTCAACGATCTGTTCTTTTTCATGCGCTGCACCGCCCGCCTTCAGCCCTGGCATACAGCGCACGCGCAGCGTCGGCGACGGGCTTGCAGCAGCGTAGCGTCACACCCGCCCGCTGCCGTGCTCCCAACGCACCGCCGCACCAGCGCCCCCACTCCCTCTCAGCCCGACACACGGGCTCTGCGCTTGACAATACATACAGCCGTCAGGCTCCCAGCGGGGCGGGCCCTGGATTTCGGCAGCAATGTATTGTGCAGAGAGGCCGTGTCTCAGATTGCTTGAGGTAAGGAGAACGGCGGCGAATGGAATGGAGCTCGTGCGCGGCCGAGGCGCGTCAAGCAGCTCCGGTGCGACACTCCAGCCAGTGGGCAGGCCTGTGGCCAGTATCAGAAGACAGTGTTGTGGGTGGAGTGCTATTCTTAGCTGCTGCCGACAGCCCTGGAAGTGAACCGCAGCAGGCGGGCGTGAGGTAGCGCTGGTTCGCTGCCGATCGTCCGAGGCTTGCATGTGGCCCCGCTGATCACTGCGTGGCCGTCTCGTCTGTCGACGCGGCCGTGGCGCGGCTGGCTGTCTGACTGGCTGGCTGCGTGCGTCCAAGACTTACTCTCATGGCTGCTCGCCACGCGCGCTGACTTCCGAGACCTGAGCCTCGTCGCTGGGCAGCCTCTCCTCCAAATTTCGCTATCTTCGTGCGCAATATATTCCTCCTTCGTGTTCCTCAAATAAGCGAGCTCCAGAGCAGTAGGCTGCACGACTCATGCAGCTGACTAGACATTGCTAATGCGCATAACAACATCGTCCTGCAAGAAAAAAACACCCTGTACCCCAAGCAGCCAGTGCTCCACTGTTCTTCATTCCCCCCTCCTTCCGAACGATGACCAAAAACAAAGCTATGGTCATCGAGATCCTATCTTCGTATCCTATGCTCTAGAAGCCCGTATCCACATGCTAAGCCTCTCCCTACTCTTCCGCCTCATCCCCACCCAATCGTCATCAACCCCATATACGAATTGGCAAACACACCGCCATCGCTGGTGCCGTCCGTGTAGAAGGGAGCAAGACGACCCCTTGCCTCGAAAACCATGCTTACCACCGCGGCCTAATTGCTTACCGCGGCCGCGAGCCTAATCGTAATCCTACTTCTTTCTGCGCGTTTGTGTGGAGAGCCAAACCGCCTTATGGCGAACGACGGCCTTTCGAGGCGTTCCTCCGGCCGGCGCCCTTTCCCCTCTCTTGCTCCCCACTCTCATCCCCGTACCCGTATCCCGCTGCGGGCGGTGACGTTTCTGGGACTCCTTCAAAGATAAGAAGAAAAACGAGAGAAAGCATCCACCTTCGCCACCGCCAATGATTTGGAAAACAAAAAGCATATCTACAATGCATGGTGTACTACAATTGTCGATCTTTATCACATGCTACGGATAGTGGTGGCAGGAAAGGTGAGAGCTTGCCTGCGTGGGAACCCGGACTTC
>RHKH01000037.1:89633-127042 GCA_009829795.1 Lasiodiplodia gonubiensis | reverse complement strand
CACGTATTACATGGTCTCCTTTTTTTTTTTTTTTGGTTGGGGGGTGGGGAGGGTCTCCTCTCTATCTTTCCATGTACTTGCTACGGGAAGAGATGCGAGACCGAAGCGTGGTTGGGGGAGTTTTTTTTTTTTGCCTCCCCTATTTAGCGTTTCGTATGACGGGACAATGCCACACCCACCCCACTTGCACTACTCTTCTATTGGCGAGCTGGAAAGAGAAAGAACAAAAATTCTGACGGTACAGAAAAGTACAAGTAAAAATTTTCTCATGTGTTGAGGGAAAAAGCCCCTAGCTGGAATGTAGGTTGGGAAAGGAAATCAGAAGAAAATGAAGGTACTTTTCTCTTTCGTCAATCATTTATCTGTGCCAAACAAATTGATAAGAACATACAAGTCAACAGGCTCGAGGCATCAACCAGAGAAGATAGGCTGACGGTTGAGAGAAGCAAGGGACAAGGCCGGCAGGTACCTACCTCACTACCCTACCCAGTCAACACGGCATCCCCGAAGCCCAGCCCCTCCTTTAAGCCAACCAACAACCCGGCCATTCCCTTCCTCCATGCCTGTCTGCCCCTCTCCCGCGCCTACATCAGCGCTTTCCCGTTCCTCCGAAACGAAGTTCCCCTCCCCCAAACTGCGTCGTACATCCTTGCCACGTCCACCATCGTCTTCGTTCACGACTCGAGGAGAATCAGGAAACAAAGAAAAGGGCAGCGAGATGCCAAGACATTCGTGACGATCCTCCTAGCAAACTACCTCCTATATTACTGCCTCTCCGCCCGTCGATCAACGCTCCACTTCCCCTCCCATCTATCCCCCCCTGCTACCAATGATTCAATGCTCAACCCTAAGCTCGCTTCTTCAGACCCGATCGTCACCGCACCTCACCCAGTTCACGCTCAAGGAAAAAGCATCCAAGACGCCGCGCTCATCTCTTCCCTTTAATCATCATGCAGAACTACTCCGCCACGAAAAAGGAAATGTGATAACGCGACTCCACGGGACACAAGGAAAAGAAAAACAAAAGCAACCTTTTGGACCGGAGAGGATGCAACGGAGATCCAACCCCTACACCGGTTCAAGCGCTCGCCAAACCGGAATCGACAGCGTGGGCCATATTCACAGGAGAGGAGGGGACGATTTATCGCCCGGAAAACTAGACGTCCAGCATGGATCGGACAGTCTGCTGTTGCCTCGGTGACTGTGGGCGCGAGGCCGTAGATCCTCCTTCAGGTGCCGTCGGAGCAGATGCCGTTTGGGCAGGTGCCGTCTGAGCGGCTGCGCCTTGCGTTGCCGAAGCAAACACCGGTCCCTCTGTAGGACGAACCTCCGGAGCAGTCACAGCGGGAGTCGCCGAGTTCACAGTCGCTAACGGAGAAGCGGAAGGAGCCGTGCTCGCACTGCCCGGCGTTTGCGTCGGAGTAACCTCCTCCGACCCGGTCTTGGGAGGAGTGAGGCCCGCCAGCTTCGCTTCCTCCTTCGCCTCGAGCACAGTCGGCGGCGAAAACTCCATCGGCCGCGGCAGTTGTTCCACCGAGCGACCTCTGCGATGTTGAGTCAAGGCAGCCAAGCTAGATGTTGATCGGTGCCCGGACCGTTCAGAGCTTGGCGAGCTCGGGTCAATGCGATTGTTGGGTGGACTCTTTGCACGCTGCTTGGCTTCTTCTCGCTCCTTCCGTTCAGCAATCTTTCCACGGAACCAGTCGAAAGGATTCTTCTTGTCGCCTTCTCTGTTGTCGTTCCAAACAGCAGTCGAGCTTGAGGCTTCAGTCGGATCAAGGCTCAGGCTTTTGCGGCCGCCCTTTGAACTGACCGAGCTCATGCTCTGTTCGGCTCCTGAGACAGAACCGAGATTGGTCTCGTTCAAGGGCCTGGAGCCTTCCTTCCTGTGAGATATGCGCCAGCCACGCTTCCTTTCCTTCTCAGCGTTCTCAGCCGCTGTGGAATCGTCTCCATGCTCAGCTTCCGAGTAACCGCCGGAGACGGTTGAATGCGAGCGCATGGATGCGCTGGGTGACATGCTGGGTTCGAGCGGGTTAGCGCTCGCCGTTGCCTTTGGGGGTGAGTTCTCAGCTATCGGTGCAATATGAGGTCCTTGGTCTTTGAGTGGCGTACCTGCCGCAACTCCCCCTGGAAGTGGTGATGGTGGTCCCCCGACGTGAGATCCATGGAGAGAATTGGTGGAGCTTGCTGCGCTTGGGTTGGTGCTCGGAGCACGTTTCTTCTGCAGCTTGTTGGGCCTGCGTTTTTCCTTGGCCTCGTTATCCGAATGGGGGGACGATTGGAACATGCTGGAGAAGGAACGAAATCCTGAAGCCTCCCGATCCGAGCTCTCAGCTCTCGGCTTCTGCGGGGTTTGGCTGTGGGGCAGAAGCCCAGAAGAGGACGATATATTTGCTGGGGGAGCCAGCGGGGTAGTATCTTCACTGGAAGGTGCCGTAATCATGTGAGAAGGCCGTGTGGGGGGGCTGACAGCTTCTACTGGCCTGGCGGGCTCAGCAATAGCAATCGAGGCGACCGCGGGTGACCTTGGGGTTGGAGGAGCACCTGGACTTTGCTCGTTGTGTTCTCGGGAGAACCGCTTTCCCGCGATTGCCGGAGATTTCTTGGACGGCACCGTATTGCTCCTGTGGACGCCGCTTGAAAACTGCGTGTTAACAGGGCTCGGAGTAGCTATGGTCCCAGAGGTCTTTGATTTCCTGGACGACACAGAGACATTCCTCCTGATCATTCCTTGCTTGCGGACACTTTCAGCGCCGGCACTAGCATTCGATGAGGATCTGCCTATGGTGGTCTTGGAGCGGGTCGGCGTCGTCGGGGCTTTGCCCGATGGGGTCGAGGGCCCACTTTCCACCTCCTCCACCGTCTTAGGATCGGCCTCAGTGCCCTGCATGCCAATGAGGAAGTTGTCCTGATTTTCAATGAGGAAAATGAGCACGTCTTGGCTGAGACGATATTCCGGCGGGGCCATGTCGTGAGTGGGGTGGGACAGGATTCCAGGCTGGAAGATGGCGGCAAGGTTCGCGGTGGTCATCTTGTTCAGGTCGGATTTGGAAGCAAAGACGGCGAGAAGGTCCAGAATGTACAAAAGAAGTTGGCGGTTGAGCGGAGGCAACTCCGTGATCAGTCTTTGGTAGACTCGGATCGCGTTGTCCATGTCGAACTCTCCGATGCTTTCTTTCTGGCCATCCATTGGGCCCACAGCTTGAGCCTGGTGGTTGCGCAGCGGCTCTCTGAACAACTCATAGAACTCTAGAGGAATGATGGGCTCAGGCAGTTGGTTGAAGTATCGGCGGAGAATGTTTGCGGCGTCATGCACAGTGTATCCTGTCCAGTCCAGGCCTTTTCCGTAGCGATCAGGAGAGTTGAACGCTTCGCGTAGTTCTTTGATGCGTTTCTCGGATCCGCTCAGGCGGAAGATGCCTTCGACATCGACAGCTAAGCGCACCGGCGTGTCAGCAGACGGCGAGTGAGTGGAGAGGCCTAAGACTCACCTTTTTCCTTGAGAAAAACCCCGCATTTAGCGACGACAATGGGCACGTAACCGTAGATGTAGCTTTCGCCTTCCTCGTTGAACAGCGAGATCGCGACGTTGGCATACTTGATGCTGTCTTGGAGAGGCACCCCAAAGATGCCCCGGGGCTTCTCTGGCTCTGCGTAGTAAAAAACGATCAGCTCACGACACAAAGTGGCAGCGCGCAAAGCAATCTGGAGGGGCCGGAGGACGGCGCTCGCCAGGCGGCCGACTTGCCGACTGACGGCGGCCGCGGCGCGAATGCGAAGCCTCACGAAGGTCGTCCGCATGCGCCTCCAGAGGTGGAGGGACCCACCCTTGTCCTCGTCTTTCTTCGCATTCCCGCGCTTGAATTGTCTCCACCACGACGTCAGGTCGCGCTTCGAGGGCACGTCGGCGGCCTGGTTGCCCATAGGCTGCGGCTGGTCCCATTGGCGGGCGCCCGAGCCACTGGGTTGGGCTTGGTGCGGCATGTCGGCGGGCTGCTGCGAGGAGGGCGGGTAGCCTCTCGCTCTTGGGGACGGAGAGTGCTGGTGTTGTCGCAATGGCGGCAGGCGGAGGCTCGCGAGGGTACCGGCAGGCGTATCCTAAAATAGCGAGGGCGAAGCGAGGACGTGTCGCCGCTCGACAATGCGGCCGCTCGTGCAGGCGGGCGGCGGCACCTGGGCGCGGCGGGCTGTGGCCGGGCTCTGAGGCTTGGACGGCGCGCAGGTGCAGCGCGCTGGCTGGGAGGGCAGAAGCCTGGGTGTGAGGCGGCGGCTGCAGGACGGCCGTTGCTGTCGGAGGTCGTGAAACGTGAGGAAACGCGAGTTTTCGCGGGCGCGGGTGATGTAATGCGATGATATATGTTGTCGGAGGGCGCCAGGGTCAGACGTGCTGCTGCTCCACCTGAGGAAAAGATCGGAGACGGTGCGAGAAGAAGGACCTGATGGGTGGCTGATGCTGTGTCTCGCCCGATGGGGGAAGCCCCTTGGTAGGTTGCCCGGCTGCCCAGGCTACCCAGGCTAATACGAGACGCTGCAGCAGCAGAGGCACGCGCAGGTCTGGCAGCGCAGTGAGGCTTTGGCGACGGCGGCGGTGGAAGTTGATTGTTTAGGAGAGCTTGGGTCGCAGGAGAAGCAACGGGTAAAGTAGACTGCACCCTGGGGATCAGGCCTGCTAAAGCGTGGTAGGTGGACGCGGGCGTGCCAACATAGCGCTGCCGCCCCAGCCAGAGCCCCGGCCTCGTGGGCGCAGACCTAAGAGCGCCAGCTTTGCAGTCGGCCGTGCGTGCTCAGTTGGTTCGTGGCCAAGACCTACCTTACGTCAAAGCCCAAAAAATCGTCCAAAGCTCCAGGCACGCACCCTCATCGTTCACAACTCACTATCATCGCCCCATAGCCCCGCGCAATCTTTGACAACTAGCCGTCGCGCAAGCAAACTTCTGCAACGATGGATGGGTGAGTCCCCAGCCGTGCACCCCAGGCCAGCCGACACCCACCGCTAACACGCCGCCGCTGCAGTCTCACGGGTGCCGAGCAGCGCGAGCTGCAGAGCCGCATGGAGCGCAAGCAGATGAAGGAGTTTATGACGGTGCGCTGCGCGATGGCCTGTTCCCCCGGCCGGCCTGCTAATTGGCGTCGCAGATGTACTCCAACCTGGTCCAGCGCTGCTTCGACGACTGCATCAACGACTTCTCCACCAAGTCGCTGGGCTCGCGCGAGGAGGGCTGCGTGATGAGGTGCGTCGATAAGATCCTCAAGGGCTCTGAGCGGCTCGGCAACCGCTTCCAGGAGCAGAATGCCGCCATGGCTCAGACCGGTGCTCTCCCCGGCAGGTAGACGCGTCGTGCGTTACGCCGCTTCGCCGCGGCTTCTGTAGCATATCACCGGACGAAAAGGAACAAAATTAAAACACTGCTGGAGGCGTTATGGTCTATATCTGGATACGCCTGCGTCGGGCAGATTGGTCACCACGGCAGGAATTTATAGCAGTCTCCTCTCAGAAGTGCAGCAAGGTTTCAGCCAACACGGTGCTTATTGTACCAGTGAGTAGGGGTGCGTGTCTGACTGCAGCTTGTCTGTACAGTTCAATGCAGCAGCAAGCGTGTCGACTCTTCAGGCCACTGACACTAACTCGAAAACTGCAATCGGCCTCGTGATGTTTTTGATACCGCCCGGTCGACCAGCAGTGCGGTGCCTGGAACAAGCGCGATCTAGCACCCTGGCGTGTGGCTTTCGCGGATCAACCCACATGGTGGGATCGTATGGTGGTCGTTTAAGCTGTTAGTGGCACAGTCTTCCCGCAAAGCAATCTCCGACCGAATATCGCACCAATTGCGCGACCAAGCATTGGGACGCGTACTCGCACGGCCAAAAGTCGAAGATCGGCAGGTACTGACAGGCGGCAATATAGACAGGAAGGGCTGGATGTTTCTGCAAGTCATAACATGGCCACGCCAAGATGCTTCAGAAGCTCGTTTCGCGTTCGGGTGTTGCGCTACGTACGAGAAGGTACTTGCATGACGGGCTATTGATTAAGCAGTCGCTCAACGGGGATTGCCTGCTTCGTCACGAGAGACAAGGCCTCATTGCATTATATTAATCTTATGGATCGCCTAGCGCGTTGACGATGAGTCTCGACCGTCCAAGACGCTTGATCCTTGCAGCGGAGCTCCGAACGCGGGTGTGGGCGCTTGCCGACGGGGCGCCTCCGGCTGGGAGACGGCAGCGATTGACATGGGTGCAATCTACGACGTCGTCGCAGCAGAAGCGCTTGAACGGCGGCACCCGAAGCGCTCACCCGGACGAGTTGCAACGCAGTGGGACCAAAAACTCGGTCCTCCCAGCCTCCTTCTGAAGGTAGTCGAACTCAATGTCCGGATGTGCTGTCCATTTCCCAAACTGACATCCAATTCCGGACATTTATTTCCTGCCCACGTCAGAGGGTTTAAACCTACCGTGGGAGGGCGCTGTTGTTGAGCTGGACGCACCAGCCACACGACAGCACGTATGACGATTCGTAGCTGTTGCAGCCGCCACCACCATGTTCCCGCACACAGGTCCGCCTTCCATCTCAGCCAGTAACCAGATGCCCGATGAGCCTGCCATTCCACGCTGTTGCTGTGGCGCGCATGGGCTCAGCCACACTTCAATGACGATCCGCAAGCCAGCTCCAGCAAGCGCTGCCGCGCCCTTGGCACCCTAGATTTAAAACCACCGGACCCGCCTGACGTGTTCCCTGCTTCACCGGTGCCATCATCAAAACTGCCAAACTTCCTCAACCTAGCCATCGACCTTAAGCCTCCAACAAAACCTTCAACAACTCTCAACCAAGCAACATGGGTCTGATGTGGACGAAGCACTGGGGTGGACGCCACGGCGGTAAGCTTGTGCCCTCAGTATCCAAGCTGCAACGAGGGCCCACAGCTAATAATCTACAGGCGGCGGCATCATTGTTGACAAGAACGGCGTGCGCAGAGCACCTTTCCGCATTAGTTTCGGCAAATTTAGCTGCTTCCGCTGATGACGGCGAATGACCGCGCGACTGACGAATCCAAGGCGTTGAGAAAGGTCAGTAGTAAACATCTCTGTTTATGCGGCCTCGTCTGAGCTAAGCTGACCGCCAACTGCAGAGCAAGCAAACCACTGGATACCCCCAAATAATGCTCATGCACGCCGCTTCATTCTCAATGCCGAAGCCCGAAGATAACCTGATCACGATCCATACTCAACATTCGATGACGATATTCATGCCTTTACGCACGCCACGCTTTGACACAAGTATGCAGACGGGGAGGCCGTATGCTCGGTGATAGGCAGAATGGGTGGGGTTGCCAAGAGCTTCCTGAACAACGCTCACGCCTGGCTAGCTATTTACGAGAATGATACTCTTCACTTCGCTCTGGTTTTTTGTGCCTGGATTCTTTCGCGGGGACGTTCCGTGCCCTGAGAGTCGCCGATCACAGGCGGCATGAACTGATAACGGGGAAATTAACTCACGTTGATAATATGATCGACGGTTAAGAGAAAACAATTCTTGTATATGGCTCTCGATTGCACATGGGTGAAACACGATCTGCGTATAGCTAGGTGGAGGCTGTGCACGCTTAGCCAGTCCGGTTTTCAGTAGGTTGTATTGGTGATGCGCGCCCAGACGCGCTACTGCCAGTCAGAGCGGGATGAAAGATATGACATCATCGCACCGCCACACAGTGCAGGGATCGTCTAATTTTTCGCTGCGCTGAATTGTGGGGGAGGAAAGCACATCACTCACTGCCTGCAAAGACGCTCCTTCGCTGCTGCTTATCCAGGACTGCCGATTGGCGGGCAGCCAACATTACTTCTTTCCATCGCTTGCAGCATCAGCACTCAGCAGCCACCAGCCATGACGGCATCAAAGCGTTCCATCCTGATCATCAACCCTAATTCCACCGCCTCCATGACCCAGGGTCTGGAGCCTCTCGTCCAAGCTCTAGGCTTTCACGATGTATGTCTCCGCCCATCGTATCCAGCCCAAACCGGAAATTTCCAAACGGCACCCCCACCTGGAGCAATTCTACCCTCTACTACAACAGCAACCCTGCCGCTATAGCTATAGTCCACATGAAACAGAATAATAAGAGAGAGCGAAATAACCCCGCACTAAGTCCCTGCACTCGAGAGATAGTCCACCACCCATACCTTCTTCACCGCGCCCTCTGGGCCCCCCTCTATCAACAACGAGCAAGACGGCGCTGTCTCGACGACGCATAGCCTTCCCGCACTCCGGCCGTTGTTGGCCTCGCATGATGCCTTCCTCGTTGCGTGCTACTCGCCCCACCCACTCGTGGGTGCTTTGAAAGCAGAGCTCGCGCAAAACAGCATCAGCAAGCCTGTCACGGGTATCTTCGAAGCCAGCGTCGCCACCGCCTTGCAGGCCATCGCACCAAAGCAGAAATTCGGCATCGTTAGCACGGGCAAGGCGTGGGAGGAGATCCTGGGGGAGGCCGTCGTAGGATTTCTGGGCTTGGAAGGAGGGAAGGGAAAGAGATTTGCCGGGACGGAGACGACTGGCTTGACTGCGACAGATCTGCATGAGGTGGAGGCGGGAGAAGTGAGGAGGAGGATGATGGAGGCGACGAAGAGGTTGGTGAGGAGGGGCGATGTTGGTGCTGTGTGCTTGGGCTGCGCGGGGATGGCGGGGATGAATGAGATGGTAAGGGAGGCGTGCGTGGAAGAGCTGGGTGAGGAGGAGGGGAGGAAGGTGTCCATTGTTGATGGGGTCCAGGCAGGTGTAGCGTGGTTGGAGGGAATGATGAGGATAAGTGCATAGGTGGAACGAATTGTGGTGATGTTACGATACAGCCAGGTGCGTTTGGTCGACACGACTATCATCAAGAAAAAGTTCCTTTAAGAGAATCAGGTACCTATAGAGGAAGCTGTAACTCCTCTATCGGTGTCGTTCTTCGTAATTCTACCTGTTCGGGTAGTTTCTGTTGTCGTTCTTTTGAGAAAGAGATCCGTGGCGCACTGACACAGCGATAATCAATCGGTCTTCAGATGGTTGGCCATAGTATCGTCCTATTAGCTAGGACGCCAATGATCGATATGAATGTGGCATTGCCTGCTCCTGGATCAAGCGCAAGGCTGCTACACTATTCCTACACGACCTCCCAAAGCAAATATCCGGGCGTAGGTAGGAGGTGTGAAATTTATTGAGGTCCAGACATTGAGGTTGACTACTCAAATCACCAAGGGGTAGTATCTCAGGGGAGACAGTTTGAGAAAGGCAAGTTTCATTAATGACTCGCTGTGGTGTCAGTAATATTCCACTCACGAGTCTCGCTGCTCTGGTCAAGGGTCTACTCTGCTGCCTGATTTGGGCTTCTATCGGCATCTAGCTACCAACAAGGTTATCCTTTCGGTAGTCGCCGCAGTTCTCTAGTTGGATGCCTTTCTGGAATGCACGGCTCAGCGTACGCAGCTATTGAGGTGGCCTTGCCAAGGGCGCCAAACCCTACTTGAGATGACTAGTGAGGACGAACCACAAGAAAGCGGGGGAAGCTACTGATGAATAGCCACGGTACCATCAACACAGCCTGACGCTAGGAATCGAGAGCCGAGGACGCTGAGCAGGCAGCCATCTTCGGAACTACCGACGGTACGGGATGCCTCCTGGACGACCACGGCAAGACAAATAATGTTACGAGTGTGTCTGCAAGCGCGCGACGGACTCGAGCGAGAAGCCTGCCGGCGCTCTGTGCTACCGGCTGACCCGCAGCAAGAGGAAAAAGATACTTCGTATGGAACCTAGGGTGGTCCGTGGCGCGAGCATGTCACGATGGCTGGGGTGATGGGTTGACGTTTGGCGTCGGGCAGCGCAGATCAGCGCCGGGCTGTGGCCGCATGTGACAGCGGCGTCATCCATGCGCGGAGCTGCTCAACTGACTGAGGGGGTTCGAAGGTCGAAGCACCACGCGCTCCCGTATCCTCCCTATTTCTACTTGTCCCCGCCCAAGGCCGCTCGTTTAAGCTCCAGAGTCTCTTCACGCGCCCACGATTTACGCTTGCTTGTCTTCTGTCCCACAGCTCTAGCTTCAGCGTCGCCGCCGCCGCCGAGCCAAGGAACCCCGCGACGCCTTGCGCTCACACGCCCGCCAAACGAGACAGCGCCTTCTTCGGAAACACGCCTCCGCGCTTCGTTCCGACAGGCCTAGTCAGCAGGCAGCCGCCGCCCTCCGGCTGCTCAATCCGCCTCCGCCATGGCGACCCAGAGCTTCCAGTCGCCTAACGCCATTCCACCGCGCACCTCCTCGAACGGCATCTTCACCGCCCACGCCTCTCCGCCGCGCCCCGTTCTGCGCCCGCTCTCCGAGGTCGACTGGATTTCGTCGTCCAAGAAGAATTCGCTCCTCTCGATGCGCGCCTCCTCGCTCTCCCCCCCGCAGTCGCCCTCCCAACAAACCCATACATACCCTGTCCCCATGACGCCGCCCCCGCCCGACCCGTTGAGGAACATCAGCGACGAGCTGATATATGGAAAGGGCTCTGGATGGTCTGAGGAGAAGGAGAAAATATTGCTGGGCCCCTACGAGTACCTGTACGGCAACCCGGGCAAGGACATTCGCAGCCAGATGATTGCCGCTTTCAACGCCTGGTTGCAGGTGCCGGAGAAGTCGCTGGAGATAATCACGAGTGTTGTGGGAATGCTGCACACCGCATCGTTACTGTAAGCCACAATTCTCTACTTCGGCCTGCCTCGAGTCCGACACTAATTGCACACTCTTGGGCGATTTGCAGAGTCGATGATGTAGAAGACAGCTCAATGCTTCGTCGCGGCGTACCTGTCGCCAACAGTATATTCGGCACCGCTCAGACTATCAACAGCGCAAACTACGTCTACTTCCTCGCCCTCCAAGCACTGTCCCAGCTGCAAAACCCGACCGCCATGGCCGTATTCACCGAGGAGCTGCTGAACCTGCATCGCGGGCAGGGCATGGACCTGTTCTGGCGCGACACGCTGACCTGCCCGAGTGAGGCCGACTACTTGGAGATGGTGGGCAATAAGACGGGCGGCCTGTTCCGGTTGGCAATCAAGCTGATGCAGGCGGAATCGGCTCGAGATCTGTACGTATTCTCCCTCATAATCCTCGATATAACGAGGCCTAAGAACCAGATCGCTAATTCCTGCCTCTTGGATCAGAAATTGCGTCCCACTCGTCAACACCATCGGCCTCCTCTACCAGATCCTCGACGACCACCTGAACCTACGCTCGGAGCGGCTTTCGGCCCAGAAAGGTTTCGCCGAGGACCTGACCGAGGGGAAATTTTCATTCCCCGTCATCCACGCCATCCGTGCCGACCCGGCCAACCTCGTGCTTGTCAACGTGCTCAAGCAGAAAACGGCCGATCCGGAGGTCAAGAAGTACGCTGTCGCGTACATGGAGCGCAAGGGCAGCTTCGAGTACAGCGCCCGCTGCATCGCAGAGCTGCGCGAGAAAGCGCTGCAGCTTGTCGAAGAGGTAGAGGCGGCTGCCGGCGAGCTTGGCGGCCAGGAGGGCGCAGAGGGCGTGCGGGCGATTCTGGAGAGGATGAAGGTGGAGTAAAGCTACGAGTGTGTTCTGTTTTGTTTGTTCATCACCGGAGCAGAGTAAGTATCTGTTCAGTTCGAGTGTCTCATAGCACGCACGGGGAGAGCCGCATTTCTTGCAGTGTGATATCTGGATGACACGAAGTGCATTTTGGGATTTGGCAAAACGACGGTTGACATTTATGGCGCACGGTACGGGGTTCTATGAGTGACATATGATATCCAGCATGGGGGACTTACGCACACGATTGTGTAGCATTTTCGGTATGGCGGAATCAATCAATGGCTTGGGACTCGAAGAAAGGTTTCACACGAAAGAGCCATGAATATTCAAAAACACAAATTCGAACAGAATGTACTTTCAAAATAAAAGCAAAGGGCTGCTTACACGCTCTCTGCCATGCATTACATCCCTGCCGCCCGCTTAGAACGCCCAATTCACTAACTTTTTGTCTCCCACACGTGGCTGCCATTTTTACGCAGCCGCTGTTCTCTATACAAAAGGGAAACAGGTCCTTACAAGCCCTCCTCCCGGAAATCCGCTATTTGCCAATGTGTTTTCGCAACTACTATTCCTCATCGCTCTCCTCATCGCCCTTGCCCTCCCTCAGTCTCTCGGCGTATTCCTTCGCCAATGCCTCGACACGGGCCTTGCTCTTCTTGTCGCCGTTCTTCTCCTCCCACTCCGCCCAGCGCTTGAACACGAAGCGAGCCCTGCGCGCCTTCATCTTCGCCTGGGCCATGCGCTCGTATAGGGCGCGGACGCTCTGCTTCTCGCCCTTGCTGCGCTCGAGGTCGACGAACATGTCCCACAGGTCCCAGCGCTTGGGGAAGGTGGCGAGCAGGCCCTCGAAGACGGTGCGGCCACGCTCGGCGTCGCCGTGCGGCGACGTGAACTCGAGCGCGCCGAACTTGGCCGTCAGGTGGCGATGGTGGTGCGGCGGCACCGACTGTGTGGCGCGGGCGAGCAGCGCGCGGGCGCGGTCCGGCTGCGCCTGTGTCGTCATCAGGAAGGTGGCGTAGTTGAGCCAGAAGGACGGGTTGGGCGTGATGGATTTGATCTTGGTCATGCGCTGGAAGAGGTCGTCGGCTTTCTGTGCGGAGAGATAAGTGTTAGCATTCTGTAGACTTCAGGGGTTGTGTTGGGAGCTTACGCTGTGGCGACCGGTGCTGGTGTAGATGGTGATGAGCTTGTTGTGCATCTCTTCCGAATCGCAGTACTCGCAAGCACGCTTGAAGGTCTCGTCCACAGCGTCGTCATTACCCTGCTCGATCTCAAGGTTCAGAAGAGCAGTCCAGATGTTCGCCTTCTCGTCCTGCTCGCGGATGTTGATTGTCTTAAGTGCGCGCTCGCCGATCTCGCGGGCTTTTTGGACCTCGTTGAGCCCGATCTGGAAGGCCATGTACTGCATCCACAGGGTGCTGTTGTTCGGGTCTCCCAGCAGAAGACGTTCGAAATCGGCAACAGACTGCGGGCCGTGAACGTCCAGGTCGCCTGTGCGGTCTTCCTTGATGGTCGGCTTCTTGCTCTTCTTTTTCTTCTTCTTCGTTGCATCGTCATCAGAGTCGTCTGCCAGCGTCTTTTCCTCCTTCGCAAGAGAGTTACCAGTCCAGTCGAAGCCAGACGTGCTGAGACCATCCACAGGCTTAGACGGAGCCGAGTCAACATCCATATCGTCTGAAGACTCGTCGTCCTCCTCCTCCTCCTCCGAATCGCTCTCCATGTCCTTGACGTTGGAAAGGTCGATCTCAGCATCATCCATCTCCTCGTCCTCATCACTGTCTTCCATCTCGAGCTCGATACCACCCTCCTCATCACTATCCTCATCGTCAGAAGACATGTTCTTGAGGTACGAAGCCTTGAGTCCAAAATTGACTTTGCGCTTCTCTTTGTCAACCTTCAGAACAACGGCCTTAACGAGGTCACCCTCCGTGTAGAGCTTCCGCACATCTTCAACTGCCTGGTCAGCAATCTCACTCCGATGGCACAGACCGCTGACGTTCTTTGAGTTGTCGACGACGATGAAGACACCGAAATCTTCGACCTTACGGACTTTTCCGGTGATGACCATGCCAGCCTTCATGTCTTCAAAAGTGAGAGGTGGGACATAGTCCTTGTCAAGCACACTAGCCTTCAGCGAAATCTGCACGTGATTCAATTGCGGATCGACTTGGAGGACCTTGCCCTTGACGAGTTGATCAACCTCGAACGCTGACTTCCAGTCCTTGATGTATGAGTCCGAGAGATCGGAAATCCGGACGAAGGCAGTGACGCTGGGACCAAGGCTAACGAACAGACCCTTCTCGGCTACATTCTTGACAAAGCCACGCACCACATCATTGACTTTGAGCTGCCTGATGTTGGCAACTTGGGGGTCTTTGACTGGGAGTGAAGAGCTGAGGATCTTGGAGGGTCTCATTGTAACGTGAACCTTCTTGTTTGGTGCATCAACATCGAGAACGCAAACCCGCACGACGTCATTCTTGCTGTAGATTGTGGGGTTGGCCTGTGCATAGTCGTCGGTGAACTCCGTAAGGGTTACTGGTGCGGAAACGGTTTCGCTGAGTTGGACCATAATGCTACGCTCCGTTACCTTCGTCACACGGCCTGGAAGGATCATGCCAGGAGTGAGGTCCTTGAATGTAGCAGGCTTGGCCGTGGAGTCTGAAGTCGCGGTAAGATCAAGACGGTTTGTTGCAACATCGACATTCTTGACGCGGACCTTGATCGCAGAGCCAACGGGGAAGTTTGCCGCAACGTCGTTGAGAAGAGAGACATCATCCGCCAGATCCATGAAATCAATACGACCGCGAATGTTCGGGGTGATGTTGACCCAAACGAAGTTCTGGGCAATGTTGTTGACAAAAGCAATGTGCGAAGAGCCGACAGCCAGCTTCTCCAGGGTGAGAAGTTCTGACTCCTTGGACAGCTTGATAGCCTTAGCCGTCAGCTCAAACACAGGAACCTTGCTGGTGCGGTGCGAGATTGGAAGGAAGCGGTGGTTTCTCGCGTCGTGGATTCCAATGACTCTGACCGGGATGTTCTGCTTAGCCTTGAACTGACGAAGAGGGTGTTTGCTGTCCTTGATGTGGTCCCAGTCGTCGAAGGCCTCCGACGCATCAACACGTCCGAAGATGTTGTCAGCGATTTGGACATTAAGTTGAGTCTCCTTTACGGACGTGATGCGTGCGGTCGTAAGCTTGCCAAACGAGAGATTGGAGATGGACTTGCAATTCTCGTCGATGGGGTTGATCAGCGGCTCGTCAGTTACTGGACCCTTCACAGCCTTTGAGGTCTTTTCAGAAGACTGAGGGTCTTTCATTGTGACGAGGAAGCGGCGCTGCCTCTCGTCGACGTTGAGAACACGACCAGTAACCGAGGAATCATTTTGAAGGCCGTATCCAACCGTCCTTTGCATGTCTTCCTTCATTTGGGACTTCAGCAGCAGACCAACCAAGCCACCGGCATATTCAACGAAGACACGCTGCTCGTCAATGTTTCGGACAAAGCCGCTGACTGTCTGGCCCTCCTTGACGTCCTCGAATTTTGCGGGCAAAGCCCCCAACTTGGCAGCAGTGACTAGGCTGGGCTTGTTGGAAAGCGCCACCACGGGCCGCTTGTCGGACTTGGTGAGAATGACAAGATCCTCAAGAGTCTGTCCGACCCTGATCCTCTTCATCTTGGATTCCTCCTTCTTCTCAGAACCGTCGGTGAGATGGCCCAATTTCAGAGTTCCCTTAATTGTCGTACCCTCGAGCTCCACCGTAATGTTCTTCTCTGATTTCTCGGAAACAACGCCCTTGACGATGCTTCCAGCGGACAGAGAGTCGAAGCCTTCTTGCTGAGCCACAGTGCGAGAAGCAGGGTCCCTGCAGGAGAGAGTCATTTTGTCTTCCTCTGCGTTGACGGAAAGAACATTGACGGTAACGGTTTGCCCGACGCGGAAATGCTCAGCAGGGTCCTTGATATAAGCTTCGCTCATCTCCGAGACAGGGAGGAATCCTCTGAGTTCTCCGTAAAATTGAACAATCGCACCAGCGGGGAGAATCTTGATGATGGTACCGGGCACCTGTTCACCGACCTGCACGTCGCAATAGTCTGTCCAGACGGGAGCTTCAGAGTTGACAAGAGTCTTCTTTAGCGTAAGGCGAATCTGACGCCTTTCAGGGTCGGTCGACAGTACCCTTGCGGTAACGGCCACTCCTTCCCTGAACTTCTTCTCTGGGTGCTGAAGGTGGACGTCAGCAATGTGAGTCTCCGGAACCAAGCCGCTGATTCCATCTGCGAGGTTGACGATGACTACGCCGGAGCCCCTGGAGGTGATCGTGACCTTCTCGACCTTTCCCTTGACAACCTCTCCGACTTTGACATCTTCAACTCGAAGGAAAGGCTGATCAAGAATCTTCTTCTCGAGCGAAACGATGTAGAGGCCGTCGACAGAGTTATAGCCCACGACACGCGCGCGGTGGGTCGAGTTGAGTTTGTAAGCGCCAGTAGTCTCTGACAGAGTGTCGACCTTGTCGTCGGAGAGCCTGGAGATATGGGCAAATCCCGGGACCCTCTTGACGCCAACGTCCAAGAACACTCCGAGAAACGGCTCGATTTTGGTGACCTTGGCCTCCTCCACGATGGATGAAACGGGAAGCGCAGCAAGCGGGGCCTTGGAATCAGCAGATTGGCGTTCCGAAAGCGACAGAACGTGGTCAAGAAGCGAAACTCCCAATTTGGGACGCTCCTCACCCGGGAAGGTACAGATGATTCTGGCCTTCACCTTCTCGCCAATTTTGTACTTGGTAGTGAGGTCTTGTTGTGTTGAGCTTGCACCGACATGTACGATATCAGCCGTAGCATCGATCAGACCCATGATGGTTCCTGCCAAACCGCTTGTAGCGACCTCGGTAATGAGGACTTCCACTGCGGTACCTGGAGCGAAAATGTCTACAGTAGGGGCTTCTGTGAGGAAATTGGCCTTCTTGACATTGCCGACTTTTTGAAAGTCCGTCGACAACTTCGCGATCTTTCCATTAGAGCTCACACCAGTGACCATGCAAAGGAAAACCGTGCCCTTTTCAATCTTGGTGTGATCGATGCCATGGCCAACCTCCTTCGAGGACATGAAGCCCTTGATGCTACCATCGGCCAGACCCAGGTCCATAACCAAACCATGATCTTCCACGCTGACGACTGAGGCCTGTACCATAGCATTCGGCACAAGGTCCGACTTGGATATCCTGTTGTTTGCATCCTGAGGCTTCACTGAGAGCTCGATGCGTTTCTTGTTCTTCTGGCTGGCCTTAGTCGAATCCTCGCCGGTGGACGTGACCACAGCGCGCAAGTACTGGCCAAGTTTGAAAATGTTTTTCAGTTCCACGTCGTCATCATCGTTCGACGAACCATCTGCATCCTCCTTCTCGTCCTGATCCAGCAGGGCTTCAATTCTCTCCGTGAATTGATCAGAAACGGCGGTCAAAGGAACGAATCCGATAAGGTTGTTGGGAAGCGCGAGAGCGATGTCGCGGGAGGTAATTTGCGTGACCTGTCCAAGAATCGATGAGCCGGGCGCTACCCGCTTGTAGCTCAGGCCCTCAATTTTGATTCCAGCCTCCTCCTTCTCGGGAGCGTCGCCCTTCCGGGCCTTGGACTTCCTCTTCTTCTTTGTCGCCTTCTGTCCCTCAGCATCCTCCATATCCACGTCATTGTCGTCTCCACCCTTGGCTGCTTTCTTATTTGACTGCTCGAAGAGGACATCGCGGGCGGCTTCGTTCTGAATCTGCTTGTGTTCCAGAGGCGTGAGAACGCTAGCACCGCCACGAGGGAAAGACTGCTCCTCCTGCTTCAACACAGAGGCAACGGGCAGAGCCTTCTCCGCAGGCTTCGTCTTAGAGTCGTTTGGGGAGACATCGGACTTCCGTTGGCGCTTCGGTGCGCGCTCGTCGGCGGAATGCTTTGTTTTTTTGTGTCCAGCGTGGTCGCTGTCGGCGCCGCGTTTTATGGGGGCCATTTTGAGGGAGAGAAGGGAGAAAGTGGTCCACTGCCGCTCAGCATACGGCGTGCAGGTTGGATGCGCGCATGGCGGGAACTTTTGCTGCGGCCAAAATTTTGGCGGCGACTCGATTCTCCGCCGGGCCGTCCTCGGCGTGCATATCTTATCGAGTGCTACTGGCCACTTCAATTTGACGGCTTGGCGCGACGAACCCGGCGCCACATCCCGGACACGCGACAGCTTCGTTCTCGCGACGCGGCGCATCCGCTTGTCCCTTACCCTCTTCGGCCGGCGCTCCTTGTCGTGCGCGTTTTGCGGGCTGGACTCAGCTAGCTGCGCCCCCACAGAGTCCGGCCCGCCGGCTCGTCATTGGAACGGGTCGCGGCTGCTTTCACGCTGCGTAAAGTGGCGCTTGGACGCACGCAAAACGCGGGACGCGCGACGCGACTGTGGACCCGAACGAGCCCAGCCGCCTCCCAGGCCGCACATCATCTCTCTTTTCCTGCCTCCGTCATCCAGCCCAACTCCCACCCGCCATTGCTCATGAGCACATTTCCTCCTTGCATTTTCTTAATCTAAGCAGCAATGGCGGACCCCATCGGCCTCCCACTGTCCCAGGACGACCTGTTCGACCAGATCCCCCCGTCTTCGCAATCGTTAGCGTCATCACCTCCGCCGCCATCCTCGCCTCTCCGGGGCCGCAGCAGCAACAAGATCAGGAAGCCTCCGCCTATTACTCCCAAGCGTTTCAACAAATTTTTTACTCCCAGGACTACCAGAAGCAGCACTGGCCATGGCGCCTCCGGCCGTCAGTTGCGTGACATCACCCGCAATGCTGTGAACCGGAAGAAGGCCACTCCCAGGCGTACTGTCGTCTTTTCGGACGCCAACGTTGCCGACTCTGAGAACTTCGTCACTCCTAAGCTTGGCTCCAACAGGAAAAGGAAGCTTCTGCCCTCGCCTGAAAGTTCCCCTATCCAACCATCGCCCTCTAAGAAAGCCCGGAGCTACACCCATACTGTCAATTTTGATATTGCCGAAGATGATGAGGCAGCTTCGGATGCTGAGACGACAATCCTCGAGGAGAACGAAGAGGATGAAGAGGAAGAGGAAGTGGAGGTCTATCATGAGCCAATTCGTCGCGCTCCGATTTCCAATTCCTCTGGTCGACTCCTTACTCGGACCTTCGGTGGTCGGCGTGGAACAGGGCGTGGAAAAATTTACGATGATTGTGGTGACTGGAGGGATCAGACGGCCAACTTCTATACTGGACGAGATGATGTCCATTCTTTCCCATCAGATATTCCGTTCTGTACTGCTGCATGTAACAGTACGTGATTTCCCTGTAACTCGGTGGGTGTTGTCGAGCTAACGTGCATCACAGCTAACTCCTTGGTTGCCATTGGAGATGAAGAAGGAACCATCGCATTGTTAGAGTCGGCTAAAGCTAGCACTCCGCCTTTCGAAACTGCTCACGTCAAGTTTAAACCACACAGTAACGCTGTTATGGATCTCACTTTCTCCTCCGATGACCTTTTCCTCGCTACGGCCTCCGGTGACCAGACCAGCCACGTCATCGACGTCAAGACTCAGCAAAGCATTTTCGTCCTAGGTGGCTCTACCGGTCACCAATCGTCTGTCAAGCAGGTCCGATTCCAGCCCGGAAACGATGATATCGTCGTCAGTTCGGCTCGCGATGGCAGTGTGCAAATCTGGGATCTCAGAGTCAATGGATCCCACGGCGCTATTAGGAACCTGATTGGTTTCGATGGACAGTCGACCGTCCAAGAGAGCAATTGCTTATACATTGGCCCCTGGAACTCAATTACTGGAGCACACGCTGAGCGTCACAGTGTGGGCAATGTGGCATCACATGCCAATTCAGCACACAGGTATAGCAATCACCTAGCATTTACTAGCTTCGCTTGCCTTCTTGCTAATGTTGTAGTAGGGATGGTCCGTCAAAGGGTGAAGTTCCTGGTCGTCGTGGTGATGTATCTATTACGGCCATCTCCTTCCTAAACTCGCCAGGCCGCGAGCACCTCCTGCTTACTGCCTCTGAAGCCTCTACAGCCGTGAAACTCTGGGATATTCGCGGCAGGTACAACCGTCGCGCAGTTCCTATCTCTACCACCCGTCAACCAGAATCCCACAGCAAACATCGCCACTTCGGGATCAACTCGCTTTCACTTAACGGTGATGGCAGTCGCCTCTATGCTCTAAGCAGAGACAACACCATCTACGCATACTCGACGAGTCACTTGGTCCTGGGTCACGCCCCTGAGCTCTTGGCCACCAACAGTGACAAGAGGAAGTTTGCCAGCCCCGACAAGGAAGGCTTGGGACCGCTCTATGGCTTCAGGCATCCTAAGCTCCATGCTACGAGCTTTTGGGTCAAGACTTCAGTTCGCAAAGCCAAAGGGGATAAGGAGGAAATGCTGGCTGTGGGTTCGAGCGATGGTTCTCCAATCTTGTTCCCAACCGACGAGACCATGCTCAAACGCACCGTTGCGCCACCTTCCTCACGTCCATCGACCTCCGAATCTACGGTCGCCGGACCTCGCTCGATCCTTCGTCGCAGCGGGTGCTCCTTCCACGCTCGTATGAACGACACGATTCCCATCTATGATCGTGGTACGCCGCTTGTGCGGGGTCACCAGAAAGAGGTTACAGGCCTGACCTGGACGAATGAAGGCGAGCTTATCACTATCGGCGACGACTATACAGCGAGGTGCTGGCGTGAGGACCGTGAAGTTGCCAGAGACCTCAGGGTCGGTGGCGAGGCTGGTGGTAGGAGGTGGAACTATGGCTGGGCAGATGTCGGCGGTGACTACGACGACGATGATTGAAAGACTGCTCAGGCTGGAAGAGCTACACAGGAGCTCAAGTACTGCTGCCAACGCGGGGTAATCAGTAACAGCGGTCCTGCTTTACTGTCCCAACACCCGCACGGATCGCACGAAGGGAAAATTACCATTTGTTGGGGATAATGGCAAAGATGCTGCGAATGTGCATCTGTGAGGGAACTTAAAAATTATTAGATGGAGAGGAGTTGTAAGGAGGAAAGGTTAATGATTTGCGTCCGGAAGAAGGGAGAAGATCAGGAAGATCTGACGAGTCAAGAGAGCCATGGGAAAAAACTCGTGGAACGACTGCCTACAATGCTGTAGTTGTTTGATACCCCGTAGAAAGAGGTCGATTATGTTGGGTAGTAGAGAGCGATAAGTGCTGCGTGGAGCTGCAGCACTATGGAATCGAGACGGATATTCTGTTCAACCAAGCATTGACTCCATTGGGATTTATGCATGGCTCTTCGGCTTCTGAGTACGTGTCCGCTGTCCATTTTCCTGCTTTGACTGGGTTCACATGCATTCTATTGTGCATATAATCAGCTGAAAGAATGTAGGTATGTGACGCGAGCGGGGTCGTCTAATACAAGAGGTGCAGCCGCGGTACAATAAGAAGTTTGCGTCATCGAAACCATCACTTCAGCTCAAATCCAGAATATCCCCCTGCAGCACAGTCCCTCAGCCGTGTGTAGTAAGTCTGCACACCACCAAGATACAGCAATGGCTGTCTCTTCTTCCCCGGAATATTGTCGCCCATGTACCACTTCAGTCAAAGTCAGCAAAGATTAGGATAACGTCACAGGAGGTTTCGCTTACACTCTTAGTTTTCGGCAACAGTGTCTTATCCGCAATGGCATTGACCAGCTGCACCCACTCCCTCTCGCTCTCGGGCGTCGGATCGATCCTCTCCAAGCGCCGGTCCCTCATATGGCGCATGACGCCAGCGATCCAGTTGCCCTGCAACTCTGCGCAGGTGGGGCCGTTGCAGAAAGCCGTCGGAGCATGAGGGCCGTAAGTGAAGAACATGTTGGGGAAGCCGGCGGCGGACATGCCGAGATAGGTGCTCACGCCGTCGCGCTCCCATTTCTCCTTGACGCTCTCCGCAGCGCCGGTCCGGCGGATGTCGATCTGCATGATGCCGCCGGACAGAGCGTCGTAGCCGGTGGCGAGGATGATGCAGTCGAAGGGCCGCTCCTCGCCGTCTGCGGTGCGGATGCCGTTCGGCGTGACCTCCTCGATGGGGTTTTCGTTGAGGTCGACGAGGCTCACGCGGTCCGTGTCGTTGAAGACCTCGAAGAAGCCGTCCTCGAGCGAGATGCGCTTGCAGCCGAAGGCGTGCGGCTGCTCCATCGGCGCCAGCTTCTCACGCGCGGCCGGGTCGGTGATGCGGGCGCGCGTCTTGTCGCGCCAGAAGGCGTAGGCCTCGCGGTTGGCGGCCGGGTCGGTCAGCAGGTCCGGGTAGGCGCCGATCCAGTACTGGAAGTCCCCTTTGGTCCACAGGTCCTCGTAGGTGCGGCGCCGCTCCGAGGCACAGTCGTCGAAGGTGAGGCGCGGCAGGAAGTCGAAGTCGAAGCCGGTGAAGGTGCGGGTGCGTTGGGCGTAGAGGGCCGGATAGTCGCTCTTGGGAAGCTCCTTCTCCTGCTCCTCGGGGCTCGGGAAGTGCTTCTGACCCATGGGGAGGGCGAGGTTCGGTGTGCGCTGGAAGACGGTGAGATGGCCGGCCGTCTTGCTGAGCTCCTGCGTCAGCTGCACCCCCGTCGCCCCCGTGCCGATGATAGCGATGCGCTTTCCGGCGAGGTCGATGCCTTCCTTTGGCCAGTAGGACGGGTGTAGCCACACGCCTTTGAAGCTGTCCAGCCCTTTGAAGTCGGGGATGTACCGTTTTGCGGCGAAGCCCACGTTCAGCAGGAGGAACTTGACCTTGAACACCTCGCCCTCCTTCTGCGTCTTAACCGTCCACCGGTTCTCCTCATCGTCAAACGTCGCCGCGGTCACGGTGGTGTTGAATTGCGTGTCGCGGCGCAGGTCCAGCTTGTCGGCGACGTAGGCGAAGTAGGCCTGCAGCTGGCGCCAGCCGGGGAAACGATTGCGCCACGACCAACCCGCCCACAGCTCCTCTGGTTGCGAGAACTCGTAGAGTGGGACGCTGCTGTCGACTCGAGCGCCCGGATACCGGTTCCAATGCCAAACGCCACCGAAGTCGGTTCCGCTCTCGACCAGCCGAACCGAGTGGCCCTCCTCACGCAACCGGAACAGCTGCCACACGCCGCCGAACCCTGCACCTACGATCAGTGCGTCAAGCTCTGTCACAGACGCCATCCCGTGTCTGACTCGTGCTGGAAGTTGTAGCGTTGGAAAGGGAAAGTGTGCTTGTCGAGTAGTGAAATCGTGCGGGGCAAACTTCACATTTATACTGGAGATGTACATCTATCTCCTCAGCTCGCACATTGCACAAACATGTCAGACGGCACATCCACTATCGTATGATGGTATTTTGTCGTAGCCTTTCAACTGGCTGGGATATGGGTGACTAATGAAGATTCCTTTTTATAATCCTGAGTGAAAAAGCGCTAAGCCTATGGAGGTACGATTGCGCGGGCCAGTGACTTGGACCGGCCGAGGGGATAACGCTCATACGCACTTGTGTGTATGTTTCAGTAAGCTACGGGCCTAAAAAATCAATGCTGACCTTACTCTCATGACCATAAAATGTATATGGTGCCAGATACTCGACCAATTGGATGGGCATCCGGAGGCTACTAGCTTAGCGCCGGATCTCAATGTGAAGAGTAGGGCGTATGTCCGCTCATCCCAATACAGCCTCGTAGTGGGGTCGACGGGACTTCTTCCGTTCCCGTCTGCCAAGCGTTTGAAAGTGATGGTGTAGGCAAAAAAAACCTGCATACACGGGTGGCAACTCTGTATAATCCTTGTGAGAAATAATCCTTCAAAAAGTCAGTTCCGCAGAGTACTAAAGTAGCGACTTCAGATGAAGTCGCAGCTCTCGTCTGCTCCACCCTCTTATCCTACGGTGTTGTAGCACCATGGCTCGGCGGTGCGGGCCGCAGCTCCACACAAGTAGGCGGGGCTCCAGGTGCGGCTACAGCTTTGGTGGCCCCCACTTATGGGGCGACCTTCTCCGCCCGGCGCTATCTGGCTTCTCATCCCGCGAGATCGGCTTATTCAATATTTGCAACCCGGTAAAAGCCTGGGGGGTGCCAAAGCATGCTCTCGGGAATTTCGCCGGACTTTTACGTATGCAACCAATATCGTCCACTTGCCCCCCGGCAGACAAGGCCCACCAGCCTTAGTCACATGAACTCAAGATATGGGTCCTTAAATCTGTATTTGGATCGTGACTTTCAAAATGAGATGTTCTCGAGAAGGCCGCTCAGGCTGACGTGATTGCCGGAGATTTTGGACCAATCTGGCTCTGTTGCACCACACCAGTAAGCTTCTCAAGCATCTTACAGTATAAAGCTTAGGCTTAGCAAAGATTATTGATAATTGGCTCGGGTCTGTCACAAGGGCGTTGCATGAGGCATTTTGATGTCTACGGTTGATAAACAAGCACACTTGGATTCATAATACTCCTAGTCTTGCAGCTACTTCTCACATGTGTTTAGAATCAGGCGCTCACCATCTAGAACTAAGATCCTGTATACTCCTATAGCCGTTGATAGCATGGCAATGCCGCAATGTTGAACTAGTTGTAACTGTTCAACTCATCATCCTGCCGCACTCCGCCTTGACTTTGTGCATCGACAGCCTCACCCATGCCACTCTGCTCTAGATGAGTCTTTAGTAAGATGCCCTAACAAAGTTCTATAGACAATGCTGTGGGGTAATTACTAAAAGCGACCCGTATTTGCGTCAAAAATCCCAAACGCGACCCTTTCGACCCAAATGCGACCCTTTTGACGACGTTTGAAGTTACCTTATTCGCCATAGTGTGCGATAGTAAATTACTAGTAAGAAGCGGCGTAGACGTTGATTGGTTAGCTAGAGCGCTAGTAAGAGGCTGAATCGCTCGATTGCGTGCGAAGGGCCGATTATATGGTGTTGATATAAGCGGCCGCCTGCCCGCCTGCCCTGTTGGAGAGCGTTCTGGAGACCCCCGACAAGATGTAGCGGATCCTGTATGCGAATCCTATATAAACTGAGACCAACTATATCGCGTTTCTCGCGTCTCTCCTTATTAACTTAACCCTCCTTTCTACTACTACTACTACTATGATAACTGTATGCGCGAGTCGAGCCTCTTAAGCTGTTCCTACTAATTTTAAGTGATAAATATATGGAGAAGCAAGAAAAATAGCGATCTCTTATAAGTTATACTTAACACTATGCCAAGCATCGTGAGCAATGAGCGACCCGGTGAACGACCCGGTGAGCGACCAACTGGCGTAGGCGATCCAGGCGTAGCCCCAGCCAAATAAGGCAATAAAACACATGCACGGTCCAAAATGTTGCATTTGGGCAGGAGGGAACGCATTTAGGGTTTTTGATATAGATACGGGTCGCTTTTGGTAATTATCACCAATGGCTGAACGCCAGAACTTCAAGAGCTTTGGGATTCCATTCATGGATCGTCTATGAGCAAAGCAATATCACATGCATCGGTATTTAGCCGGATCACAAGTCTGTTTGACATGTCCAACACCCGACGATGTCGCAATTTCAAAACAAGCAGGATGTGAGCAATGCACTAGAGCTATGAATGATACTAAAATGAATTCGTGAAGCAATACAGTACTTCAAAGTACCTTGACCGATCTCCCTATTATCGAGGCTCTTAAGCCGTATGTGCTGCCCTTCTTAATGGCTATAGTTTTCATGAGCTGTAAAAATCACCCAGTGTTCTCTGTTCATCGTTGCTGTAAATATACATCGGCATATCACTCCTCGTTCGCATAACGTGTCCAGAACTCCTCGATTTCGGCTGGGTAGCCGGTCCGCCAGAATTCGAGCGTCCAATCGGGCGCATGCCTTTCCGCGATGTCCAGCCAATATTCCATCTGCTTGCTTCTCTCTCCAACCCCCGCGAAGTGCACAAGGAAATCCCCACGCCGTGTCTGATGCGGCTGTAGTGTCTCGTCTTGGTGGCCCTGGTATGCGTTGAACCACCGCTGTGGAACATAGACGGTGTTTGACTTGAACTTCTCCTCTTCAAGCAGTTTCTCCATGGCGCTCTGCTCGGTGAATCTAAGCTCCACACCCGGCCGATAGTAGCGGAAGCCCAGAATAGTACTAAACAGCTCAAGGCTCCACTGGTTCACGCGCACCAGGAAGACGCCGTTGTTCAGCCCATTCCAGTCCTTGGTGACGATCATGTGCACGTCGGTTTCCTCCTCGGGTGGAAGGAAGGCTTGCACGGGAACGCAGGGATTCAGGACGATGGTGTCCCGATCGACCCAGAGCAGCCAATGCAACCTGTCTTTTTTCGGCTTCCTCATCTCGTCCAGTAGGACCGATAGAATGAAGGCGGGCTTGTTCCACAGGTCGTCGACGAGTCTCTCGCGCAGGAGTAGAGGCCGTAAGCCATGTATTCTGTTGTGGATGAGATGCGTGCGCTCCGCTCTTTCGTAGATGGGTCTCCTTTTTCCAAAGAGTGCAGAGCATTTCCCAACGCGGATTTCCGAGAGCGCCGATAAGGACTCATTTCGAGAGGATAGATTGCACAGCAGTTCTTCGGGGGAAGGCTGCTCCGGAGGAGGTGGTGGTTTGGAATAATAACTGTGTCGATCATCAGAGAAGGAGTAAGGATGAAGAGATGCTTTGAGCCACTGACGCGGATAGCGCGTTTCTTCGTGTGAAAATTGTTATCCCTACAACCGCTAAGAAAACACTTAGCAGAAGCGGAATGATCCTCATTCTCAGCCGATGAAAACGGGAAGAGAGATCGATTAAGGATTGATGAAGCATGTAGAAGGCCGACAGCGAGTCTCCTGTGATGGATTGATAATTTACAAGGGATGGACTGACTTATCTACTAAGAGGACATGTGATCGTTATCAGAGAATCTTGGAAAGATGGATAGCGGTGAATATGAAATGACTTTGTTCATTGGTTGAGGCTTTACCGGTCCTTGTTGAACTACGTTGACTCGTTGAGCATCCCCCACCTCAAGTAAGCGGTATCCGCCCACGGATAGACTGTGCTCAGCTGTAATCATCATCTGCTTCTTCCGCTCTACTGGTCGATCTTACTTCACAGGAGCATCCTGCTTGTTCTACTCGTTGTACGCGGCCTTCCCTTGCTGCGCGTTTTACTTCTATACGCTCCCTGCCCCTTGATATGCGTCCAAGGAATTGGTGCACAGACTTGAAGGCTCTGAAACATAAAACGATAGTAGCATGATGATTATTCTAGAGAGGCGACACTTCTCCATGCTGTTTTATCCTCAATTATCCTCCGATTGACAAGACATGATGGAGCGGATTTACCAAAGCTGTGGCTTATACCGCTCTTCGTCTTCAGCTTCCCAAATTACTGTTGTTCCCTGATTTTTGAGGGTAACATTGAAACTAAGACACCGGTCCCAAGACAGCTTGACACATTACGTCCGATTGTGGAAAAGTGATAGTTCCAGGCTGAACGAAAGGTGCAAGCACGCAGCTCACAGATGTTTCTTGCTGTCACGCTATTTCTCCCTTCCTTCCACGGCATTTTAGTAAGAGTCCACAAACTCGTTTCTACTTTGGACGAGGCTGGGCGCATAAGAGGGCCACTTTTGCTGCTATGCGCCTCCTCTCCTGACCTGTTCAGCTTAGTAGGCGAAACTGACAGAGAACACGAGAATGCTTCAGCAATGTGATTGGACAATACGAGGAAGGGAAGTAGTCTCGGAATAAGCGAGGCTGAGCTAAGGCGCAACACAGCTCGTCATTCTGCGTAAGACGAGGCCGAATCGAGGCTCTGCGCAGCCTTGCCACTTTGCGCAATTGCGAAGCTCACCCTTGTTGATGCTATATAATGAACAGATGGTTCTCGCCGCACCTCCATTTTCACTTTTTATGCTTCGATCGCCACCACTTATCCTACTTTCATCAAAGCTCTCAATCAACCCAATCTGTCTGCAGCTTTCCTAATACATCAACGAAAAACAACGGCTGCCGCTTCAGCAAGATGAAGGTAGTCTGATCAGTTTCCCACTTCGACCATGCTCCACTTAGTCATCATCAACCTCCGACCACCATCGCACGGAAATTCGTCACAATGCCTTTCTCCTGTCTCGCGGCCGTGAACTGGATTACAGCATCTCTCTATGATATTAGGGAGCCACAACGGATGCCAATATTACCGCCATTTTCCACATTAGAGCTTGAGGGATGGCTTCGTTTAAACGGAATACCATGCGGGACTTACCAAATTCTTCAGACCTCGTTCCTTCCCACCCAGATAACCTGCCACTGGAGGATCTGTTTGAGCAACAGTATTGCTTTTGCCGACGACTGACTACGGAGGAGATGGCGTCTTTCAATTTCCTCCTCTGAGCTTCTCCATTTGACTTACCAGAAGTTTCACTTGAACCCTTAAGACCAGTGAACATTTCAGTATGCTAGAGTGCACTGCCTAGTATGCCAGCATTTAGGTATTATTAGCGCATGGAGATGACGTTTTCTCAGGGTTGCCGTCTTAGTTTCTTTCCGTTTCTTTCAGCATGTACGTAACGGGCGAAACTGATGAGCTTTAATAACGAAATCAATGATCAACTGGCACCAGTGACAACGATAGCAAGCATATTTCAATTATTTCGATTTACCATTAAACTTTTTTAGCCTCGTAATTCCGAGGCGTCTCCGCTATCTCGACAACACTAAAAAGCTCTTTTACCTGTTGTTCTCCTCCCACGGCTCGCCGGTACAGTTGAAGCCGATGGGGCCCTCGACGTTGGAGCACAGCCAGTTGGCCGGGGCGGTCGAGTTGACGGTGTCGAGCAGGTCAATGCCCTCGATGGTCATGCCGGTGCAGGGGCTCTTGCCGCTGCACTGGATGGCGGCGACGACGTCGCTGGTGGTGGTGCCGGTCCAGTTGCGCATGACCATGTCGCGGATGTTGAACTCGCTCGTGTCGCAGCCGCCGGTGGCGCCGTTGTAGCTGGTGCACTGCGTGACGGCCATGATGCCCGAGGCGTTGCGCAGCTCGAAGTTCTCGAACGTCATGTTGGCCGCGTAGCCGAGCCCGCCGCCGCCGCCGTTGGGCGGGTAGCCCGTCGAGTTGCCCGTCCACGTCTTGACGTACACGCCGTACCGCATGTTGTTGATGATGATGTTGCGCGCCGTCACGTTTTCGATGGTCTCGTAGACGCCGTCTGGAAAGGTCAGTGGGTGTTTGATGGGGGGAAGAGGGGGCGTGTTGGTGTGCATACCGTATTGGCCGATGCTACCAATGGCAACGCCGAGACCGGTGTGGAACTCGCAGTCCTCGATCAGGATGTTGGTGCTGTTGGCCTTCATGGAGATCGAGTCGTCGCCGTTGTCGACGATCCACTTGCGGAAGGTAATGTTGTTGGCGTAGATAGTGTCGGCACCGTCGGTCTGTTCTTTGTCAGATTGAATTCGCAGGTCGGGGCAGAAGACTCACGTTCAAGGAAGAGAACTCGAAGCCGACAGCCTGCTTGGTGTCGGTGCTGTTGATATACATGTTCTCCAGGAGGATGTTTTCCGAGTGGATGATGGTCATTGTCCTGGATGGTTCTCTTAGTTATTTGTTTGCAATCGAGGCCGAATTACTCACCACATCTGGCTCTGGACGAAACGAGTACCCTCGAAGACGCTGTCCTTGGTACCGGTGATGGTGATGGAATGCGGGCGGCCGGCGTAGTTGTTTGTACCGTTGACGAAGTCGTACCAGACCTGGCCGTTGCCGTCAAGGGTGCCGTATCCGTTGCCATCCCACCGCACGTTCTCTCCACCAAAGAGCCAGGCGCTGGACTGGTTCTGGTAGCCGACGGGGAGAGAAGCGTTGAGCCAGTACGGGATGTTCTTATCCCAGAGAAGGGTTCCCTGGATATCAACATCGACGTTGCTCAGGCCAGTCGTGTTCATGACAGACTTGACCGTGTAAGTCTCGTTCAAGAACACAACCTTGCCGCGGTTGGCCGCATCGTTGTGGCCGCACTTGTGGAAGGCCTGAATGATTGCCGGGGCCGAGTCGGTGCCATTGGGGCCAGGCTGGACGACACAGGTGTTGTCAGGGGAAGTGTCTTGGGCGAAAACGAAGGCAGGCACACAAAGTGCCGCGACAAGCGACTGGCGGAGCATGATGGACAGCGAGAGGAGCGGCCTGCTTCTGCATAGGGGGCGTCGGGACAACAGTTTACTTTATACCAATGCACTCGGGTCAAATCGCACCGCCCAATGGCACCCTATGGCGTCACTGGGGATTTCTATGTGGGGAAGACGGAAGTTTTGCATGCTGATCTCGGCTGTTAATCGGCTTGCCGACTCCGCAAAACAGGGACGCGTACAATAGAGGCCGGTGCTATTCCCACATGAAGTCCAGGCCCAAGCAAACGAGGCGGAATCGGCTCTCGTCGCCAAGCCGCGACCAGAGAGCCACGGACCCACGACGAGCCCGTCAAGACGACGAAAAACGGATAAGCATTGAGGCGCATCGTGGGCAGCCGGGGGATCAGCGTCCGGTAGTCGTAGCGCGGCAGGAGGCCTTGGTGGGGCCCCGCGGCGTTTGTCGTTCGGAGCTATTACCGACAGATGCAAGTCCGCCCGCTGTTTTCCCGTTTGTGTAGGCACATCCGGCTTCGTTCGAATGCGGAAAACTTCGGCGCCGAAGCGGCCGCTTGGAGATATCCACAAGGCCGTGCTTTTTTGGTCGTCGGGTAGCACCACTCACTGCACTGCATATAAAAAGCCTAACTTTGATATTGATCTTCGAAAGTGTCCCGGTGTACGTACATATCCCATAAGACCCCGCACGGCCCGCAACAAAAGTCATCGACCCAAGGAAACGCCTTCAACGTCTCGCTCAACTCCTCTTCTCCTCGCACCCCCATCACCTCCATCGTCTCAAAGATGCGCGTCGCATACCACATGGCCGTTCCCATGGCCCCCTTGACATCGCCCCTCTGCTGCGCCGAAACCCCCCATCCCATGAACAAGACCCACAGCAAGCTCTCCATCGATGACGTCGTCTCACCTGCCCACCTCTCCACGAGGTCCGCCACGTCTAGCAGGTCGCGCAGCCGCGCGCTGAAGACGGAATTGGCCGCCATCTCCTTCGGTCCCGGGTTCAGCGCCGCCCAGATGTACACATGCGCCGCCTGCAACACCGCATCGTACACCGTCTCGGCGCTGAGCACGCCCAGCCCTGTCACCGAAGCGGGCGAGTGCGGCGAGGATTGCCGTCGCTGATGCAGCTGCTGCAGCTTTTGTCGCCGCACCAGCTCCTCCAGCAGCCGGTGCTCGACGTCGTCGATGACCGTGGCCACCGGCCTGCCGCGGAACAGCATGCTGCCGAAACTGACTATGTGCAGTTCGCGCACGATGGTCGAGATCTCGCCGTAGTAGTAATAGTCGTCGGCCGAATCGACAATTTCGTCGTCGTCGTCTTCATCCTCGCTAAACTCGCGCGGGAGCAGCGTCATGGAGCGGTGATGGGCAACGTTGGCCATGGTCTCGAGCTCGGGGGAGAGCGGCAGCAGGGGCAGCGGCGGCAGGGTCGGGGCCGTGGCGTTAGCAGCGCAGCAGAGGTACTCGATCCACTTGATGGTGCGTTGGGCCAGGTGCGAGAAGGTGAAGATGCCGCCGCGGGCGGCGACGAGGGCCAGCATGCCCTCTCTGTGGCTCTCGGCTTCGGCCCAGTGGCCGATGAAGACCTTTTCGTGCGTCAAAATGGTTTGTCTCTCATCTAACCTTGGCAGAACTCACCTCTACCACGCTCAAGCCGCCGACGGTGGCGACGAACGAGTCGGTAATGGGCTTGTCGTGGCCCTTCCTGGGCATGCCCTCGCGCACGGCTCGGATGGTCCAGGTCAGGTACTTGTTGGCGGTGACGGTGAGGCAGTCGGTGTTGCGGGCGAGATTCTGCAGGATCTCGTAGACGAAGAGGGTGTTGTAGTAGCCGGCGGGCTCGCCGTAGCAGAGATGGTACTCGGTGTTCTCCCACTGCACGCGCTCCCGCTTGTAGCGGTTCCTGTCGCAAACAAAAATGTCTGATCACATCAGCGCAAGAAAGAGCAGAGGACCAAGGTGCTCACCGTCGGTCATGGGGGTGGGGCCGGGGTAATTCTCGAAGACTGGACGGCATCAGCACTCAGCACGGCGGTGGGCTTGTCAGTCACGCACAGTATCTCATGGCTTCGTGCAGTCTGGGGCTGCCCTGGACTGGGAGCACGTCGAAAGGATCAATAAGGTGCGTGTCGATGTCCGAGGTGAGGCCGGTACGACAATCCGGGGGCAGGCGCGCCAGGACTTGCAGCTCGGGCGGATCGTCGGCGGCGCCGTCGTGCTTTGCGCGCGTCTTGCGCTTCCGCTCGCTGGTGACCAGCATGACATGGCTCTTGAGCTCCTGGGTCGAGCGGTCGTAGCGCAGGGCCTGGCGGTGCTTGCGGTGGGGGCCGTGGACCTCGACGAAGAGGAAACGCGACGAGGCGGCGCCATCGGGAGCTCCCTGGCGCGCGGGCGGCGCGGGGCTGGCCCGGTACGGCACAATGTTGAAGTCTGACTTGCTGGAGCGCGACTTGTGCCTGGACATTCTCGACAGAGCGCCACCGACGGAGGAGGAACTGGGCGCGGGAAAAAGCTGCACGCTGTGTGGTGGGGGCGCTGTTCGTTCATATGAAAGTCGCAGTCGCCACGAGTGTGCCTGTCGAAAAAGGCCCTCGCCCCGTGCGCCCAAGAACTCCACTTTGCCTACACCCGTGGCTGCGGTCCGCGCCTTCAGCTCGTCCCGGGGGGCGTCGGGCAAGCCCAGATCTCCGCGCCCGCGCCCGCGCCTCTCCCCTGAAAGGATGATTAGAATTCATTGAGCGCGCCTGCAGGAGGCTTGATACCAGTCCAATCCGCATACGCGGCCCGAAGCGAATCGATAGCATTGGGCGGACAGGGGACGGAGCGCGGTGTGGCATGTTTAGGCGCAGTCGGACTTCCTTCTTGTTCAAGTAACTGTACTGGCCGTTTCCGGCAACGATCGCCCAACGTCGTCTGGCCGCGCCCGCCCCCAACCTGGCGATCACCCTCAGTATATTGTGAGCGCTATCGCACGTAACCGCCTCCACGGGTCGTCACCACCACCGCTCTCCCAGTTGTAACGTCAAAGTCATGACCCACCGCTTCAGCAACTCCACCTTCAAATGAAATGCCACGCCATTCTGCTCGACTCTGCTCCATCGGGTGCGAGGTCGCCCACGCCTTTACATCCACCCACCAATCACGCTACTCCGCCGTCCGCCTCACTTCCGACTTCCCGAAAACGGTCATTTCAACTCTGCGCTGATTGGTCATTGTGTGAGCCAAGACATGCGTAATAGGAAGCACAAGAAATAATCACGTCCCCGCTAAGACATATCCACAATTTTCTTTCTATCACGATGCATTGCCATGCTCTATATTATTGATTTCATCAGCAAGCGCTCCCATGAGACACAATGACTCCGGCCGTGCATCCGCTGCAAGGTCCCCATTCAGAGTCCATCATTAGGCCGGTAGTGCTCCATCCACCTCTGCAAATCCCGTTAGCATCAGGAAGAGAAAGAGCTCGGCTTCATGTGATACTCACCTTGTCGTGTTCCCGAGCCGAGTTTACCCATCGAAGATCCGTGGCAAGTCGAATTCTGTTCAGTGGATCCTCGTTGATGGTCGACGCATGAATCTGCCGACATGTTAGCCACGAATACGAAAACTCATCAGATGAGCTCAAACCCACCATGTGCGGCTTGTGCAGAGTCACGTCTCCGGCCTCGTAGGCCGAGACGTACCACCGCTTACCATATTCACGTCCGAACGCAAGTGGTCCATCGCCCAGCCAACCCGTCGTCATCATATTCCGATTGAACCCGTTCTTCGCTTCGTCTTCGTTCAGGCCTGCCTTCTTCGCCCGTTCGGTGAACTCGTTTTCGATCTGCTGGCCGACTTTGTCTCCTGTTGGTCCGGTATCGTTAGCCTTGCATCCGTGCACTCCGAGCACCATAGCCAACATACCGTCTTCCATATAGATCAGACCTCCACCCTCCAAGCTCACATCACCGATAGGAACCCAAGCCGTGATGGCCGTCGGCTCGCCGTACCGTAGGAAGATCTGGTCGTAGTGCACGCCGATGGCCTTGTTACCAGGCGTGTTGTTCCGCAACAGCGTCCTCCGCAGCGCGAGCGTATCCTCACCCCACCCGCTGAACTGCTTGATGAAGTCCTGCAGCACGGGGTGCCTGCACAGGTCCTCCGAGTACCACGGCTCCGTGTGCGCCTTGATGGCCAGGTCTACGAAGGCCGCGGCTGTGTCATCCGTCTTCTTGCCCGGGTTCGTCGCCGCGCCGACGCCCGGGTACATGTTCCGGTCCTTGGCCGCGTCGAAGATGCCGTCGACAGCGGCGCTGCCCGGCGCCAGCACCCCCGTCGGCGAGAGGTAGTCGAAGTAGGCTTCGCGGCAGCGCAGCACGTCGGCCCGTGGCAGCAGCCCCTTCAGAAACAGCACGCCGTCGCGCTCGTAGCGCTCGCGTAGCACCGACAACGGCTCACTGGGGTACGACGGCGGCAGGGGCAGCACTTCCGACGCAGGCAGCGGCCCGTCGTTCACTTTGAGCTCGACGCCCGGCCACGCAGGCGCCGTAGTCGTAGGAGCAATTGTTGCAGTCTGCGACATCGTTTCTGGCGGTGCTCCAAGTCAGGTCGTGGTTTGGTTGTTGGCGTTTCTCCCTGCTTGAATGGGCGATAGAGCGCAAGGGCTGGTATCATCAAAAGATAAGAATAGACAGGACTTGACTGGGGTTGATGGTGGTCTGCTTGGCCTCTTCTTATACCTTGCTGTGCCCTCTTCGTCAACGGAAAGGCATACTGCTTTAGTCTTGGGAGGGGCGAATCAAAGAATCACGATCGTGCCTGCATGCTGATGTCTACCCCTCAATGGTCCGAGGCCCTGTGCCCTTCAAACCACTGTTCCACATGTAGCACCGTGCTGTAGGGCCAAGCCACCAATCATGAAGAGCAAATTCAAACAGTCTGTGTAAGTGGGCAATCATATGTACCGAGTGTTGCGGGGCCCCATATCGCGAACCCCTTAGTCTGCTAAGTGGCGGCCCTTTACCAAAGGCATGAGGTGGAGTTGATCTAACAGCAACGACGGATTGAGCAGTGTTTTCCGTACGCCGGTGGTCTAGCTTCCCCCGCATTGGCCGATGGCTGAGTCGTGTGGGGACATGACGTGGGCCAGCCGCCGAACTGGCTAACAATCCCGCTGACTAACCCCGGAGACGATTACCCTAACACCCCGCCGTCTCCCTGAGAATTTCTCTGCATCCATTGCTGTGCAACTTTCTTACCTGTGTTTCTGGGATGAAAAGACGCTTGGGCCATCGGAGAGCTTGGTTAGTAGGCCTAACCACTTTTCGTCGTCTTGCGCTGACGTTTCCTCTCCACAGTGACGAATGCCGCCGCAGACATGTCAAATGTGAGTTGTACTAGAGCGCTATGCTTAAAGATGACGTGTTAAAATTGAAAAGGTGATGGCAAAAGACCTGAATGTACCCCATGCATTGAGAATAGATGGGTGTGCACCACGACAACGCTCAAATGCCCTTTTCGCCACGACCACAATCCGACTGCTCACTCATCTGATGCCGAAAAGCGACGGAAAAAGCTAAAATTTGACAATCAGCCCTGGGTAGCCATCCCATCTAAACGTAAGTTACTCAGTGGAATTGCTGCATATGACGAGGGTTCCTCAAGAGAACGAGGTATTTTGTCCACTCGAGTGCTAACATCATAAGCAGTCTTATTCCTAGAAGATAGTGACGATACCTTTTTCCTCGATAATGACTCAGGAGATTCTGACGAGCTCGGTGATGATCATGAAGGAGCCCTGCCTGAACTTGAGGTACTGAACCAGGTGCACCGGCCCGATTCGTCGCGCTATACACCTGAGCACCTCTTGTCCGCTCAGAACACATCGCAGCCTCAAGAAGCCCCCTTGGAAAGTATAGATAACCCACTGCCGACTCAGCTGCTTCCCGCTACAGAAAATGGTCTCGATCACCTTTCTCCGTCGCGTAGTGGACAGGCTTTGGACAATCTCCCCGATATTCATGCTGATGGAATTTCTCCCAATGAGTACTTGGACGCCCCTCAATGGCCAGAAACATCGCCGTACAGCGAAGGCCATCGCAGCTATACAGAAGAATTTTCTCCTGCCGCTTGTGATGAGCTTCATTGGGATTCTCCCTCTCCCTCTCCTGGACTCTGGCCCTTGATGAGCAGTGATGAAGCAATACTTTTGCGGTATTTCGTCACAGATCTTGCACACTGGGTACTCTGCTTGAATCCTTTTCTTCGAATGCTAGGCTAACACATGCCGCATATTACTTCAGTTTGACTTCTGTAGTAGAGACCGTCACTTTGCTACTACCGTGGTGCAAGCTGCCTCGACGTGCGAGACGCTCCTCAATGCTATTTTCGCCGTGTCTGCCAAACACCTTAGTCTCAAAGGAGAGTTCGATCCGCTTGCCTGCGACAGATATCAGCGGAAATGCCTCCAAATTTTAATACCAGCCCTCAATCACGAACGCTCACTCCCAGACTCAACCCTCTTTGCATCAACCGCCATTCTACGTCTTCTGGACGAAATGACTGGTATGTCTCCCCTATTTTCTCTAGAAAAGAGAAAGGGAAAGAAACATCCTTTCTCTCTCTTTCCCGCGTTTAGCAGGTCTTTTCCCGTACTATAAAGGCTATTCGAACCATCATTCCCCGCGACTGATCACACTTTGCGCCCAGACCACGACGACGGTCGACACCAAGCCCGCCGCGGCCATATCCTCGACACACGCATCCTCCTTCTCTATGCACAGAACCAGCAAGACCACCAAGCGATAAGCGTCACGGACTCCAGTCTCCGCGCCGTTTCTCTGCTCGTGACGTTGCGGCAAGACATTTTCATCTCTTTCCTGACCCGCACGCCGCCGCCGCCGTCTCCGCTCGCAGACGACCACCATTACCACCATCACCTGCTGCTCGACGGCGGACGCGCCTGCGACCCCACCAACATCACTTCCACACCGCCCGGTATATCCCCTTCCTCATACGACCACCGCCAGCCCAACAACAACGATGTCGAGAACCGCCGTCTTCACGAGCCGTCTGGAACCAACAACGGGGGCCATGTTGTCGACGACGACTACACCCACGCTGCCCACATCATCACCTTAACCGCCGACGTACTGACTGCCTGCCACAGCAGCGGGCGGATGAGCATCGAGACGTGGCGGCGGCTGCACGCGCGGCTGGCGGCGTGGGAGCGGGCGAAGCCGCCGAGCTTCCGGCCTGTGCGGTACGAGCGCGCGGCGGCGGCAGCTTCGTCTTTGTCATCGGCGACGACAACACCGTCGTCTGTGGGTGGTGTGGGGGAGGGAGGTGGGGTTGCTTGCAATGGGTGTGGAGGAGAGAAAGGAGAAGGGCAGCCACCACGCTTCTTTCCGAGGATTTGGTTCGCGAATGACTGTCATGGTGAGTATGGGGGACAGAGGTCCCTTTCTTCGTCTTTTCGGTTTGGGTATCCGAATTTCTCGGCTGCTTTTTCTTCCCATTGTTCTTGTCCTCCCTTGCGTTTATCTTGGGATACAGACAACCTGACCCTCTTGATACACAGTCGGCGCCCAGCTCTACGCCGACGTCTGCCGCATCCTCCTCCTTGTGCACGACCCCTCGCTCCCCACCCTCGGCCTCGACCGCGCGAAAGCCACCCAACGTGTCGACGGCAAAGTCCGCGGCTACGTGCGGAGGATGTGCGGAGTCGCCGTTTCGCATCCAAGCTGCCAACCGGCAGCTTCAGTCACGGGAATGGTCA
>RHKH01000037.1:54300-89487 GCA_009829795.1 Lasiodiplodia gonubiensis | reverse complement strand
TTCTCTTCTTGTTTTTTTTTTTTTTTTTTCCCCGGTGATGGTAATGGTGAGAATTAAGCCACGCGGATACCTGGCTGACGCTCGTTCGGATTCCATCAGGTGGCGACCGGTTCACCGATAGAGAGGAGCAAGAAGAGTTACTCTGCATCATCGAGAAATCCGAAGCGCATCTTACTTGGCCATATCTCAAAGCTGGTGAGCAGCTGAGAGCTTATTGGGGGCGGTGACTCGAAACCTTCCATCAACGCAAGTCTAGGCGTTCTGCATTCATTGTCTTGAGGGGAGGAAGGGCGAGAATGTGAGTTACTGTAGTATAAAGTTATCAGAATCAAGTTTCACACCATACCTAGCAGGAGAAAAGCTCAGTGGCCTCGATGAGACCAACTCGACGTGAGGGGCCATGCATCATGATTTGAAATTTACGTCAAAAGCAACCGAGATGACAAACACGAGATAGTCATCCACCGCTGACAGAACAATTATGGAGCGCTCGACAGACGAGCAATCAGTTGTTATGTTGCTACTACCTTCCACCCACCCCGCCGATCTCCCCACCTCCTCATCGGGTGTGATCATCGATGTCGATCCATCATTCTAGACTCTGGACCCTGAAGATCCTTTGAACAAAAGAAACTTAATCATCCCTGCCGCTCATCACTCCCCACTACAGCTTACATGAGCCACAAAGCAGACTAAACGAGTGGACAACCAGGTCCCTGGGGTATCGATGCCGGTGACGAAAGGACAAACCTTCAAAACAAGTGAAGGATCACGGAAAAAAAAAAGAAGAAAACGAAATACGCCACGTTCTCATCCTCTGTCTTCTTCAACTATTGACCTGAGCTATCAGAAAAGCCCGCTTCCCTACATCATACCGTGGGTAGGAAGAAATAGGAAACCAATAGAGGAGCAAAGGTATCAAAGCGCTGGAGAGGGAGAAAAGGAAATTTAGCGCTGGACTACAAGAATGTAGCAATGCGCTACATCATCTATCCAAATCCAGAAAATCTGTATCTCAACAGCAGAATACCGCCTGTGCCATAATGTCATTAATCAAGGGCAGCCATAACAGCCTCGTCATTATATCCAAATAATCGGAGTTTCCGTTACAGAAAAGGATGTGCCGTGCAAGCAGCAGTCCTTTGGAACGGCCACGTCTCCGGTTCCTCCTCTTCGTTTCTTTGTTCTCCTTTTATTATTCTCATCTTCACGGCAACACGCCCTTTCCAACAATCCACTCTTCTCCCTCTCCCTCCATCCAACTTGTTGTTCTATTCTCGGGCTTGTGGATGCGCACGCACCACAAAAAGTAATCCTCCATGGCCAACAGGTTCAGCAGCACCGCATTGCCGGTCCATGCTAAGCCGCACACAATGGCACCGGCGACGGCGTCGAGGATGAAGTGGTTGGCGGTGGCGACGATGGCGATGAGGATGGTCAGCGGGTAGGCGATGCCGGCGGCGACGCACAGCACACGGCGCGGGCTCGGCAGGCGCAGGCGCAGGCTGTTTGTCAGGCGGATGGAGATGGAGCGGCGGTGCTGGGGCGGCAGCGGGATGGTGAGGATGGTCAGGCCGATGAGCAGCGAGTAGCCGAAATGCAGGGAAGGCATAGCGGCTGTGTACCAAAAAGGCAAGAGAACGACGCCAAGATGTTAGTCAATGACTCGCGTAGCAAAGTACATGGCCCAAACGGTCCAGTGCGATAATGTCGGGGATCAGGGATTTTGCGCTTACCGTACTGGTTGCAGAACTTGTTCTGCGTCCAGACGCTGCTCTCGCCGCCCTCGCCGTGAACGGTGTCAACAAAGCCGAACTGGCGAGCCTCGTCGCCGACAGGGCCTTTCACGTTCTTGTCGCTGAGCAGACGCGGCGGCATGCATGGCCAAAGAGTGAAGACGACAAAGGCGAGCAGGTTGCATACGGCCATGGTGCGCCTCCTGGCTTCGTAGAGGGCAGGGCCGGCAGGGCTTCCCCCGATGCTGCCGGCGGGCTTGCCGGGCTGGCGCTCGCTCAGGCGGTTGCGGGTGGTGGTGAAGTAGTACAGCCATACAAGGAAAAGGATGGTGCCAGGAATGTGGATGAAGGAGTAGATGCGGTTGATCCAAGTCATGAGAGTGGGATACTGCAGGAAGAAATGCTGCACGTCCAGCTCCCAGAAGATGTGCAGCTTCTGCTCGATGTGAATGAGTTGCAGGGCATGCTTGCGGGCGACGTTGACGGTATCCTCGACCAGCGTCAGTGCCGTGAAGGCGCGGCCCAATTGGTAGACCTGCAAGCTGTTAGCGGTTACGCGTAAGAATGTGGGGAATCGAGGAGCGTACCCAGTAGATCAGGGCCCAGTACCAAGCCTCAACCAGGAACGGGAACTTTTGCAGTAACCGGCTTAGGAAACGATCCCGGAAGACGCGCGTGTTTGGCGAGGTCACTTTGGTGCGGAAGCCCAGCAGCCGCAGTTCACGTTTCCGCCACTTGGGCTCTGTGTCGGCGGAAAGCAGCGAGGGCGAGCTGGCGCGCGGAGAGAGGAGGCCATCGGCGTCTGTGGGACTCTGCATGCCCGACTCAAGACTGTCTGGCGAGCTGCTGCGCACATGGCTGGGCTGCCGGTGCGAGCGCGATGAGGCGAAGAGACGATAGTCGGAGTTGCGGTTCAGCCAGGTGCCGCCGAACAGCAGTCCGACTACGACGAGCGGCTCTATAAAGGCGCCCGCGCCCATGATTTCAGGTGTAGAATGTCGAGGGAATAGGAAGACGGCGAGCAGAGGGCGAACGTAGGTATGCTAAGATTGGCTCCAGCCGGTGTCGCGTGGGGTTGAGGGGTGCTGATAGGGCAGGCGCTCGGAGATAAAGGCACGCGACAGCAGGCACAACAGCGCAGGAGGGGAAGAAGGGAGAAAAATCGAGCTCGAGGTGTCTCGTGCAGCTAAGTAGTGGCGGGGCGGAGGATTTTGGTATATTACATATTGCAGCTGGCAGACACGATGGCCGGCAGCAGCAGGCAGCCGGGGCTCCGGGGTGGATGCGTCATTGTGACTGGTTGGCCGTCAAGCTTCACACGGAGTCAAGCTCGGCGGCTTTCAGCGCAGGAGGATTGCAGCCCGGTAGCGGATGGGGCGGACCCGGCGGGCTCGCACGAGAGGTCGGCAACGGCGACTGATGCAGAGATGGTCGCGAGGAGTGGGCGCTGTCGTTGGCTGGTGGAGCGGCACACGACCAACCCAGGCCAGTCCTTGCCGGCGCGCACGCGATCAGCCGCGCAGCCCCGGCCGCTGCCGGATATGTCGGTACGCCGCCAAGCAAGCCCGGGCCACGCTGCAGTCGCACAGCAAACGGACGCGCAGCCTGTGAAAGTGTTGAGCGGTGCGACCGACTGCTCGTGGTGAAAGCCATGCGGCGCGTGGGCGAGGAAGCTGCCTGCCCGTGGAAGTTGCCTGCCAGTCGCAGCTGCCCAGCGGCGCCAGAGCTTGACAACACCATTGCTCTTGTCCTAATCCAGCTCCGCTCGCTGCACCGCTGACCTCCCCATCCTTCCGAGTGCAACAAAGGCCCCGCCACCGTCAGTCAGCCTATCCGCTGGCCCTGCCGGCCCAACCATCAATCCGAGAGCGATTCCTCGAGACCCATCGTGTCAGCAACCGCCCGTTTCGGCTGTCGGACCTGTCGGCTTCCGGCTCCAGCAATCTCCGACTCCGACTTGTGCTGTTGGCTGTACTTGTGGATCGCGCCGAGTAAGCTTAACTTCAGGTCGAGCACGCAGGTGGCGCTGTCCGCTCCGGCACCCAACACACCGCCCGCTGCAGATGACAGACCTTAAAAGCTTTTCGTTATCCGTTGCTTAGCGGTGACATCCGCCTCGTCACGGACTTTAGCGGTGCCGCCTGCCGATACAAAGAAAAAGCGAGAACATGTCCAAGTGGGATGACCATCCCGAATACGACTACGATCGCCTTATAGCTCGTAGTCGGATTCCCCATGCACGCCCTTCCGGCCCTGCCGGAACCTCCTTCCTCATGCCGTAGTACTGTGCAAGATCACATACACGTGGGCGGCTAAAGTCACGCTCATTCTGATTCGTCGACTGGTCTGTTATACTGTGATGGTTCTCACTTTGCCAAGCCATGGCCTGACTGGCCCTCGGAAGATTCAACTACATGGGTTTGTCTAAGCTGAAGACTAAACGAGTACAGGCAGCACTACACGGTACACCATCTATTGGAAGAGCATGGCTCTCGCCGTCGCTTCGGTACTTTCTCCTCAGAAGTATTCTCCACGACCTGCTCCCCGGATCCGACCGGCCCGCACCTCTCACGCCATGAACCCTGATTGTGATCACATCCGCTCCCCCTCCCGCCGCCGTGCTTCGGCCGGTCCGATTTGTCCGCTCGTTCTGTCCGGTCTGAGCTGACCATTCGGTCCCGACCAGAGCCCCTATTGCTATGTGGAAGCTCTATCCGGATTCCTTGTTGCATGAGCTCACGACGACGAACCCCCTCAATAACTCCATTCATCCCAAAGTCTGCTGTAAAATCCAAACTCCTTCCCCCTCGTCAACTGGACTGTCCTACCCTCCATAGCACCTACAGATAAGGAAAAACTCACTCACATCCGACACGAAAATCCCATGCCCATCATCACCGCTACGATCATCACACCAAGCACACGATCAGCCCCTATAACCCCCGCAGCCCCATTAGTAACAGCAGCAGTACCCTTTCCAGTAACAGCAGCATCCGCTGCCACGGAATCACCATCGTACTGGCCGTACCCGATCCGGCCACTTCCCGCCGCCGGCAGCTGGTCCGGCACCGTCGCCCACGTCTGTGTGTAGACACCCTGCGTCCAGCCGAGCGTCGCGCCCGCGGCGTTGGTCTGTGGGCTCCACTTGGTGGTGACCCACGTGTTCACGTCAAGGGGATCCGGGTTCGTGGTCGTTGCAGCGACTGCGCTGGTGACGGTTGCCGGGTTGGCAGCACCAGCAGCAGCGCCAGCAGCGGTGGTGGTTGTGGCGGCGGTGACGAGGGTGGTGGGGATAGTAGTGGAAGACGGTACGGTGGGTAGCGTCGAGGTTGAGGTCGACGTAAGTATGGGATTGACAACAGCTGTGGGGTTTGTGGCGGTGGTCGTCGATGACTTCGTAGAAGAAGCAAGAGTGGTGGTGGTTGAGGTGCCGACAGGTACGGAGGAGGAGCTGGTGGCAGCGAGTGCCGCTGTCGTACTTGCTTCCTGTGCCGCCGCGGCAGCGTTGGGAACCGAGGAGCTTGTGGCCGTGGTAGTAGGAACCTGCCGGAGCTCTAGATCGGCCACCGTGACTGGCGTGCCTGGTGGAGAGACGGCCGCAGCAAGCGCTCCTGAAATGAGAATGGCGGAGGCGGTAAAGGTACGCATTATGTTGAATATTAAGATTACGTCGAGATTGTGTGTATCGTGGTCGTGTAAAAAATAGCTAGGCTCCAAAGAACGGCTAAGAGGGACTGTGATGGAATTTCCCTCACGTAGATCTTGGGTGTCAAAATGTGCGAAAAATAAATGTCGGAGATTGGTGAGTAGTGCCGACTTAAAGTTGGCCCAGCAAAGTCTTCGACTACGTGATGATAGGCGCTCTTGTATGGTGACCGGACTTTTGTGTGGGAAGTCTATTGCTCGCCGTTGATTAGACAAATTCAAGTTCATTCCATGCTGGCCGACTGATCAAGACTGACCGTTATGTCACCTTATAGATCGAGTAGACGGATGCAGTGGCCGTAAATGAAAGAACGAGAGTAGCGCGGACGTCTTCAAAAGCGTATATTATACGAGCACTCCACGTCTCGATTGAAAGAAAAGGGGAGTCGAGGATGAAGGGAAGAAGGGCATAAGCAGTTGCGCCCTTCTTCAATCCGCCAAAGATCCAGTCCAGCCCGGCCCAGCCACCATCAGCACAACAAGGCTGGGCGGGGCCGCATAATATTTCGGGTGGCAACAAATCTCCTACTCACATGCACTACAACCCGTCAAAGTGGATGTGCCACCTTCCGTCTGACAGAAGGGGGATGTTGTATGGGTTCCGTGGCACCAGCGCCATTCCCGCTTCAGCATCACTGCCGCAAGTCTGGACTGACCAGGAGCCGTCCAACCGCCACTACCCTCCTCGTTCCTAGCAATGAAAAAGTACGCCATTCAGTATCAGGTCATATAGGCTACTCAGAAAGAGATGGGAATGCAGTGAAAGAAGGTCTCATCATGACAGTGAAGTGAGAATATTTTGTGCCAACAGACGCTCGTTTCCCTTACCACTAACTCACCAATCGGAACACGATAGAGCGCCACATCCATGAAACCCATCTCAGCCAGCGTCCGGCTAATGCAGGTGTACTCTCGCTACCGCTCTTTCTGTCGTCCAATCAGCACTGCGCGGCTTGTAGCATGCGAACTAATAACCCGCGTGGCTCGCAAAGGAAAACCAAAAATCAATAAGTCAGGCGATGAACGAAAGTCAGATCGCCGCTGATTTGTTCTTTTGAGATTATCAATATTGCATTCTTATCGAAAAAGGAGGGTTGTCGTGAACCAAATAAGAGGTATGTACATATCTTCCATGCCGCAGCAATCCCCTGCAGTGGCAAAGGAGGTTCTCTTCTGCCGGACACGATCTGGAGAAGGTACGATCTTGGTCCATCCAGCATTTCGGCCTATCGAACTTTTGTGGGGAAGGTTTAGGGGAATGGGGTGGAAATAAGAAAAGAAGACAGCAACGAGAACGCGCCTCATTCCTCACCAACGTCAATTGTGCCACGATGCGACAGAGACGCCTCGGCGTCGAACACCTATGTTCTCGGGGACATACTTCTGCAATTCTACCATCTATCTTGAACTACTCCAAGTAGTCTCTTGTATGTACCTTGTCTTCCGCGGCTTCGACCGAAAGACAAAACTACTAGCTTATCATGTTAGTCGTCCTTGTAGCCATAGCGCCAAGATATCACCCATAAATCTAGTCCTCTTCGATTGGCAGAATCACACTGCATGATATTTTTACTCCTATATGCCTATTGACAGGTAAAAAAAAGCAAGTGTAATATAAGATGTGGAAGGGAAACATGTCAGTGCATACCCACAGCGAAGTGGAACGAAAGGAAAAAAAAAGGGGAAATGGAAGTAACGGGTATAGTACTGGTACTGCAAGCCAGTGTTTTGAAAGGAGAAGCCAGGTGAGAAGAAAGCAGTGCCCTTGACTGTTTATGGAATGTCAAAGGGAGTGAAGAAGGGAGCAAAAGCAAGAAAAGGGAAAAGTACAGCCTCAGTTGCCGCATACTTCCGACCGCCTTCCAGAAACAAACAAAGCCGCTAATAGTGTCCAAGGGAACGTCCCGTCGACTAAGGTGCACGATGGAAGGGAGGGATGGGGGTGCAGCGGGTGATCTGCAACTACGCGAATCCTACCATGGTCATCCCTGAAGCGAAAGCCACCCCAGCCACCACCTTCATCAACCCAGCTTCTCCCAGCAACAGGCCAACCCCGCCATCGTTCCTGTTCTGCCAATCGCTGAAGACCGTCTGGTTGGCCGTGTCGGATGGATCCTCAGAGAAAAAGAACGTCCTAGCCGTCACATTGGCGTCGGGACCTTGGTTGTCCGGTGGGATTGTCTGGTCCGGGATCTGGCAGACGGTGTCGTTCTCGACTTTAGTCTGATCCGGGCAGCGGAGATAGTAGTCCTTTCGGCGCTGCGCGTCGCTCGAGTTGAAGTAGGCCTTCATGTACGATACCGTCATGGTGGCGTCCTGGTCGGGCGGGCCGGCTGACCACAGCGGGTCGCCGTTCGACCAGTGGTTGAGCACAAGGTGCCCAGGACTGTTGGGCAGCTCAATTGTCATGTCCTTCAGCCATGTGCCGTCCGCGTAGAACGAGACACGGTCGGGCAACCAGTCGAAGCGGTACTCGTGGAACCCCATGTCCGGCCGGAAAGGCAGCGGGTAGACATCGTAGTTGGCCGTGTGCGACGCGTCGTACCCCGCGGCGGCCGACTGCGGCGATTGCAGAACGAGGTTGACCATGTTGGACGAAGCGTTGAGCTGTTTCGACAGGAACTCGATGTCAATCTCCTGCGTGTCGTTTCGGAACTGCCGAAACGTCAGTACCCTGGCCATCAAGGAAGGAGAAGCGTATGTACCCAGAAGAAAGCGCCGCATGTTCCAGGAACTCCGGCCATCTTCATCGCAACCCGAAAGCTGCCGTACAGCATGTCCGTCCGCGCGGCCACGATCTCCCCGATCGGCACCATGTCATCGACGGGCTGCGAGCGCACCACTAACTGCAGGCCGGCGTCGCTGTCGTTGACCGCCGGGCCAGCCCAGTCCCACGAGTTCTTTAGCGGATTCGCCATTACATTCTCCAGCATCGCCATCTTGCCGTATGCTCCCCGCGCTGCCGTCTTCGTGACGTTGTACACCTGCGGAACCCAGCCGATGTTGGTGAAGTCATCGATGTGCAGGAAATCCGTCTCCATCAAGTCCGTCCAGACCATGTGCTCGGCGGCCGTGGTCTTGTTGACAGAGTACCCGCACTCGCATCTTGCCGTGACTGTTGCGTGTCAGCAGTCATGATACCTGCATGGCGCTCCAGCCAAGGATTCTCACCAAAAGAAGGGAGGAGAAAGGCTAGGGAGAGCAAAGTCGTTGGCGAAAGAACGCGGCCCGCCATGTTCGAATAGCGAAGAAAAGTCTAAAGTGACGAGTTGAGCTGAGTCTAAGTCGAGCGTTGCGCGGATAAGTGCTGCTGAGCGATGTTATCTTGTCAGGTGGAAGGACGGTGCATGGGCAAGTGAGGAAAGCGCTGTTGCCCTCGTGGTGATGCTCAGCAGACACGGGGAGCGACCCTGTGATGATGCCGCGACTTCCCTACACGGCAGCAACGATTGGCGAAGCAATGGAAAGCAAGGAAACAACCGCTTGATAGAAGGGAAGGTGAAAAGAGCAGAGTAGGGTCACCAATGTGCGAACATCATCATTGAACCCGTCGATCCTCTTGCACGCAACTGCAGAAAGGCGGGGAAAAGGAGTGAATGCAAGCCCGACAGGGCGGTGGGCCACATGTTGAGATAAGGAGAGAATTTGGAGACTGAGTTGCACAACATAGTCGCGGAGGTGGTAGCCGGTGACGCGCATGATGGCAGCCGGCGAATAAGACGAGCTGTCACCTGCTAGCAACGGCAAGGGTGACCGTGGTCGCACTCACCCGCCCCGCGCGCGGTTGCTTCCTGGTGTGGCGTCTGGGGTCCCGCCCGTGGTCGTGGTCAAGCCCACGAGAAAGAAGACGTTTGTAGAGCCGAGCCGTTAACCGCCGGAACCACTGCCATGGCACGGCAGAGCTGATAGGTTGCTGCCGGGTCCACTCGCAGAGTCGTACAAGATTCACCACGAGCCAAGACTCGCACAAGATTGCTGGTGACACATCGCCCCCGATGCCTCGATTCACTTCGAACAAGTTATTATTCTTGACCTCTCCAATTTCATTATCGACCTAAAGTAAAAGGCTCGAGATTACGGTCGCTACTGGCTTGTATTATCGTACTTGGCAAACGCTTCAACGGCGACCGGCTGTTCCTTAGACAGAGTGTGATTCAGCGCCCTCCTCCCCTGCACATCCTCTAACAGGCGACTAACATCCAGTCAAATCTCCCCAAAATCCCTCATACATACCATCCCCTTCGTTATGCCGTGGATGAAAAGATGTCATCGCCAGAAAGCTAAATGGCAAAAATGCGATGCAGAACGCCATCGAAATAGGGTGGGCAATAAGTATATCAGACACCTGACAACGCCGCCCAGAAAACAGCCTTTCCGTAAACACGTAGATTCCCGCGAGCGACGGGCGACCAGCCAACCATCGCGTCCGTAGCCATGCGCAGCAAGAAAAATGCTTCAAGGGGTATCATCATAGGAATCCGGACTCAGATAGAAGTCTGCTGGCCTTGTCAGTTCGGGATCAACTGGGTTCTGCGCTGCTGCCAGGCTGACCTTGCGATCTTCTCATCCTCACGCTCTCGAGGCTCGACCGCCAAACTCATGTCATACATCTCGTGTACGTCACCCGCTGATTGCATGTTGGTCAAGATGTAGTCTTGTAGCTCAGGCACAGGCTGCAGTGGATATGGCACATTCTGGTACTGCTGGATGTCCCGGATCACCTCTGCCGTCTTCGCGCGCTTGGCAAAGTTGATGAGGTTGGTCTTCTTAATAAGTGACGGGATACCGTCTTCGATGAAAGTTAAATCGGTGAGATAGACACCTGAAAGCACGTTAGAAACTAGACTTCGAAGACGCATGTGAAGGGTCCGTACCGAAGAATGGAATGCATGGCGGGTTGGCCTTGTGCAAAGTATCTCTGTACTCGGCAAAGTTCTTTGTGCTTCCCATGAGCTTGCGCATGTTCTCCAGCGTAGTCATTGTCCTGGCGTTGACCGCACCCCACGTCCTGCTGAGACGGTGGATCGGTGCGGTACCGAGCGCAGAGATGATCGACGTAAGCGTCGAGAAATTGTTCAGCGTGCGGCATTTCTGTCATCGTTAGCGTCTTGTCCAAAACCTTGGGCAATCCAAATACTTACATCGGCCACAGAGACGAAATGCTTGATAACCACCACACGTCGCTTGACGTCTGATTGGGTGAGAATCATTTGCGCAACCCAGTTGGTGAGCTGGTTGGAGTGAAGAATCAGAGCCTTGACGTTCGACGCAGGATCTGCTTCACCTGGCGCCAGCTTCTTCTGCCACGTCTTGTTCAGACACTCTGTTGGCTTGATCTTGCCGTACAGCCTTGACTCAATAATCGTGAGCTGACGAGCAAACTCAGTGGCATCGATGTCGAGGAACTTGAGCTTCTTCATGTGCTTCGGCAGAATGGGCTGGGGCGTGGACGTGTTCAAAGTGAGGACGAGACGCTTCGTCGGGGCATCCTGGCCTCTGGCGCGCTGTTCGACGGCTGTCATCAGAGGGGTAGCTCCAGGCGTGTTTGTGGTCGCGATGTGGTCCTTGGCAAATGCGTACACCCGCTGGATGAGAGCTTGCGCATCGTCGTCGCTGCCCTCCATCCAGTAGTTGTCGAACCAACTCTTAAGGATGTTGACGACGCGGAAGCGAATGGGCTTCTGTTTCTTGTCCACCCAAAGTTGGTAGTCCTCCCTAGACAGGCCAGCGGGCGGCTGGATGCTCCAGCGCTTGACTAACATGTCGAATAGCTCGCTGGCAGTGGTGAAGGAGCGGTAGGTGAGAAGGAACGTATTGTTGAAGGGCGAATCGAGCCTGTCGTGGCGGGTGAGCTGCTCGACAAGACCGGCAAGCGTGCCACCCTTGAGCTGCGCCGGGGTGGTCTTGAGATCGTACGAGATCTCGCCTTCGTGGTCCAGTTGAAGGAACTCGGGGATCTCTTCTGGAACTGCCTGGGGCAAAACGGGTGCAGGCACTTCTCCGAAGAACTTCTTGAGCTTGGAATTGTTTCCTCCGCTGTGCATTTCGAGAGGATCGTCCCCAAGAGGGGACCTGCTGAACTGGGTCGACGGCTTTCGCTGATAAGTGTTGTACAGATCCATGTCAGTGTGGCGCTTGCTATCGATGGAGGATGGGCTGTCCTCAATGGGCATGAGATCGGAGAGCAGCTGGAGAGCAAAGTACAGCTTCGAGGTGTTTGACTCAAGATCCCGCGAAACACTGCGGACTCGGTTCAAGCGTTCCTCCAACGAATCTCCACGGTTGTCTGCCCATTCATCACCCAGAGGTGCAGACACCGCTTGACAAGTGATAATGAGCTCCGAGATCATGTCGTAAACCTTTTGCTTTGCCACGCTGAAGTCTGCAATCTGAGGGTTTTGGAACGTCGAGCCAATTGGCGCAAGATTGATCGACTCAACTGTCGCGATCCAGGGACGGTAAATCTCCAGAACCTTGGTTGCAGCTTTGCAGACGCGCTCTCCCGCTTTTTGGTGAACAGCTTCAGTGACAACCTTTTCTTCGACGACCAAGCGTTCTTCCAGCTTTCTCATACTTGCGACGATGAGTCTTTTGAGGTCCTCCAGTCTTTCGACAAGTTTGTCGTCCAGTCGCGTGCTCGGTTCGTCGAAATCGTCTTGGTCGATGAAAGACATCGGGTTCATTGGGTCGCTGTTGCTGAGACCATTGTTCTGCCAGTTTCCTCCGTTGTAGCTATTCACGACGAAACCAGGGATCAAACGTGGAATGTCTTCACCGCGCTGTTGGCGAGCTACTTCAACAAACCCGTATACTCCATTCAGCACGCCGTCTGCTTCTTTCAGACACTTGGAGTAGGAGTCCGCTGGAGGCCAATCGGCCGCTGCAATGTGCGAGGAGAGCACAAGCTTGGAGAACCTGGACATAGTTTCCCGGAAATGGGGATAGAGCGCCTTGTTAGTGGAGATAATTGACGGATTGCCGGAGTGGTTGTCTGTAGTTCCCGAGCCTGCGGCGAGCAGCAATCGCAGGTGGTCCGAGATGTCCTCCGCTCTCTTCACAAACTCTGAACGATCGCCATTGTTAATTGCTTGTCGATACCGTTCCACGGACCTGCGCATGTCTTCGACCATCCGATTCCATGTCAGAGGAACAGCTTGAGCGTCGTCGAAGAACTGTCGGGAAACGGCGGACGTGAGAGGCGCTCCAATTGAGTTATTCGCGTAGGAAGACATGGTGGAGCCTAAAGGCGGACCAAGTCCCGAGAAACTTGTGTTGTTCGCGTGTTCGTGAAGGTCGGATCGAGAACGGGTCAATCCGGAGGCATTGCTCATGGAGTCCATTGATGTGGCGGGAGAAATTCCGTTGGAAGCCAAGGACCGTCGTCTCTGCTAGTAAACTAATTAGCAACAAGGTTGCACATGTGCGACTGCACTAAGACTTACCAGAGAGCTGTGGGATCCACCCATGCCGGAGGGTCCCTCCACGTCCGACGCAGAGTTCTCGTCGTCTGTGTCGCCATTGTACATATGCCAGCCGCCCGCCATAAGCTCGGGGGGTGGTCGACTGCTCTCGGGCATGTTGACGTTCGTGCGGTCTCTAGGACCATTTTCCGACAACGATGAGGGCGTTTCGAGCGGAAGCTCCATGGTGCTTACGCCAGTGAGTGTGTTGAAGTAGAACAGCCTCCCGTCGGGTGTGGCCTGAGGAATCCAGAATGCAGCCTCCTCCTCCTTATCCGTGTCCGTGCCCTCCAACGGCAGCTGTGTCTGCCCTCCATCATCGTCGGTATCTGAAGCCTCCGAGTAGCTGCCCAAGTCCTGCGACCCGTCCAAAGTACCAGCGTCTCCTTCGTCGGCACTGCTCTCAGCATCGTGGGTTTCGTCCTTGGGCGGTGAGACAACGGCGCAGTAGTTGCTGGGGAACCAGCCTCGAACCCCGTTGATAACGCCGTCCCACCAACCACTCTCAAGTTGCGTGATGACCTGTATTATATCCCCCTGACGGAAGCTCAAGCTAGTGCGGTCGTCGGCATCGTAGTCGTACAGGGCGCGTACGTACAGGCCCCCTGGCGGGGCCAACGTGCCCGAGTATCCGTTCATGGTGATTTGAGCCAGCGCGGCGCTGGCGGTCGCAGTGGTCGCGATGCTCGCGGCGCTCTCGCAGCAGCTCCGACAGCCTGTCCCTGATGCCCCTCTCTCGTCCTAGCAGTCGGACCGAGCCGGAGAGCCGCGACGGGGGTGTCGGCGAGCTTCCAAGTTCGCGCGGTGGTGAGCGTGTCGGGGGCGGCGACAGGCGGCTGTCAGCGCGTTGAGTGGGAGTCAAAGGCCAGCTGGGCCAAGCGAAACAGCACCTCCGGGGGCGTCCAGAGCATGGGCTCGCGGGGGGTCGGGCGTTTAGCGGCACCTCATGGGCGCGCGGCTTCCGCTCACGGTGCAATGGGGCGCTCGTGGGAACAAGGCAAGAGGCGCAGCAGCAGGGCAGGGCGTCGTCGCAGTCGTCTCGCGGGGGTCGCCGTGCGGTGGGAGGCGCGGGTGGTGCTGGTGGTGTTGCGGCCGCTTCATTCAGGGTTCTCGCCCGACGAGGCCAGATCACGTGCTGGACGCGGGCCCTGCGCTGGAGATCGCAGCGAAAAATGCCGCTCAAGCCTCTGCTCTCCACTTCTTTATAAAGGCAATGCGCGCCCCAACGGCCCACGCCCAGTGCGCCTTTCTTATTGGCATTGGCGCTGCATATCTGCCTCCGCTCTCTGCATAACTGCCTGCCCAAGCGCCCCGAAGCGTCGCCAATGTCACCTGTCCAAAGCGGCGGACAAAGCAACGGCGCGCCGACTCGTCAATGGCCGTGCCGAGTCAGGCCTCGCCTGCCGTCCGCCTGTTGCCTGAGGGCTGCTGCTCCCGCAACGCTTCCCAAACTTAATCCGACGCGCACCGCTGCCAAAATGGCCTGATTGCTGCTGCATACCGCGGATCAGCGCCTCTCCCCCCGTCCAACACGTGGACTAAGCTTGCGGAGAAATTTAGGGCATGGAGATCGCTCCCCAGTGCCCGTTATCGTGGGAACTCTGCCACCCCACTGCCGATTTGTCATAGGAGCTTGACGGCTATTGACGCGACCACGCCGGCCACGCTGTCTGCCAAAGGCCGCCCGCGTCAGGCGCCTTGTCGCCCGAGGTGGACGCGGCTGGTTCGGCAGCATGTGGCGGCGCGGACGGGAAGTTGGCCTTCGAACTTGGCAATAGGCTTTCCTTCGGCATCAGTATGCAGCCTTGCGCAGCAGCAAGCAAGCTGTTCATGCAGCCCTATGGCTCGTCAGTGTAAGGAGAACAGCGAACCGGGATCTTTGCACATCATGCCGCTAGATGATTTTCTAAGGCACCTTCCGCTGCAGCCACGCCGGCTGAGGAAGCCCAGGCACATCATATGCCGAATGCACATTCATTGACGTGCCGATCCGATACGCGATTCCTCAAAGTTATTCAAGTCCACTTCGCTTGTGAACCGTACTCGCGGTTGCGAAAGGGACCAAGACCCTGATACATCATCGATCGCTGCTGCTGGTCCAGGAATCGAGCAGGTCATTGATGACGCAATATTAACAGTCTGTTAGACTGCTTAACCTTGCTCTCTGGGCCGGATATCCAATGAACGGCAATGTTTCGTGGGAAAAGCCCTCATGTGTGGCGGGACCGGTGCCGCCTCACGGCAGATGCCCTGTTGCCATTACTAAACCCACCCAGCCGCAGTCTGTCTTCTGCGGCGTGCCTTGAACGCATGGTGACCTATCATATTACTTCTGTATCATGCTTGCTCAATGAACAAACTCAGAGACAGAGATTCAGGGTACTGTTCTCCGGTGATGTATCCGTTCCAGGGGCCGCTGCGCTCTTGGATGCCCAAGATCAACAAGATATGATGTTTACTGCAATTCGCGCAAAACCAACGATTCCTGGCGCAACACGAAGATCAATCAAACGATGCCGCTTCTAGAAGCAATGAGCGCGGATCTGTAGGGTGGTCATGTAATAAGCAGTCCCTTCCATCGTTCGTGCCGGTGGCCCCTTGGCATGCCTGGAGGGAACTTCCCGGTCGCAACGCCCCGACAGATGTTGGCAGGAGGAGAGAGGGGCTGCATTCTTGAAGTTGGATCCGACTTCTATTTAGGATATTAAGAGGACACAAATATGCTCTGTAGCAGCGAGGGTCAGCGCGAGATCTCAGCAACTCACCAGACCTGAAGGATGGAAGCCGCGCCAGATGTTCTAGAAAAAAGAGGGGTAGAATGTGGAGATCGGCGGAGGGCGCCATCAGCAGCAGCTAATGCATGGATTGGCGCTGAATCGTAGAGTTTCGCGTGGAAGCGGGACATGAAACCATCTTGACATAGCGGCTTGGGCTGTCGGACGATTCAGCCCAGGTACGCGGCTCGGAACCACCACTGTCCCAAGATTGGATGCTGAATGGCGATCAATCGGCCACGAAAAGTGGACGGAAAGAAAAGGGGCACAACCTTGCCAAAGTCATTTGATGAAGGGCCAGAACCCATGCCGGTCACAACGGAAATGAAGGCCCTCAGCCCTTGCCGGATTGGGAGGCAAAGTTGCTTATGAGCATCCAACTAAGTTATGCAACCGAAACCCCGTGGCTCTGCCGCCTTCGAGAGAACATACGAGACGTTCTAGCGTGGGGTTGTGCGTCCGTAGGGCGACACCCGCAATGATAACGTATCATAGGTATCATGGAGGGGCTGATTTTCATCTGATATGAAATTTGCGAAACGCGAAAAAGCGGGTTTGCTGCAAATCCCGGCGTGGCAGGTGGTCGCGCAGAGCCAATGCGACACGAGCGAAGACCTCTCCAAGACGCGTCCAAGGTGTTGCTCTTGGTGGAAACGGTCGACACACCGAAAATAAGGAGGTTGGGGGGGGCATGTCCGTGCAGGACAGTCCAGCAGTCCAGCCGTGCCAACCCACTCTTCCCGACGCCGCGGGGCACGGCATGGCATGGATGGCAGCGCCTCCTCTGCGCCCGGCGAGGGGCAGCGACGCGTCGCTGGATCAGGGCGGGATGGCCACAACACGCTCAATGACGATGTTCCGCGGATAGGTTGACGCGCGAGGCTGGCGCAGCTCATTGGGGCGCGGCGCCCCGCCATGCAGCTGCGGGATGCAGCTCTTTGGTTCTCGAGACGATCTCTTTGCGACAGGCCAATTTCCAGATGAAGCTGATGCGCCGGCTCGCGGGGAAAGAGGATCTGTAGGCTAGCCGATGCGCTACGCCGTAGTCGCACAAGACCGGGCCAGGAACGGGCAGGAGAATTGAGAAGGGTGCAGATCGGCTCCGAAAGCCAACGAGGAGAGCAAATTCCACACTGGTGCAACGACTGACCTGGCCTTGCGGGAAGCGGTGGCTTCGCAAATTGCTGTTTCACCGGCCGCCGTGCCACCCCTCGGCGCTCGCGGGCGCGCCGAGACGCGCCTTTCAGCTATGATCCAGGCAAAGGGAAAAAATAGCAAAAAAATCTCGCCGCGAAGCCGTAGACTATTCAGACGGTCCGGATCGCGCTGCAGCGGCTTCATGCACAGTTGGCATCCGCGCACGCGAGCGGTGTGAGGTGGCTCCCGGGCGGTGCATAAGGCCGCTGCGCTGTCGTCGCAGGATGGACGTCTCGTCTCTCGAAATTCTAATGGGCGCGCTCCGGACGTATACCGCCTTTTCTTCTGCGATAACCTGAGGCACGCCAGAAAGCGCGAAACGTCCGTGGCACGTGCAGGCGGCGGGGGAGAGCAGGTCAACCTACGAGTGACGTTGGGCGGCCTTGCTTCTGACGGCCGGTCTGGCACGAAGTGGAGCATCCGGAAGAGAGGCTGTCGTCAACGTCAGCGAGCACAGCGTGGGCGCGGCCCCGGTCGGCCTCGTGTTGTTGATGGATTGGACGAGGCGCGCCGGCGTTCAGCGACAAAAAGCAAAACGTAGCAGGTCGCTAGAGGCGACTCGTCCGCGGCGCTGTGGCGCGGCGCGAGAGCGAGCGAGGGGGGCAGGAGGCGTGATGACTGTTGATCGCGCGGAACAAGGGAGCATGGGGACGGGCAGGCATGCGGCGACCTGACGAGCAAACGGCCGCCCTGCCGCCAGGCCGCAGCGACGGCGAGGCCCCGGGTTGGTGCGGGAGTACGTGGTCGTTCCTGTCGCCGCCGCATCGTTTAGCGAAGCGCTGAGCGGGGGCGCGACGACGCGATGCGACTCCCGGCCGGGTCACGGGGCCCCCGCGGCCCCTCGGCGCCCGCAACAGGACGCATCGCGACCGCACAGCGCCCGCAGCTGGTGTTGAAACGGCTGATCCGGCAGCGAGCGAGCGAGCGAGCGAGCGCATGGCTCACACGGCGCTGGACGACGCATCGCACCGTTGTCCGGCAGCGCTAGCCAAGGGCCGCGGTATGTGTGGGGCGGGCGTGCATGGTCGTAAATTACGGACAGTGAGGCTGCGAGTGGCTGGTGTATTTCCCAGGAGCGCACATGCCCCCTCCTCCCAGCAGCCGGGGCCCGCCAACGCCGCCAAAACCTCCTCACGCTCGTCTCTTCTACGCTCAACCCCTCCTTCCCACCCACCTGCCCGCCCATCGCGGTCCGTCATTGCGTCGTGCCCCTCGCGACCTAGCAACCCACTATCGAGCCGGCGACGCCACCGTCCGGCAGCCCTCCCCACAGACGAGAGACGGCCAGCTCGTCTCTGTCGCTCCCACCTCGCCGTTCCATGATCCTGCACATACGGAATGCTCATCGTCGACAATACCTTCACGCTTTAAACCCCTCGCGCCAGTCGCCGAGCCGACGCTCGATCATCCCCGCCGCCACCCGTAGCTGAAGACACGACGCGCTGTCTCGATGCCAGCCGCCGCCATGACCCTGCTCGCGTCCGGCTCGCCTTCAACAGGCGGCCGCAAGCCCGCTGCCGCGCCCGAGAAGAAATACAAGTGCCAGTTCTGCAATCGCGCATTCAGCAGGAGCGAGCACCGCAGTAGACACGAGAGATCGCGTAAGTATTTTGCGCCCGCACACAACAGCCGAGCGGCCAGGTCGATCGCCCCGCTGACACCTCATCATCGCAGACACGAAAGAACGCCCCTTCAAATGCCTCAAGTGCCGAAGCACATTCGTCCGTCGCGACCTACTACTACGACACGACCGCACCGTCCACGCGAAGGACGGTGGCGTGCCCCTCCACAGCGAGGTCAAGCGCCGCGCCGCCCCCAAGGCCAGCGACATTCCCGTTGCTGGGCCCTCGAAGCCCTCGATCGGACTCGACACTGCGACTCTCGAACAGATTGAAGCGAGCAGCGATGGCATGGTGGACATCGAGACAGCCGCCATGCTGGTCACCGACTTCCACCACAAGGCGATGGCCAGCCAGGAGCCCGAGTCCGCGATCGATGCACCAGAAACGGTCATATCGCCTCACGGCCCCGCGCTCCTCGAGCCTTCGGTCGGATATCCATCCGGTCCCGTGTCGCTCCCTCAGATGCCCATGTGGGATTCAATGCTGCCCCATCCGGTCGAAGGGGGCAAATCGCACTCGGTCACCTCGAGTATGTCGGGGTCGCAGGACTCGCATATGACCTTCAACAGCGTCGGCGCGCAAGGGCACCCGAACCAGTTGGCGCCCATCATGGAGCGTCAACCTTCGTCCAACGATGGGCTGGCTCCCTCCTTCCCCTCTCTACAGAGCTCTCTCCAGGGATCCGGGCTCGCCACTCCCGGTGCCTTGTCGCCCTACCCGTTGATGGGTCCCGTGTCCCCCGTGGACTACCGCCGCTCGCCCGGTCCTAGCCAGGCACTGACGATGGCGAAGGCCCCTCAACTCGAATCCGAAGAGGCTTCCAGCAGGATTCTCGAGAACATCAAGCATTGCGACAGCGAAGGCATCCTGCTCGACACCTTCCAATTGCCGAGTGTGGCCCTCCTGAACCGGTACTTGTCGACGTACTTCAATCTGTTCCACCACCACCTGCCGTTCCTGCATCCTGCATCGTACGATCCGACCGAAATATCCGCGCCGCTGCTTTTGGCCGTTCTTTCGATCGGTGCCTTGTACACTTTTGATCAGGACCAGGCGTACATGTTGCACATTGGTGCGAAGGTGCTCGTCAATCAGTTCTTGCAGAACAAGGAGAACTTCAGCTCCCGGAAGTGTCCTCTATGGCTCATGCAATCGACCCTTCTCAACATGATCTTCGCCTCGTGGAGCGGTGACCCCAAGGGTCTGGAGTGGGCTTGTTCGATCAAAAGTCTGCTTGCCAACATGGTTGCCGGGAACCGCTACGAGTTGAAGCTCCGTACTGAAGCTCGCAATGGTGCTCACCCAACGCACGAGGAGTGGATCGAGGACGAGCAATGCCGGCGTACGTACTATGCTGTCTACATCTTCTTCGGTCTCCTCACCATGACGTACAACCATACGCCTGCCATCAGTTTCAACGAGTTTGACACTCTAGAACTGCCCTCTTCAGAGACGCTTTGGAACATGGATCCGTCGGATGATGAGTCCTGGCGCGACAACTTGGCTGCCTCGAACATCATCACGTTCCGCCAGGCGCACGACAACCTCTTCCAAGGAGAAACAGCTCGCTACAGCGCATTCGCGACCCGTGTCATGATCAACGCACTTTTCTTGGAGGTTTGGTACCACAAGCGCAGCCCCGAGGCTCTCCAAGACGTGGTCACCGAGTACAAGCTTCGTCTTGCTCTCGAGACTTGGGAGAAGTCTCTGGAAATCTGCGAGCCCGAGACTGTGGTTGTCAAGTTGAGTGCGCCGCACAAGGGCCATCCGCTCATTTTCAATGCTATGGCGATGTATCGCAACACGCGCGCACGTCTGTTGGTCGATCTGAAGTCGGTTCAGGAAGCGCTCCGCTACCACGACTCGTACGAGGTTGCAGCTTCCATGACCAATGCCCGCGATAAGGTGAAGCGATCTCAGGAGATGATCAAGGTCATCCAGGAGTGCTTCGACTGTATCGAGGTCGCCGCTGTGCAAGGCATTCGCTGGGTTGCCCGGACTTCGGCAACCAACTGGAGCATTGAGCATCCGCTTTGCGGCATGGACCTGATGGTCATCCTCACGCTTTGGCTCTATCGCCTGGAACATGACGAGGAGCCGGCCACTGAGGAAGAACTTGCCATGTACAACAAGCTCAGGAATCTGTTCGATGATGATTCCGTGGATGTTTACGGCTCCAAGCTGAGCTCCACGGTGGCTCGTCTCTGGGGCAGCATGATCGACGAAGTTGTCGTCTGGGGGTAAGTCGAATAACTCTTTCACTTTTGGTTCGCATGAATGCTAATTTCGTGGCAGCATCACCAAACTCATGGGCGAAGCGTTCAAGCTCCACTCTCAAGCCCTCGTTGGCTACGAGGACGCCATGTCCTCCCGCTCGGGTTCTCCTACTCCCTCGATACCCACTCAGCCTGTTCAGGTTCTTGAGATGCAAACGGCGTATTAGGGGGTTTGCTTTTCTCTAATGATTTTCATGACAATTTTTTCCCGTCTACTCAGTCTGCTTTTGCGCTTCCCTTCTACCCCTAGATTGGCCTCACAATTATTTTTCACGTCGTCTCCTCTCTACTTTCCGGTAATGGGCATGGTTGAGAGCTTGTTTGTTTTCCGCTGTTAATGGTTTCATGGCTTTTTCCTTGCTGTTGCATTCTGGTTCTGCATCTTGTGGAGCGTCTTACCTTGTCATTTTTTCCGTCTCCAAGATACCGTGGTTAATTTGTTTCCAAACTGGGGGACTCCGGCGAACACTGGTTGGGTTGGGCTGGCTTGGCTTAGGTGTGGGCTTGTCTGTACACCTTCGAGCGCAGGCTCATCGTTTCCTATCTCTTTCCTCTCTTTCTGATACCTCTCGTCACGTTTCATGGCAGGCGGCACATTTTGCTGGCTGGCCCCACGTATGTGTTGTGCTTCTTTCCCCCGGTTTTTGTTTGGATTTACGCATGTCTACGGCACCGCTCTATAATACCACCCTCATCGTTTCTTGTTTTTCGGTGTCATTCTTTCGTTTGCCAATATACCATGTTCAATGCTCTACTTGTTTTGCTGTTGATTGTTTCATTTCGAGTGTCTTTTGCTGCTCGCAGTCTGTTGCATCGCTCTGGGAATGGGCGTCCGCGACGGGATGGGGACAGATGGTAGATGCTTGTCGACTTCTTTCCTGTATCATTATGTGGTAAAATTGCTTTTGCTCTCGCCCAAAACTGCGCTAGTACGTGACAAAGCTGTGACGCATCGGTGATTCTGAGATTGAGGGGACGAATATGGCGGTGACACAACAGATATTGGTTATGCTCACGCCATTTCAACACCGGGTGCCACTGAGGCTCTTGACGTCAGGTACTGCGTCGGATGCAGCAGGCAGGGCTTTGCTCAGCCGTGGTTCCCCCAGCCGTCGGCGCCGGTTCCTGCAGGCGGTTTTGGTACGGTACAACGGCAGATATGCCGCATCCCTGGTTTTGCGGACGCTGACAGAAGCGGCGTGGGACCCGCCACCAGAGTCTTGCGTTCTACCATACTACGTCGGCTTGGCACGCTCCACCAGAGGGTACGAATGAGGGGCACGTCGCAGCAGATTTTCGGTGTGATGCGCCATTATTAGACACGAGGCGGATGCCGGGGCGAGACCGAGCCGTGGCTGGGTGCAAAGCGGAAAGTGCCAAGCATGTTTGGCCCCTGCCTCGCGCGCAGTCGATGCGGGCGCTCCACAGCAAACACCCACCGAGCCTCACCACCACCACCCTCGCCGATCGCTCCGCGGCTCGCACTGCCCATCCAGTCACTGCAGCATCGCTACGCCTCCATTCGTTCGCTGCCCTCGCTGCCACGAGCACCCGCCCGCTCACCGCTCGCTCCGCGCCACTGCCTTAATCTCCCAACCTCGCCGCTGCCCTCTGCGTTGCGCCTGCCCGAATATCTCTACAACCCGCTATTGCCGCCGCCATGGGTTTCGGCGACTTCGACACGATATGCGAGAAGGCGCCTATCCCGCTCTGTTCGCTGGTTGGGCGCTCGACTATGTCGTCGAGCGGCACCGGAATCCAAGCCACATGCTATGCGCGGTCTATTGAGTTGGCGAACACTATGATCTTCGAAACTGCCACAGATTTCATGCACATTTTGGCCCTCATTATGACCGTCATCATGATCGTCCATGTGCGCTCAAAGTTTACTGCTGTCGGTACGTGTTGCGAAATGCCTGCCCAACAATTCCCATATTGACGAACCCTGTAGGCCGCAAGGAAATCACAACCTTCTTCTACATCTTTTTGATACTGACTATTTTTTCCTTGCTGCTTGATGCGGGCGTTGTGCCTCCAGGCAGTGGCCCATTCCCGTACTTTGCCGCTGCCCAGAACGGCCTGTCGTCTGCCCTGTGCACTTGCCTGCTGATTAATGGCTTCGTCGGGTTCCAGCTGTACGAGGATGGCACGACTCTTTCAGTGTGGCTGCTGCGCTTGTGTTCGGTTGGCATGTTCATCATCTCCGGCGCTGTGTCACTCTTGACGTTCAAGGGCTGGGCTGGCTTGGGCCCCGACAACACCATCGGCTTGTTCGTCGTGCTCTACCTCGTCAACGCCATTTTTCTCTTCATTTATATTGTACTCCAGCTTATGCTGGTCGTCAACACCCTTCAGGACCGTTGGCCTCTGGGACATATCATTTTCGGTGTGTTCTTCTTCGTCATCGGCCAGGTCATCTTGTATGTGCTCAACGACACCATCTGCGAGGGGGCTGCACACTATCTGGACGGACTATTTTTCTCCACCATCTGCAACCTTCTCGGCGTCATGATGGTTTACAAGGTACGTTCTTCTTGGAGCATTATCCAGCTCCTATCAGTGCATCTTGCCATGGCGGACTCTAATAAACCCTACAGTACTGGGATTCCATCACCAAGGAGGACCTTGAGTTCAGTGTCGGCGTCAAAGCTCACACTTGGGAGGTCAAGGAGCTACTTCCCGAGGAGGACCGCAAGACCGGCTACTTCGATTCGGACTACGCCAGCGTGTACCAGCCCAACAACCGTTACTCGCATGCGGGCTACTAATTATGAAGCGTGCCGCCTTTGCTTTCTTTCCTGCGGTGGATTTGCCACTTGCTCTCATGAGGTTCTGACGCGGTGCATGATTAGGCGTTTATGGTAGTGGCGAGATACCTTTGATTTTCTATGAACTGGACTCTTTTTTCCCTTCGGCTCAGAATGCCATGACTGGCATTGGTTTCCACTTATCCTTCTCCAGACGGAAAAAATCTGGCAAGCGCAATTTTGCGTAGGGCCCCGAGTCTAGACGTGGGGATATTTTCGTGCCTGTGCACGCTATCTACTTCAGAAAGATGTTTCGCTATATTGATTAATAAGTTTATCTTTTCTGGTTCCCTTCTTCAGCGTAACAACCGTACAAGTAACAATGAAGAAGGCGCATATAATCGTACCAGCACTCTTCGTTAGAGGTAGAGTCGCTCAAATATTAATATCCATAACCTATCTTCTCTATACTTCAAGCCGTTTAGCGTTCCGTTGACAAGTTTGTTTCGCTGTTAGGACTCATGAGATTGCCGTGAAAATGCCCTGTGAACGTTTATGATGTAACAAGCGGGTAGAGTATTTGCTTTTGTTGAGGGGCTCAAGGCATGATAGGCCTTTACCTATTGCGATAGCTGCACAGTGGCGCAAAGCTGACTGAGAATAGGCGTTTTCGCAGCCAATAATTGCCTCGCATGTTATTTATACATCAGGCGGGGTTGACAAGACTGGGCATAGAAAGGCCTTCTGGCTTCTGCCTCGTGGTCTGCTCTCCCAGGTTTGGAACCCTCGTTGAACTCCTTCAAGATTTCCTACACCTAGTCCCATCGAACATGAGCGACCCCTTTTCGGTAACTGGGAGTGCCGTTGGAGTGGTGTCCTTGGGGATCGCCACCTGCAAAGGATTGCTCTCCTTCTACCGAGATTTGAGGTCGTACGAATCAGATCTTGATCAGGCAGCAGCAAGAGCTCATGGATTCTTGGGCGCCCTTCAGTCTCTCCGCCTAACATTGCAAAATCTCTCTGGCCCGAGCCTAAGCGCGCTGTCGGAAGCGAATCGCAGCGTTAACCTCTGCGAGAATGCCATCCGAGATCTCGAGGCTCACATTACATCATGCAGTCTCGCACAAAGCTCCAAACCAAAATCCACTAAGTTCCCAGAGCTAGCGCAGCGCTTGCGCTATCCCTTCAAGAAGAGAAAACTTGAGGAGTTGGAAGGCAGGGTAGAGCACCTTCAGCGCAACTTAATGGCTCTTCTGCACATTCTGATCATGTGCGTTCGCACCTCTGAATCTCACAGAACAACGCAATAAACTGACTTCTCTTGCAGAGACCTTCACGCTCGGGATGGCAAATCAACATCTCGCGATCTGTGCAATATCCGAGCGGCCCTCGAGAGAATCAGTCAAACCGCCCAAGACAGGAGCATTGATCTCGCACGCACACTCCTGAAAATCGCTGCTAGCATAGCAACACTACCACAGATCGAACGATCCGTATTGGACGAGATCAAGTACATGGCCGAACAGCAGACACAGTTCCGACGAGAAGTGCTTCAGCTTTTGTCGAAACCGAGTTTCCTGAGGGTTGAATGTGATGGGACAGTTGCGCGGCATACAAGGAGAAGCGAACAGACCAACATTGAACCCGGTCACTCTCGTCGTCGAGCGAAGATTTGTACGTGTGGCGAAGGGACAAAATTGACCGCAATGCAAGTGAGTATCGGGCGTTTGAGCGCTTTCTACAACTCTTCACTTCCGCATCGGCGATCGTGTCCGCAATGGTCCTACCTCGAGCGAACAGACAACATTGGTTTTGCGGTTTCGGATCAGCACCTTCGAGCCGCCATACAGGTTGGAATGTCACTCAGCCACGGTGCTGGTGCATTGTCTATCAGCCCTCTGCTTCTCCAACGCGGTCTGAGACGGACTGACTCTCCGGCTTTCAAGGTCATTTCGGATATCAGGGACCTCTATCCTGAACCAACCGGTACCGGCAGCGCGTGGATGCCCGTGGGACAGCGTGACCAAACTATGTTTGCTGAGCGTCTTGATCGCGGCTACCATGACTTGCAGCGGATATTCAACAATGGAGAGGCGCGCCCTGAAGAACTAGACGAACATGGAAACTCCTTACTCCACGTAAGTTCTTCCAAAAGCAAAGAAGTATGTAGCCAATATGATTCAGAAAACACTCTCAATCGTCGATTTCTCAGGGAAGAAAAGCGACACTTCTATAATTGAACATGCAATAGTTCAATTCTTCAAGAGATTATTGTCCTTGAGAGTTCCGGTGAATACTCTTGATGAATCTGGAAGGTAAGGGGCAATTCGGAAGCGTCAGATTATTTGCTGGCTGAGTCTTTTTAGTACCGTCATTTCAAAATACACCCAACTGCAGACCCTGCACGATCCTCAAATTATTGCCCATGCGAAAAGCTTAGAAGTTTTCCTGGAAGAAGGCGGATACTTTGCGGGTCATCCCGAAGCTTGTATCAACCACCGGTATGCTCCAGAGCATCTTCGTTCAGCGTTTTCCGAGGGTATGTCGAAAGTGTCATTTTGAAATGCTCAATTCTTACGGAAGCAGACTTCGAATTCTCTCCAATACTTCAAGCCATCGTGTTACAGTCAAAGGAACGTCTGGCTGATTGCCTTTCAAAAGACCAGAACTTAGCGAACAAGGGATTATTTGGAGGAGACAAGCTTCAAGAAATGCCTCTATATGTAGCCCTCGACTGGCCACAAGGTTTGCAATTGCTCCTGACTCGCAAAACCATTGCAGATGCGAGACCCGAAATCCTGTCTGATGTAGTCGACTGCGCTCTAGGACTCAATGACTTGGAATCCTTGCAAGTCATGCTAGAGGCTGGTTGCGATTTTCCCACCTTTTTACATTCCGGCATTTCTTTGCAAGCTTATCGGGCCTGCATGGAGACCTTACGTTCCAGACTTATTTGTCTCCAAGAGAAGGCTCACGAATCCTTGCCCAGGGATTCGATAAGAGAACTGCAGTTGGATGACACGGAGGTTGCGGATGTCAAAGCAGCACAGATTGGCGACGCATTACAGTTTCGGGGAATTTCGATAGACAGGTCCATTCAGTCAACCTTCAAGTACAGCGAAGTGACCGTATACCACGACCCTTACTTGACGGTCGAAAGAGCCGAAGCAGCCTACCAGACTGGATTCAGAGATATCGACTGTCCCAATAGCAACAGGGAAACCCCTGTCATGTGTGCTCGAGATTTCGAGCTGCTAGCCTGGTTCGTGGAGAAAGGTGCAAGTCTGTCTTATACGCCGAAAGCAAACGCTCCGCCTGCTCTTTTTCATTCCCTCGATAGGATTTTCACACTTGGGAAGCCCCACGACATGGAACTTCCTCCGAACCTCAATTCATGCGCAATTGAACGTATCAGCAGGGGATTTCAGCTTCAAGATACATGCAGCTGTGCCTGCTCGCCATTAGGTTGCACCGCTTTCAGCATCATATTGCGGCATGTCAATGAATTGTCGGAGATTGGGCCCCACCTACAATTGTTGCAAAAATTGATCAGCAAATTGGCTCTACCCTTCGAGCACACTCAAAAAGCTTCTTCACCCGTTGCCGGTCTGATCCGAAGCTTGACTTTCACACAACTGGGACTAACTCACACTTGCTGTCAAGCAAAATGGGAGTCACGAAGCTGTATCCTGGAAGCCGTTCCCATGGAAGATGGTGTAGAAATTCAAAGGGAGGAAAGCGAGTTGATTGGGGAATTGGGGGTGCTTGTGGATGAAATTCTTACCAAATTCGATGAACGCAGGATCCTAATCTTCGATTTTATCGAAAGCTACTGGCGGGACCGCATTTATGAGTACTGGAGGGTCGACGATCAACCAGATGAAGACGAAGTGCGGAGAGTCGTGGACCAGGGTATGGCTCTGGAGGGAGATGAACCCCGATGGCAGTATGCTGGGCCCATGGGATGTGATTTTTTCTTGTCTCTATTTGGGATATGAGCTTCGCTCTGACCTCGGATTCCTTTGCTATTCTTCGAATGGTTCTTCAAGACAATCTTTGGTTCACTGCAGAGACAGAATTGAAGCTTACTCAGGCGCTCTTAAACCCATAGATCAATTGAAGTGACAGTACATTGCGTGCTTTACTAGCCTACATTAATCCCCCCTTTCTTACCTCTCCTCAGGTAATAATTTCCGATGATAGAAAGTTGAGGGATTAAAAGTTCACAGTTACAAGACTTAAAGAGCGTGCAACGCAACGCGACATGGAATTAAAAAGAAGAACAAGAGGAGATGGAGGGATCGTAAGCCAGTGTTTGCCAACCAAGGCTATTATGTTGGAAATAGATTTCGTCAACCTCGAAGCTTAGAATAAGCCTAGTGCAAACTGCAAGCCAACAATGAGCAACACATTCCCAAAAGCGCATGGCTCGAAGAAGGGGAGACACTTACAGGCAGCAGCGCATGACACCCAATCTGGTTCGCAACTGGCACAATAGCGGCGAAGTCTTCAATGCGCCAGCCGCGCGGCGCATAGCAAGCCAAATACACCATGCCCCCGGCCACAACGACGCAAAACGCATACATGTACTTGAAGTCCCGCACGATTCTGTCCAGACCGGCGCGGAAGCCGCTATCTGTCAGCTCCTTGGCCGTCGTGGTCCACTCCATGCGGATGCCCAGGAAGTGGCACAGAATGGCTTTGGCGAGGTGGTACGAGATGCCGCCGAAGAAGAGCAGGAACATGGGCGTCCACTTGGCCACCTCGAGCAGCGCCGCGAAGAAGGTGACCTGGCCCAGGCGGTGGCGCAACATGGCGTAGCCGAGCGGGCTGAGGACGTTGAAGACGAAGGCCATGCCGACGAAGATCTCCCACGACGTCAGGTAGAACTGGTCGACGTCGGCGCCGCCCCAGCCCACGAGCAGGTAGTTGGCTAAGGTGAGTGGAATCGCGGACGCGATGGCGTAGTAGGTGCCAATGTAGGCGAGGATGGTCACCTTGGAGGTGATCTTGATGTTGGAGCAGAGGAAGCGCCGGAAGAGCGGCGTTAGGGGCCCGCGGGTGGGCCAGCGGATAAGCGGATGGAAGACGAGCTCGTTGCAGCCATAAGCGTACTTTTCCCATCGCGCCAGCTCGTCGTAGACGGTGAGTGAGACGCCCTCTTTGAATCCCCCGGAATGGTACGTAGCCAAGCGGACGAGGAAGTTGTTCATCTGCAAGCGCAGCGAAACGTCGAAGTCCTCGGAGACGTGGCTGTCGGACCAGAACTTGGTCATCTGGTCCTCCTCGTCGAACCAAGAGATGCTTTGAATGGCCTTCCAACGGATGAAGGTGTTATGTCCAACGAAAGGAGCGCAGTCGCCGTTCCCAACCGCAAATTGGATGCTCGTGTAGATGAGATTCGTGAAGTACGTGATGCCATTCTCGAAGACATTGTTGACGACCTGGAGGATACCGGAAGCATGCTGCAGGAGCGCAACTTCAGGGGACTCGTGCATCTCAAGCGCTCCATAGAGCAAACAGTCTTCAGGAACCCGAGTATCAGAGTCGATGATAAGAATGATCTCTCCGAGACGCACGTTACCACCGGCCCATGTACGGCCCTGGTCTTTTTCGATGATAACGTTACGCGCCTTCTCGTACAGGTCGGCCTCTTCTTCAACGGACAGATCTTCCTGAGTGCAGCATCGCTCCGCGCACACCACATCCACCATCCGTTGCAGCTCGTCCTCAACGCGCAACGAGAAGTCGAGACAGTAGTTCATATTAGACGCTTTCTTGAACTGGCCTTTACGAATGAAATGGATTTCGCCTTTAGTTGTATCGGGGCTGTCGTTTTGTTTCGGTCGGGCGCACCAGCCGATATCGTTGAGTTCGTAAAAGGCTTTGCGAGCCTCTTGCAGGTCTTCGTTGACAAGTCGCATGCCATCATCATTGACATAGATAGATGCCGTGCCACCATGCTCTTTGTAGTGCTTGACTGCTTTCAACAAAGATTCGACGGTCGGAATAATGACACTGCAGTAGATTAGCAGTCTTGTTTTCCGCATGTAGCAGCGAATCTCGTACCCTTTTAGCCCCTCTTTGTAGACAGGCATTTGGATAGTCACATGGGGCAGCTCGTAGTCGGTATGTCTTCCAAGCTTCGGTGCTTTGGCTGTGCTCCGGAATCAGTGAGAGCTTCGAAAGCTTGCGGGTACCAAATACCGGAATAAAACATGCTATTTCCTTGAACGCCAGACAAGGGGCCGAAGAGCTGGAAAATCGATCCAGTGATGACGATCATGAAAAACTGAGATAAGCGAGCGTAAGTGATCCATGCATGCTGACAGGCGTCATGTTGCTCACCAGTGAGAAGCTCGCAAAGAGCGGGACCGTCGCAAGCTTGATCGAACGTCAGTTGTTAACTAGCAGGTGTGTTGCGGATCTCACCAGTGCAAAGCGCATGTAGTTTCCATCGTATCGAACTTCGGACAAAAGCTTCGTGGATCAGCTACCATGAAGAAAGCACGGGTATGCGCGAAATGCACCTACCTTTGCCACGCAGGCCATCTCGACCACCACGACGAGAATCATGGCCAGGCCAATGATGACTGCGTGAGTGAGGAGAAACGGTCTTTTGGGGACCTCCAGCCCATCCCGTTCAGGATCATAAAACTTTTCCCCTTGATCCTCGCGCTTGAGAGCAGTGTCAATGACCCTTCTCTTTTCATCCAGAAGACGTGGCGTGCTGGCTCCCGAGTCCACGATTGCTGCTGTAGGGAAGTATGGCGGTTGCGGCTCCTCAGGGTAGACAGAACTTCCTCGACTTGCAACGATTTCACGGGGAGTGGCAGGCATTAGAGGTGCGGGCATTTGAGCTCCCCATACCTAAGATTTATTTAGTCTCAGGCATCGAACAGTTCAAGCGGGGACCTTACCAAGCCGAACAAGCGAGCCTCGATGTCTGTGCCGTGGGTAACAATGCCGTGCACCGAGTTGCTCCAGAGGAGGAGAAAACGCTCATTGCGACAAAGGCACATGTAGGAGTCTCTGTTGACTGTTACCCTCCCTGAAGCGATATCTTCCACGGAATCTATGATTGGTACGACTGCTGCTCTGCGCGAATCGAGAGAAAGTTCGGTTTGAAGAGGCGGGGTCTGGTGGAGGACTTGACCAACGATTTCAGACGACATGGTGAAGGCCACGGTGACGCCAAGTACCTCGACTGCCCTGACAACTTGCGGGCTTATGAACATGGGTTCAGCGGTGTAGATACCATCGGGCCGCCGAAGGAGGACTCCGAGGCTTTCAGCGCTACCTTCGATGATGCCGAACTCATCTTCAGCCGGCTCGAGCCACTTTTGCTGGATACATTTCTTGTGCAGGTATTTCGCAGCCTGGCTTTCTTGTCAGTGGCAGGGTGTAGCGAGGGAGCGGCAAGTACGAACTGCTGCATGTCTGTCTTGGCCTCCTGAACGGCTTGATACGATGCTTGAGGCTGCCGTGCTTGGCCTCGCATCTGAAACGAAGGGTGGTCCACTGGGAGATGCTGCATCTGGAGACGAAGGGTGGCGTGGGAACTCAAAAGCAAAATTTGTGGGCTTCAGCAACGCCATTGAAAGCGAGCCTAAATAAGAGCGCGAAAAGCGAGTGAATGATTGAGAGAAGGCAAACGAAAACAGAAGTGAGCAGAAAAGAAGGGCGACGCGGCGTGGGACAGTCGAAGCACAAGTAATGAGTGGTTTGAATATAATACTACATTCGCGGCGGCGAAAGGAGCTCCAAAGCTAGTGGCTAAGACAGTGTGGCGGTAGAATTCGAAGACCATGGCGCTGGAAGGTCGGCATAAACTAGTGATCTACGGGGGTTTCCCTCAAAAGGGCAAGGTTCCAGGGTTCAGCTCTAGGGTCCCGTTTGCATGAGCACGGAAATGCCGAGCGACCATTGCATCACAGGTCCTGCGCAAACTATCAGCCTAGGTAGAGCAGTCATGGCATATGGTGAGCGGGGGAGATAGGATGCTGTACAAGAGGCAAGCGTGCATCTGACGGGCAACGGCTTCCTCGTTCCCAGGCACAGCAGGCTCGTGCAAGCGTCAGGCGGCGCGTGTACTCGGCCAGCTGTGATCAGGTCACCCGAGTCAAGAGCGGCGATGGTGAGATAGTTTGCGCGGGTGAGAGGGCTAGCGGATGGTTGAGGTGTCGTTGGCGGGAAGGGAAGGCTGAAGCTCGGGCCGCAGTTGGCTTCCCGGCCCCGCCTGCACCACCTCCTCCCCTCACTCACTCCTCGTCCATCATCCCGTGCGCCACTCCGCCTGTAGATCCAGAAGGCTTTCATTTTCACAGCCGATCTGGTGCCAGGAAGTTGCGCCATGCACGCAGGATTCCAGCCGTTCCCGCCTATCATACACGTCTTGGGTCCGCCATGAACGCCTCCTTCGGGCTCTTTCTGAACTCAAAATGCCGGGGATTCCCATCCCTTTCTTCCGTCTGAGTCTCTTCGGCAGCCTGTCCAGTCAGAAGCTTGCAGATTCTCCTCCACTGCGCCGTGTGGCTTGTCTGCAGCCAACCGGATCGATAAACATGGGCTGGCAACCATGGCACGGTGATCAATCTTGCGACAGTCTCGGGTTTCTGCAGCGAGGCTAATCCGTCGACGCCTCTAGCTGGGGGAATTCAGCTCCGTGGCGTCTGTTCCGTGTGCAGCGAGCCCGTTTGAATGGTCCGACGCAGCAATCCGTTCCACGACAGAACAGTGACACGCGCCACGGCGTTTGAACTTTAATCTTACCAATCCACTCCTGCGAAACCTATAGCTGCCTATAATATCAGCACAAGACACCAGATCAGCTCCTGCTGAGCTTGTGTGAAAGCAATCGAGTGTTGGTGTACGCCACCTCTAGCCATGCTTACCTTCTCCGGACCTTTTTATTTTTTTTTGGGGGATTTTCTTATCTTTAAGCCGCTCACCCATGCCATTTACGCAATCAGGTCTCATTGAAATATTGATCCCCGACCCTTCACCCGATGATCTGACCTGCACTGATAATCCAGCTGACACAGGGGACGCGTGCCCACTTCGGCCCGCGCGGTACGTGCAAGGAGCCGCACGTATTGTGATCCATGGCGGTGCATAAGGGCCATAGGTTTACTCTGCACAGCATTTTCTGGGATTCTCGAGGTCGATCGCGCCCTTCTAGTCCTCTGCTTTTTCTTCCCCTTGCTTTTCATCATCTGTCCAAGGATACCAAGTGAGCTTCCAGTACTCACAATGGCATATGAGCTGAGTTCCCACCATTCTCCGAGGCCAAACGCCACGGCCCATCGAAACGAAGGGCCATACGAGCATCAACAAGTGTCGTCAAACGGGCAGCAGTCATCAGAGAATCCTTTCGCAACCCCAACAGCCCTCAGCCGTGGCACAAGTATCATCAGCTCTCAGCGGATGCCGCTTTCCGCGCCACAGATCTCGTATTCGCGTATGCACTCAAGCCAGTCGTCAATCAGCGCTGATTTAACTGTTCATAGTCTCCTACGCTCAGGGCACCCGGCGACGCAAGTTCAAGAGCTCACGGCTGACTCCAGGAGAGTAAGTCTGCATTGACAGCCGTTTTTTGTCGCCTTGTCGTTAACTGTAGCCAGGTATGACGAAAAGCCATGGCTGCAGGACAAAATTCCGAAAAGGGAGTGGGAAAAGGTCATCTTCTGGGGTGGTATTGTGCTCGGATTTGTCATTGGTGGCGCCATCTGCTTCTTATCGTGGATCAACGTTATGAGTGGAGAGGTTCGTACAAACTCAGGTCTAGTGGGACCCGTCTTCTACGAGATTCTGACTCTGGTATCACATAGTTTTGCCTCATGCACGAGGACGATTTCAGCGCAGGTATTGACGGCAGCACGTGGAACTATGAAATCCAACGCGGTGGGTTCGGCACCGGTTCCTTCGAGTGGACCACCAACGACCCGAAGAACGTCTTCACCGATGCCGAGGGTCTACACATCGTGCCCACCCTGACCACCGAAAGCACGGACATCACGCTCGACGAGATGTACAACAACTACGTCGTGAACCTCACCACAGACGGCACATGCACGCACCCACGTCTGGACATTGACTCCTGCTCCATCCGCAGCAACGTGACCGCCGGCGCCATCATAAACCCGGTCCGCAGTGCCCGCATCAACACAAAAGGCAAGAAGACCATCCAATACGGCAAGGTTGAAGTCGTCGCCAAAATGCCCAAGGGGGCCTGGTTGTGGCCGGCCATTTGGTTGATGCCCGACGCCGACGTGTACGGCGCGTGGCCGCGCAGCGGCGAGATCGACATCGCTGAGAGCAGAGGCAACTACGGCGACTTCTACCCGGACGGCCGGGACAGTGTCATCAGCGCGCTGCACTGGGGCCCGCTTCCCGAGGCCGATGCATTCTACAAGACCAGCGGCAAGCACAACGTCCGCCGCACCGACTACAGCGAGGGTTTCCACACGTTCGGCCTCGAGTGGACCGAGGACTACCTGTTTACGTACCTGGATAGCCGGCTTTTGGTAACTCCTCTCCTGACTGCCTCCCTCTCTCTTCTATTGTTCTTCTACTCTTTCCCCTAGCCCTATAATATACATCGGCTGACTTCGGCGAAAACAAATAGCAAGTCTTCTTCATCAAGTTTAACCACGGCTATAAGCGCATGTGGGACCGCGGCGGCTTCGGCGAGAAAAAGATCAACAAGTCGGCCCTCTTCGATCCGTGGTCGGCGACAGGACGAGCAAACACGCCCTTTGACCAGTCCTTCTACCTCATTCTGAACGTTGCTGTCGGCGGTACCAACGGCTTCTTCGAGGACGGCGTCGCTAACAAGCCCTGGGTCGATGCTAGCATCAACGCCCCCAAGGAGTTTTTCGACGCCCGCGAGCTGTGGCGCCCCACGTGGCCAGATAGCACTGAGAGAGGGATGACGGTGAGGAATGTCAAGATGTGGAGGCAGGGAAAGTGTTGAGTGTACGAGGATGAGTGCTTCTTCGCTTTTTCTCCCCTGTTAGTAGATGTTGCGGTCTTTGATCCTTTCTCTTCTCTTTGACCTTTTCTGAACGAGCATCCAATCATCCCGATGTACTCTCTTGCTTGCTTCATCTCCTCGCTTTGACACGTGGAGATAGTTCGGACTGTCGCTACTGAAGCCTCAGCTCCACAACGTAATCAATATTTGTTCCTTCACCATCCCCTAATAAAGAGGACCCACTGCGTGCCGTATCAGTCCTCATGCTGCGATCAGGAGACATGTCCCCTTCCTGTTGTCCAGTTTATGCACCCTGGTGACACATCATAGGGCAGTACTTGCCACTACTGCATCGTCTGCGCATGTGATCCTCAGCCGCAAGACAAGCCACCGCCCCCAAAATCCACTCGTGGGACTGTGTGTTCCTCAAGGGTAGTGGTAAAAAGAATTCCTTCAGGATTTCGGCACGGCGCGCCTACCCGTAGTGGGCTGTTGCTATTTCCGTGGTCTTATCTGCTCCCTTGCAGCTTTCGTTTCTTTTTACCGCCTGCACGGCATTGTATGTACATATAGGAGGGTTATCGCAGCCGCAGGCTAGCGTATACAAAGAATAGTAAGCCCAAGCGTAACTATGCCTCAGCTCTTTTTTAGAGAGTTAACATGTGTGGGCAGCTGAAGCTGTTGTCTAGATGTGT